>VWZF01003010.1:1304707-1503801 GCA_013396755.1 Sclerurus mexicanus
GAATGCCCAGTGTAGGGAAACACATTCAAACAGTGGATTACAACAGGACTCCCAACATATGTAAAATGTCCTGAAGATAAAAGTAAGCTCTAGGAAATATCTACAGTAAATAAAAAGTACAATTTTGCTGCACAGTAGGATCTATGTATTTCAGTTGTTATTTTCTCTTACATAGTAAAAATATTGTTCTGTACATGTTTAACCTATCAGAACAATGGTATTTCTTTCTCTGTTGTTTTTTACTTACCTACTCTACTCTTCTATATCTTTTGTGTATAATTTTTCATACTTTTCTCTCACCATTTGTTCTATTACAGTGGTTTGTTTCCAGCTGCCACACTCTTATTTATCCACCAAAGTAATAAGTACCAAAATATCTGTGGTAAAGTAGAAACTGGCTGAACACTAGATTTCAGAAACTATTAGCCCCAAATTAGCCAAATGGTCCATTTTCAATGCGATCAGTTAGGCAGTAGAATAATTTCTGCAGGAAGGTTGTTGCATGTTTGTTTGGAGTACTTCAAAAGTTGACAGGACAAGTCCTTGAGCAGCCTGATTCAATTTTTAAATTAGTCCCACATTGAGCAGGAGAGATTAACATCCAGGTGTCTCTTCAACAAAAAATATTGGTTTAGTTGAGAACTTTGTTGTTCTAGTTTAGCTAAAGATTCAGAAAAAGAACAGTTGTATTGGCTGCAATTAGATCTAAAATAGATTTTGCTCTGCCAAAATCTATGTAAATGGAAGATAATAGACTGAAGAACTGTGAGGAATTGTGTGGCTTGATATTTCCAACACATCCAGCATTTGCCATCATGCCTTAGTTCATCTTTTCATCTTGTTTTATATCTCTGAAAGTGGATAATGGCCTAATATCCTAGCAGATATTTTCTATACTTTCAAGTCCTTTAAAGGAGCTGTTTATTATATTGCTATTATTTAAATTTACTGAACTATTAGTAATTTGCCTTTAAAATAACAATATAGCAGTAGAAAGGGTGAGGAGGGGAGAGAGTGAGTAAAAAACCAGAGCAACTTTTGCTTGGATATGAAAATGCATGGAGAAAAAAGCAACTAAATTAATTATGTTGATGAAATAGAGCAAAGATCAATAGCAAAACAAATAGCTCTCTTTGTCCTTACATGTCATACAGGCAAAATAAACAAGGTTATCCTAGCAAAGAAATTGTTCATGGCAAATTGAAGAATTTTCCTGTCCAGAAAAGAGAAGATGATGGGAAAAATCTTACTTCTAATATAAAGATTCTAGAAGAACAAATGTATGATAACCTTCTGAAGTTGATAAAAGCTGTTTGATGTTTAGGGGAAGGCCATTTTTCCTTTACAGACACCATATGGAACTGGCAGATTTATTAAAAGAATTTATGTTAATGGCTACAACTTGGACGTATTCTGAATTAATAGTGGAGAATGCATTACAAGATGTTTTGTAATACCACAGCCTTTGTTGTGTGAATCAGAAATTCTCAATAAAATAATATAAAGTGATTGAGGACCTAAGCAATTCCCATATATATAGTGCTTTAATTTTCCACCTGTTCACCCATTAATAATTTCAATTTTTACTTTTTAGAAGGAAAGGCATTCTTGCAGCAAAAGGAGTTGAGAGGTTGAAAATTGAAGTCACATTTACCAGTAGCAGGGAAAATTTTTAATACCAACAACTATTTGTTGGTTTGGTTTTTCTGGTTTTGTTTGGGTTTTATTTTGTTGTTTTGGGTTTTTGTGTTTTTTAATAGTTTTAAAATATTGTTTTATTATAGGTTTTTGGAAGATGCTTGAATAGCAGTCAGGCTGCTCACTTCTGTTCAAGGAGAGTTACTTTTAGCAATATGACAGAGATTTTAGATTTGGGCTTGAATCTCTTATTGAGAATTTTTTCACCACTGTCTGATATTATCCCTCAGATACATGTCTTTGGATAAATAAGTAAAATGTGATCCCTCACTTCCCTAGTCACAGTGGTAAACTTTTGCTATGAATAGACTTTGTGTCTGACTTTCAAAATAAGGCTGCAAACAGCATTATCTCTTAGCAAGAAACTTGCTGACAGTTTCTTGTTGCCTCTTGCAGCACAGATGTGGTGATGAAGAGGATGATCATATGGAGGAGGGAGGGACCTGATAGAAAGGGGGTGTAGGGGAAAAATTGCTGACCTGAAATTCTCTTTCTTACTTGCATGTGAAAACATAGGCATATGGATTATGTGGCAAATAACAAGTGTAGATGCACACATTTAAGAAGAGAGAGGAGTGACAGCTTGAATGAAAAGTATGAAAGGTTTGATCCTGATATTTTTCCTTCAGTTCTCTGAGCTGATATTCTATGTTCTGCTCTTCTATCACTTAATGAACTTAGGGAAGATTCAATTGAAATAATGCTGTATTTGACTATAGAGTCCACATTTTCAACATGGCTATAAAAATGCAGTTGATACCCTTCAGATTTAAGATGACTCAGTTTTACTGGGATGATGCCAGTAACTGAGGTTATTAGTGGCATAGGCTGGAAAAAACCCCAATAGTTTGGATAAATTGCTCTTAGGAGACAGTTCGCTTTGCATCATCCCTAGACATGCAGCAAATTTACTTTTTGTTAGTCTATCACAGAGGTTGAAAAAGCAGTAGAAAACATTTTTAAAGACAATGACCTAATAAAAGTATTCGCCATATATCTTGCAACTTGTCTTTATACTAATGAACTGATAGGCAGATTGTAAAATGCAGTTTGTAAATGCTGTTTGTACAGCATACACGGCATACATTACACTGCAGTTTGTAAAATGTTTCTATTATTTTAAAACATGAAACTGATGACTATTTATTCAAATAAATTGTAATTAAATAGGAACATTATGGTTTTAGTATGCTAATGATAGGAATGTATTTCAAGTGTTTAAAGTTATTCAAGAGAAAGTATTAGACAATTAGAAAAAAAAATATTAGTGTTTGTTCACCCTGAAGCTATCAGGTTGCTTGATTTGCATTAACAATTTTAGACCTCTGCACTCTCATTCATGATAAATTGCTGAGAAGTAGGAGATATTCCACCAAATAGAGGTACAGGAAAGAAGAAGGAAAGGGCAAGATGTCACTGTTTTAAGATTAACTGAAACATAATTACTAAAGCAGTCTTTAGAAGCTGAGGGATTTTGACATTTATGGTAAGTTATTTATTAATGATACAGCATAATTTCATAGCTGTCATGCAGTTCTTTATGACCTCCTGTGAGAGTTGCTGGAGGGCCACAATGGACATGGACTATTAATGTTTTCCATTTTGAAATGTATGAGCAATTTGATGTGGAAGTGTCTCAGTCCTGATTCTTGTGGTTATATAGCAAAGAATACTTTTTAAAGTGCAAAACACTCTTACATATAGCAAAAGAATAAAATATCAATGGACAATTTTTAACATCAAAGAAAAATGACCATGTGGTAGGGAAATTCTGCATAAAGGTTTTGAAAAAAGAAAAGAAAGAGAAAAGGAATAAAACTCATGGTAAAAACACAATTTATTCTTTTTAAGTAAACAGCAGTAAAGAGCAAAGTAAGCACAGCCAATATAGATGTGTTTTGAGTGCTATTCAAGGTGAAAATATGACTGTCAAACATGTGCAGGAACTCTTCAGTTATGGCAAAATTTGCTTCTAAGTCTTCTATGTTTATTTTATATAATTTAATTTTCTAAAGTTTTATTAAAAATAATCAGAACTCTGTATATGTACTGAAGCCCATGTTTAATGTATTTATTTGTCTTTCTGCATATGTTCTTTAGAAATTGTACCTATTAGTTATCTATTATTAATGCTTCACAGATCTGAAGAAATAGAAATAATTTTTGATTTTCAGGGTGTAATATGTAAAATACAGTAGAAAGGTACGCACCAGTTTGTAAATTTCCTTAGTCCATGAACTTTCACATTAGTCTAAAGTACGGTTCATTACTGGGATACATCCCCTATTTCTGTGTGTGCAAAAGCTCTGATGAAAAATAATGTATGAGAGAAAAGTGCTAAACTGTTGGAATGTGTGTGAAATGAGTGAGCTTGGACTTGCAAAACTTCCCAGCTGAATGTTAATGCAACGTGGAAACTTTAATTTTTGGTCCTCATTCTAAAACTTTATGAAATATATTTCAGGGCTTCTTTTCTTCCTTCTGTGCTTGTAGTGTTATGTTGCTAAGAGTGAGAGGAAATAAGGGCATATCATGGTCTAGATTGAAGCTTGCAAGAACTACATGAAATAAAGTCTGAGCAAGTGAAATGGCAGTGTTAAGCTTTAAAGTCTAAAATAACAATGATTCTGGGCCTACAGAATGAGATACAATATTAGTGTTGTTATTAAAGACAAGGAATTTGCCACTGGTAACCTGAAAATCATTCAAGTCAGTAGAAATTTGATTATTCTACCCAAGAAGCCTTGGGTATACAAAGCACAAAATAGTGTAGGATTGAGTCCACTGTATTATAGTACCATAGTTTTCTGTGGTAGCTTTGAGCAGATTAAATTCTTTACTGTGTTGGGTTTGAACTAGTATGATATTGATATATTTAATGAGACCAAATAGGCCTAACTATTTGCTTGGAAATAATAATTAAAATTGTTAACACAGTAATTTATATCTTGGGATATTTCTGTAATAAAGGATCACTTTCCACTAATCATATTGAGGGGAAATAGAGTCATTTGAAAGGATCTTTCCTGTATCTTGAAAGATACTTTCCTGTATCTTTATAGGATAAAGGAGATACAGGCTGAATTCCCTGTACTACCTAAATAAAATCACATGTAAAGATGAGATTTGTTACTCTTCCATTAAATGTTGTGTTAACCAGCCCTCAGTTTCCTGTTGGACTTGTATACTCTACATATTAATCTGAGCAATGTTTTATGTCTTTTCCATCTCAGCTGGGTCCCCATGACATTAGCCTAATAAGTAAAATTTTCTTCAAATAACCTAAAAAAGTATTTAAATGTAAGAAACCAAGCATACCGTAAAAAAATCAATGATAGATATCTCAAACTACTCTTGGTTAAGCAAGACCAGATACCTGTTTTGCTGATTTTATTTACAACTTTTAGATATAAGTTACTAGAAACTATACAGTCTTGCCAACAGCCCATTATCCAGGATATGATTATTCCCAATTAAATATTTCTTGGGTGTGACCCACAGTTTGAAAGAAAAAAAAAAAGACAGAAAGTGGGTGAAATATCAAAATATCAAAATTCAAATACTAATGTGTAAAGCTGTCTATGAACAAGGTGGTCTTATGGTGAACATTTGTAGTGAGGTGTTTGTTCATTCATGGAAGGCTACGTATCTGCATCTGGCTATTCAAAAAATTGTAATTAATCTGTATCAATGATACCAGATTACAGAAATCACCAACAAAATTGATAACAAGCTTTGTCAAAGAGCAGATTTCATACCTGAACGTTAATTTTCTCATTTACAGAAAAACATACATTATTAGCAGGAATGGTTCAAACTTCTGGTTTCTAGAACTGATTGCTCTAATGCATCCCAGTATACGCTGTCAAACTGGGAGAGAAAGTAGTTACAGTAAAATATCATGCAATAGGAAATACGTGAAAAGGACAAAAATCTAATTTTAATCTTGGGATCATATGTATCTATATACATATATGTATATGTGTATATGTATCATATATATCTTATAAACAACTGTTAAGCAATGATGCTTTAAGATGACTGCTCAGGCTTCTTTGCTCTGACAGATGTGATTCACTTCTGTGATTGCAAAGCAGCTGACATAATGGCAAGAGGAACAATAAACTGAAAAATCATAGAATCTAGTTTGATTGTATATCTTCTGTAGGACTCTTCACACACACAACTGGTGTTTGTTAGATGTGAGGCTTTATCTTTCATGATAGGCAGATTTTAGTAACTTCTAAATTAATTCGCAGTGTTAATGACCCAGGGCATTTGAACAAAGTTCTAAAAGATAGCTGTTCAGTTGCATTGTATTTTGTGACACACATGATTTATTCAGGCCGGTATTATAAATAATGTAGAATCTGAAAATGAAATACACCATGCAATCACAAGAATAAAGGAATTTGCTTTTATTGTAAACCTTTCAGAGTCCAAAAAGGCGTGCCCAGAGTATGTCAATAGAATATCTATGAGATAGACACTCCTCAGTTTAGTGGATTGTCAGTCAAAGGGGCTTGCTTTCAATGATATTTATGTTTCTGGGTCCTTCATGGTGTCTTGAAATTTTTTTATTTGAGACCCTCTCCCAGAGTGATACTTTCCTCATTATATCTCTGTTCTCTATTTATAAAGTAGTGATTAAACCCCCAAAGAATATGAGGAGATAAATGTGAAGCTTACTTAGTTAATTGTGTATGGTGTTCTGAAAATGCAAAATGATGCAGTAAAGGGCTGTCTGTATCTTATGCCATTTTTAATGCTGCTTGTCGGCATTGGGTTTTTTCCCCCAGGTAAAGAGTCCATCACCTCTTTTCCCATGTATTCTTTGTTAATGGACTTGTGTGGAAAACATGGGTCCTTAAGTTGTGATTTCCTTGTTTTTTGTGTGGTGCAAATGACCTACAACATATTTCTTGAGATTTATCATTCAGAGAAAAGAATACTGAAGTATCTTGTGGTTTCCCAAACAGCCTCAGAGACTGTACATCTATTGTTGCACTTGTTAGAGTTATTCAAGCATGACAGGTTTTTGGTTGAGTGGTTTAGAGTTTTTTTTAATGCTTGAAGACTTCTAATAGCACATTTGAGAGAGTTTAACTTCCACAGAATTCATCTGACTGACATTTCTACAGAGCTCAAACACAACTATAACATGGTTTTATGGGATATTTCATGGTTCATGCACTAAATCAATATTCTCTGTATCTGATGCTAAATATTGTACCATCAAAATTAAGTATACATTTGAGTCTTTAGTTTTTTCTATCTTTATATGAGAGTGTTAGGGGGAAAATATGTTCTTTACATATATTAAAGATTAACTGGCTCTCACCCTGGAAAAGTTTTTAATTCCATTTGTTGTTCCCATGATGGTCTTCTAGAACAGCTGTGAATTGTCATTGCACATTTATTTAGAGGTTTTAAAGTATCTAAATTGTATTATGCGCATTGTCCCATGTACATCAGATGAACTGCTTTCTTTTCTGTGGTGCTAAACGGACACATTCTCCAGGATAAGCTCATACATTATTCTGCTCTATGCCACTGGTGAAGGGTGGAAATTTCCACTTCAGGTGTTCAGTTACATCTGATTTAGTTAATCAGATTTGGTTAATTGTCTGGATACACTTGAAAGAGAATCTGGCATGATTACATTTTTAGGCTATCTTTTACTTTACTATAATAAATATTTGTTGGATTGATTTCAGGTCTCAAGAATTGATTTACTACTGTTGCAACCTGTCCAGGAGCTGAAGATAAGGATCACTGTGTAAGATTTTTTGGGCTATTTTCCTCACACCTTGACATGCTTTTTGCCACTGTGCTGCCCTATGCTTAGCTCCTCTTGCCTGTGTGTGCCATGCCTACTTGGAAATCTGGACATGGGATAAGTATAGAACATGAAAAATACTCATAATTGAGTATTATTTGCAAACCACTTACAAAAGCACAGACCATTTTCAAACATAATTTGAGTTGACTAATGGTGGTGGTAAGTATAATTCTACTTCAGTATTTAGCACTTTGAAACTTGGTTGATCTTGGTTATAAATTCAGATTCAGGCAACTAAGTGTTTTTTTTCAGGTACTGTTTGGACTAAACTACCAACAGGAAACTACTAATTGAGGATCATATGGATTGTAAACTTAAAAGAAAGGTTAGGTTTGCATTTTGATAAGACAGAAACACCAGTGATATTTTAGTGTGTAGCTATGGACTCTCATTGAACAGCATGACCCACAGTAATGGTTGTATGTCCCGAAGTAATAGCTATAGAGCAGTTCTCATGATAGCTTTTGTAATGAAACAGCTGTATTTTTCTTAAATTTTGAAGTAAGTTTTCCTAAACAATATTTTTTAGCCCTTTTTTCAATCTTCATTTTTTGCTATTTTTATTGGTTACTAGTCTTAAAGTAATTTTAATATTTTGGTTTAGGCAAACTTGGAGCAATAGTATTTTTTACTTCCTTTTATGTCCTTCCTTTTCTGTGAATCCCTTCCCCAACTGACTGTCACCCAACTAGCATTTTGCCCTGATCCATGTAGTTCGTAAACATTAGACTGTAACAGGTTTTTAGAATTGCCATCAAATCACATTGGAGCTCTCCAGGTTCCTCAGGATATTTTTTGTAAATGTCAGGCTTCAGTTTTGATTCAATAATTACTAGCATACAGCTCATAAGCAGGTGCAGGAACCAAGATCAGCTGAATTCACAACCCTGTCACACCAGAACAGAAGGGGAAAAGTAACATATACCTGATATAATTACAACAGCTTCGAGCTAAATGTTAGGCCTTTTATACTCAGAAATCGTTGTTCCCTGCATACGCTCTACAACAAATCATTAACCTAACAATTGTATTCTGTAATACAACTTGAATTTTATTATCTATATCACAGTTGCTAATATTCTTCATTAGTCTTTTTCTTGTGTTTTTCTGTTGAGAAGCTTTTGAAGTTGGTGTAGATTTTAACCTGTCTACTTACTCCTCTGATCTCTTACTGTCATTTCCTTGAAGCTAATTAGATTTATTATAGAATGTATCTTCAGAAATCCCCACTGAAAATTAGAACACTTTCCATTTGTTGAAATAATTTTTAGGTCTAATGTTGTATCCAAAACAATCTTATTTCTTATCTCTTTTTCATATAATGATACCATGTTAAGTCACCCTTCCCAGATTTGGAAAAATCCATACCAAAAAACCCACTAAGATTTTTTAGAAATATCTGCTCTCAGAAAAGGAATTCAGTCATTATAGGGAATGCACCACAAGAGTATAGTCAGCTGCTACTAGGTCAGTGGATATCACACAATATCATGTAGGTCTTTCACATAAAATAAAAATAAAAAAAATGAAAAATAAAACCGAGGATCGTGTGGTGTTGTTTCTTTTTGTAGTCACTGATGGTTGACTTTGGTTGCAGAAGGTAAGCAGCCTATAGCCAACTTGGGAAAGATTCCTGTTGTACATGTGCATATTATACCACTTGAGATGTTTCATGAGACAGAGAAAAGAATAAGTTTAGAGAAGTCAGAACTATGTGGAAAATGTTTTTCCCTATTCTATAAACACCAATATGTTCCTAGAAATACTGGTATGAATTTATGTATGTATGTTAAGTGTCATTTGATGTGATTGATGCATTTCATGCCTGCTAAAATCAACTTAGAAAGTAAAGCTTTGGGGGATCTACAGTTGACCACAGGGACAGATAAACTAACTGTATAGAAAGTCTGAGCAAACATTTTCAGGCGCTGAAGTGTACTGTTTGGATTAGCTATAAAGAAAAATCTAGGTTTGCCCTAGAAAGCAGTGGGAGATACCTTGCAGGACCCTGTTTTATTAGTTTACTTGCTGACAACATCTTTCTATCTATGTGGCTTTTCTGGGTCCTGGCTGTGAAAGGCCTTGAGGGAGCTGCTGCCTTGCAATGAGAGATCATAGCTACTCTTGAATAAGGCAAACATCCAGATCAGGCTTTGGTTTCCCAGCTCCTCTCAGAGCTAAGGATTTGAATGAAATAAAATGAACTTTCTGTATATCTTCTCAGACTGAAGTGCAGAGCTGAGGGATCACATCTCTTGAATTGCTAAATTCAGTAATCTATGTTACCTTTTGGTCCTTATTTTGAGACTGGGGCAGACTTTTAATACCAGGTACGCTCCTTATTAAAAAATTGCTTGTTTTTGTTCAAAAATAGAGTTTCTCTGTGTTTCTATGCAGCCTAATGATATTTGTTTGCTATCAGAAATACAGATTCTGGAAAAACTACTGATATCTGATTTTATTGTCTGATTGTAAACAAATTGTTAATCAGTGAAAGGATTTCTTTATTTTCTGAATTTCCTGGTTGCATTATTTCTAGCAAGAAGATTATTTTTTACAATGTAAAGTCTCTCATCTCTAACTTATATATGATTTCTTTCCTATAACTATCTCTTTTTTAAAAATTCCCTTCACTGCCAGCTTACTGTACATTTAGTGCACTGATTTTAAAGTTCTTGTCCTTATTTTCAAGGCCCTGGATGGCTGTGGTATTTGACTAATTTTCTCTTCTGCATTTTCTAAGATGCTAATTACAGTCTGAATCATAAAGTTACTTTTTTTTTCCTATACTGTAATTTAGTGAGTTGTGAGTCACGAAAATTTTGTAGCTCTACCCTTTAAAAGATATTGCAGGATCCTTCCCTGCTGCCCACTTGGTGTTCTTATTTAAAAATAAGATAGAAGAAGGAAGTCTGCTGCTACTTTTAACTCTGTAGTTAGTTGTACATGTTCAGTGCTTCATAACTTTTTTTAAAGCATAATGTGTTCTTTATTGTTATTGAGTCCCCTAAGATACTGTATGAAACATAAAATGTACAGAGTAGTGTACATGCATGTAGTGCAACAGGCAAAATGGTTCACTAAATTTTCTTTATAGAGAGTTTCAGGCAGAATGTTGTACAGTAAAACAATAACTCCTTTTTTTCCTGTCATCACCATAATTTTTCCAGTATGTTTGTGTATTGTAGAATTGTAGAAGGGTTTTGGTTAAATGGACTTTAAAGTTCCAACCTCCCTGCCATGGACAGAGGGACCTTCTACTAGATCAAGTTGCTCAAAGCCTCATCCAGCCTGGTCTTAAGCACTTCCAGGAACAGGTCATCCACAACTTCTCCAGGCAACATTTTCAGTGCCTCACCATCCTCACAGTAAAGTCTTCTTCCTAATATGTGACTTAAACCCACCATCTTTCAGTTTAATGGCATTACGTCATGTTCTATCACTATATGGACTTGTAAAAAGTTCCTGTCCTGCTTTCTCATAGATTCCCTTTAGGTACAGGAATGTCCTGCAAGGTCACCCTGGAGCCTTTTCTTCTCCAGGCTGAACAACCCTAACTCTCTCAGCCTGTCTACACAGGAAAAGTGTTCCAAGTCCCTGATCATCTTCATGGCTGTTCCAACAGATTCATGACCTTTTTACGCTGGGGGCCCCAGAGCTGGACACAGCATTCCAGCGGAGTGTCACAAGAGTGGATTAGAGCTGGAGAATCACCACCCTCAATGCATCTTTTGATGCAGCTCATAAGATTAAAAAGAAAAAAAGCTGAGTTTATGTGTAAATATGGGTTCCTTATAACCCATGTAGCTATCTCTCCTAGACAGCAAATATTTTTATAATTATCATATTGAAGCTAAGATTATCCTAAAGAAAGTATTATCACTTATTGGAATATCCCAATATTTGAAGTCTTGCTTATTCAGAAAATATATATTTCCTATTGAAAGGGAATAAAAAATGATAGCTTTGAGAAGTGACTTCCACAGAAAGCTGAAATGCATATATTGATTTTTTCCCCACTGAAAGAGCAAGTAAGTTTAAATACTGTTATAGAATAAAGGGTTCAATTATTTATGTGAAAGACTGATTAAACCTAAAAATATTACCCCTCTAGCTTTCATAAATCATAATTCAAACTATTATTCCCTTCCAAGATCAATTTAAAAATGCTCCATTTTAAACACTTGGGAGAAGATTTGTTTTCTGGGATTTTCCATTTGTTGTTAACTTAAAGAGTTATTCTACTTCTCTTCTGAGAATGTCCTCACACATTTGGGTTTTAGGAATGGGAGATTTCAAAATATGCATAATTCTGTGAGATTTGCAATAATTGGTGTCAGTGGAAGGAATTTAAAAAATGACAGAACACACACATTTCTCACTTGCCATAATGGCTTCTTTACTCTTTCCCCACTATTCTAAGTCTCCTAATAGCCATGTACTTACCTAATGTCTCTATGAAAGATGTTTCTGTTCCTCTTGAGTAAATTTGAGGTATCCATTATCAACAGCAGACCTCTATAATTTGGTGGAGTGAGAGGCTGAGGGCTAGAGGTGGACTGTGATCTCTTCCTGTGAATTTCTGCTGACCTTGTTGGAGAACTGGGGCATATAAACAACTCATTACAGGTTAACAAGGTTACAGCTCACTTGCTGTAATTGTGAATGCAAAAGCTATTAGGCAGGGGCTAATATAAAAAAATATGAGCTTTCTTATGAAAGGCTAACTTCATAAACCACGCATACTGGTATGGATTATGGACTGCTGCACATGGTTGATTCGTTTAACTGTGTAGAATCTTTTTTCTGGGTTTGATTTTCAGGTTTTCCTTCCAGAAGGACTAAACATAGAAAATCTCTTCACTGTGACTTAAATTGCAGTGTTAGGAATATTTGATAGCTGCTTTGTTGAAGAGCAGCTTTGTTGATGAAGGAGTATGCCTGCATCAACTTCCCTCCCTATAACCAGGTCTCCCAGTGACTCTTGCACTTCACCAGTGGCAGCTCTTGCCTAGTAGAGACTTCTGCTGCTGACAGCTAACATGAGTCGTATGTTGCCTTATTCCAGCCATTAGAATTACAGTCTTAATAATGAGAATCATTGCTATTTCAAATTCTAATCCAAGTCAATGATTCATAAGACATATTCCACACTTGATAACTGTAAAATATTGAAAATGCGAAGTGCTTTTGACAGTAGTGAGCATTAAGATTTCACTTTGTTCATCCCATGTAAGAGAGAAACAAAAGCATTAACATTTACGTATTTCCTTAAACAGGCCACTAAAAAAAAAAAAAAGAAGTAAAATTTCTTGTTTAGGCAGGGGGCTGATTTGTAGAGGCTGATTTGTATTACATGGCACATATAAGTAGAGGTTGACATACAGTACTTCATACAAATTTCCTTCTTGCAGTTCATGACTTGGATGAATATCTGTGCATACTTACTTATCTAAGTCATCTTTGGAAGCTGTTGTCTAGAGAGTGGTAAATACAGTCCTAGTTTGGGAACTCTAGATCTCTAAGTGTAATTATTAGAAATCTGTAGTAGAAGACAACTAGTGAATATTTTGCTAAACATAAGCTAATTGGAAGATGACTTCTGAAAAGTGAAATCCGTCTTTTCAGCCTTTAGTAATTCTTACAAAAAGTCAACCAGAATGTGGCTAGAGATGATCTGAATAATATGGTCTCGGGTTTCCAAAAGATTTTGACAAATTTTTTCACCTAAAGCTTGCAAGATATTTTAGTCATCATGGAATAAGAGGGAATGAATGATTTGGATGAGAAATAAGTTGAAAGATGGGGAACAGAAATTATAAGCAAATAGTGTCTTTTTTTTTTTGCACTGGTTACAGGTCACTGGCAGTAGGAGGGCTCTGTGATAGGATATGTGTGTTCATAGTTCACCTGGAAAAGTAGGTTAGGAGTAAACTTTACTCAGGGCTGGCAAAATGAAGACTGAATTGCAGAAAGACATTAGTAAACAGCATGAATGGGCAATAAAATAGCAGATTAAATTTAATGTAGATTTATATAAAGTAAAACACATTTAGAGAAAGAACCTCCATCTTCAGAGAGAAAGACTTTGCTGATCCCTGTCCCTAGGGGATGATATCTGAAAAGTGTTGTAAGACTTCCCACAGTGGTTGTTCACCAGTTCAACACCTTCCCAAAAGATGTCAGAGAGATGTGAAATTTTATGTGGGCTCAAAGGTGTGACTGTAAAAACACTTGGAATGAGACATCATCGTGAGTTAATAAGTAGACAAACAGCAACGTGCTCGGGAAATTTGAACCAAAGCTAATAAGAGAACAGTAAGAAATACTAGGTTAAAGCATTACATAGTTTTGCTTTGCTCTTACTTTCCCTCAGTCTTAGAAAATGCTTGTGGGTAGTTCTTTGTTCCAAACAGCACTGGCATTACATGATGGGACAGATGCGTGGTCTTGTTTATAAGGCTCTTGAGTTAAAATTCCTTTTCTTTCCTTCTACATAAATAGTAGTGGTTTGTTTTCTTGAGGAAGAATGGGATTGCTAGTTAAGCCTTCTTTGTAAAAGGAGCTGTGTTCTCTCTTAATTCTGCAGTATCTATCACACTTTACAAAGTATAAGCAAATATATTATTTTTCATTGTACTTAAGCTTGAAAGCTAGAATTCTAATCATCCTTTTTATACCACTTGAGCTAGCAAAGCGCTCTGTAGTTGTTTATTATTCAGGTCTAATGGACATCTTTCACATTAGTTACACATTTTCACTCTTCATGAATTATTTTGCATGAAATTTGAAATAGAATTTCTTATAACCATGTAATAATTTATCAGTCTTATTGAGATGCATTTTGCAAAACAATAGTATTGTACACAGGTTCTGTATGAGCAAATAGAATTACTGCTAACATCTTTTTTTAAGGTTCTTCTTGTACACTCTCCCCCCAGTCAAACACTGTTAGCTCACCAATCAATCTACTTGTCAAAAATGTTCTTCTTTGGCAGAAGAGAATGAGAAGTTTGACAAAGCACATTAAGTTGGTGATGTTGATTAATGCTTTTCAGATAGTGTCGTTTTGTTGAACACTATAAATTAAGAATTTTGATGACAACTGGCTTTTCATAAATTACATACAAGAGGAGCTTCTCATTACAATGAAACAATTTATTTTTACTCTCTAGGATTTGTCATGACTGCTTCATGTAAGTTTTTCTCTATTACTTTTTTTTTTCCAAACATATAGATAGCATAGTTTGAGGTCCATAAATCTCTTTTTAAAAAAAAAAAAAAAGAAATGAAAAGATAAAAAAGAAAAGAAATTAAGAGGGCAAAGAAGCTTGATTCTGAAGGTTTCTGCTTATTCCTCAATTTCATCAAAGGCAAAAAACTCTAAGAACAAAAGTTCCAAGAGGCATAGATGTTTTTGGTATTTTTGTATATCTCTATTGTTTGTCAACTTCCCTGACCAATTTGGAAATGTGAAGAACTAACATACAGGCTGTGCTCCACAAGTTTCTTTAGTGAATATTCCATTAAATTCAGGAATATTTCTTGCCTTTGACTGCATTCTTCAGTGTGTTCCTCAGCATTCTTGAGAGAAATTACATCCCCAGGGTCATAAGAAATAACCTGCCTCTAGAAATACCATACCTACAAAAAACCCCACAAGTCTTCCAGGGTGTTTTAAATACATATTTAAAGAGACCTTAAACGGGACACACTATATAAAGCATTTAGTTAGTGATAACCTTTCAGATAGTTGTTTCACATTAAAAGCCAAGAACACAGTAGTTATGTCTTTTCTTGACAAACATGAGCTTAGCTTAAATGTCACCCATAAACTGGGAAATCCCAAATGCTACTTCTTTGAATTTTCCCTTCATAGACTGTGTAGGAATGAAGAAAACTATTTTTGGGAAGGGATTGTGACTGAAAACTTCGAAAAACATGGAGTGTATACAATGAAGAGTTTTCACTAATTCAAAAATGTAGTATCATTTCCCATGTCCAGTGAGAAGTATTCCAGAGATAACCATCAGTGCCTTGACTCACTACAGCTCAACTATCCAATATCAGCCATTGCAGTTAAATAACTCAGTATAATCCAAATAGTCAAGCTAACAGTTACTTTCCTGTGTCACCAGAGAACACTGCCTTCTAACCATCTTAGTGGGTATTTTTTCAGTTGTTTTGGTGGTGTTATTTTTTTTCTCCTCTACCTTTTCAAATGCTTCTTTCCAAAACTACAATTTGTGCTTGGTTATGATGATTCCAAGAGGATTAGGTAGGTACATTAGGCCATGTGGAAGCTATGTTTGCTTTTTAACCAAGCAGAGGAGGTAAATAATGTTTTCCTCCTTGAATTTCTGGTAATTTTAAGTTATGCTTTTTGAAAATTGGCCTAAATTATCAATGTACACATAATAGGTTTTCACAAAGTATAAAGATTTTCTGCACATGTGCTTTTCATAAATTTACTTGCAAAAATGTGTTGCTTTTGTTCATGTTTAAGTTATTAGATACCTTAGCCTTTTACACTTCTCGTCTGAGTGTGTATCTATTTACTTAACTAGAATATATTTGAAGGCTAAAATAAAAAAAAATCTCTGAGAAGCACTTGTCTTACTGAAAATAAAATCATGACCTCAAAAATGTAGAAGGAAAAATATTCAAGACATTGGTAACAATCTGAACATCAAACAGAATTGTTCATAGAAATAAAGCGATTCGGGCAGATTTTATTCCATGAATAAGAACGACATTCAGGGTGCAAATTCCTTCTACACAAGAGAAGTGTTAGTTAATAAAAGTGTAATTTAATATAAAGGGAATCTTTGAATCACTAATGATTTTGAAGTGAAAGTTTTAAGGCTATGGAGGATTGACTTTGGCTAGCTGTGAAATGATCACTCAGCCTTTTTGTCACTCCCACTCCTCAAAAAGACAGGGGTAGAAATTGAGGTGAAAGAGCTGCTGGGTCAAGAAGACAGTGACCTATGGCACATGACCTATGAATTGTGTTCAGTCTTTAGCAGTTCCTCTCTGCTGCTCTTTCCTTCCCATGCTGTTCTCCTGCTCTGTTACAGGCTTTCATGGGCTACAGTCCTTCAATATAAACCTGAAGTTTTTGGGCACCTCCTTCCCCTTCTTCCGCAACCTTGGTGTTTTCAGGGTTGTTTCTCCCACAATTTTTCCCTCTCACTCTGCTCCCTGGCAATTTTTTTTTACCTTTGTTGTGTTTTCCCAGAGGTGCAACCAGCTTCATCAATGGCCTCGGCTGTCTCTTGTGGAACTGGTAATATCTGGCACAGGACAACCCCTGTCCACTTCTCACACAGACACTCTTGCAGCCCTCTGCTGCCAAAGGTATGTACACCAGTTCCTTTGAGTTTAAACCCTTTAATATGATTTCCCAAGTAAGAGAATTCTAGATGAGATTTTATATTGATCAAATTAGGCAACAATCCTACTTTATTTACAGGTCACTGAAACAATGGCTTCTGTATGTATGTATTTCTTCATCTGTGGTCACTGCTATGAGCTCTGCCTTAGAGCAAAAAGCAAAGAGTAGCTTCTCTAGCTGAAAGTACTACAGAAACTTAGCTAAGCAGAATGTAATGACTTGAAATGCAATTTAAAAACAAAATTGGACCTTCCACTTGTAACTTAGTTCTAACTCCACGTTTCGTTTTCACAAGTGCTAAGAGTCTTGTTTTCCTAACTCATCTAGATTTTCAGGTATTCATAAAAGGAGAAGGGAGACAATGGAGAAAAAATGACAGTAGGTTTCCAGTGCTTCCTTACTTTTACTGAACCCACCCATGTAGTGGTCTTCTAAGTACTAATTTAAGTCAAGGTACTCGTATACTTTCAAATAGAGTAGGAGATTTAAAAAATACACCTGTAGTAATGTCTAAAATGATTATGGTAATCAGATATTTCACTTGTTGAATAAGCATGGTACATTCCCTGTAAAACCACAACTGATGCATTTCAAGCAATATTTTCAATTTCAGTGTTCAGGCTTCCAAAAAGCCCTCAGGTGATTTAGTACTTCTCACAAAGGAGAATTCTGTGTTGACGTTTTTCAGTAGCTTTTCTTTTCCTTTAGTTACTTTCCCAGTTATACAGTCTGGTATTTGAATTCTTTTCTGTGGAAACAAAATATCAGTCTTTGCTGTATCTTTTTTGAAAGTAAATTGTACATACTGTTGAGAATAATGCAGTGCTTTTACCCCATGCACTTTGTCACCCTAACATTTGGATTTATTTTCATTCCCAGACTGTAGTGTGTCTAGATTCCCCGAACAAAATCTCTCCTGATAGTATGGTGACCTTCACTCTGGCAGTAGGCACAAATATTAATACAAGTAGAAAAAGAGGAGCAATTTTCTTTCCCACTCTCAGTCTCTACCTTTTCAACAGCTTAGCATTTATAGAAACAAAAATAGGCAGTACTTAAGGCTAAAGCTTCTCTGATTCTGCAGAGTGGAAACAGCACACATGAGTACAATGCAAGCTTCTTTCTGTCCACAAGCTGTGTATGTAAACCACAATGCTGAAGATATTGTTGAATTGATAAGCCAGTTAAGTCAATGACTTTCCTGTTGTGCCTGCCATCTAGGCTGTTAACTTTTAAAAATTATTTCTCTGAGGAGCTGGACAGATATATTTTCTTACTTCACACTGAGTGTCTTACAGTAATTGTTATGAAGCTGGATTAAGCTCAGCTTTGTAGAGGTAAAAATCCAATTTACTTCCATTTATTGAATTATCTCCAGTTCCCTGGAATTCTGTAATAGCCTTTAACTCTCTTTAAAGTGCAGGGTAAAATGAAAGGGAATTAAGAGCAAGTGATACATGTAATTAAGACCCCATTGTGAGTACATCTCCCATTACAGAATTAAAATACTAATGTAGATGTCTAAGACTGAAAATTAGGTTATTAAGCTTTCTTTTTATTGTTTATGTATTTATGTATTTATTTATTTATTTAAATTTAGCTGCAAAACCAGTTTTGTTCTTTTTTCATTGTTGTTTCTTTAACTTTCTTTCTAAATGAATTGTTATTTTCCCCATCTGTCCTAAGGGAAAACCATTCTTGAATTTTATATCCTGAAAGCTACAAATTTCTGTAATTTCCTTTGCAGTGGAACATATTACCCTAGTGAAAACCCTAGCAGGGTGCATTTCTGTAAAGGGTTTTCTTTGATTTCATTGTGTTCTATTTAGATATTTAGTGTTAAATCACAAGATCACAAATTCACCGAGGCTGGAAGAGACTTTCAAGATCATCTAGTCCAATCAACAACTTAGCACCACCACAATCACCTCTAAACCATATCCGTGAGTGCCACATCCAGATGTTTCTTGAACACTTCCAGAGACAATGACTCCACCATGTTCTTGGGCAATTTGAAATAGGGAACTATCTTTAAGGAGCTAGATGGACTTGTGACTATACCAAGGATGTTATTGGTATTTACACACATTTAAATGAAAAAGTAGGCTCTCAAATTGTTCTCTTCCCTGACACAGTGTTAGAAACTCTATGATCTGTCCATGAGACTATTTTGTGACAACAGCTGGAAAGCTGACATTTGTGCTATTCCTCATCTTGACACCTTTAGATCACTGGAATACATGTAACTACTCATGAAACAGGTGTTCTTTACAGGCTCTTTACATCAAAATGTGCTCATGACAAAGCTAGTTATGTTTTAGCCTTTTCTATCAGGCTCTCCACTATTTATTATAGTATTAATATTCTAATATTATTCTAATTATAATAGTGTTGATTATTTTTGAATATTATGTAATTTCTCTGTAGATACCAATTCAATAAAAGAAATCCATGCATTTAATTAGTACTCTAAAAATATATATTAGTTACTTCCACGATGTACTAAAACCAGATTTAGTTTACATTAAAGTTCACATTAGTTTACATTACGTAAAAGTGTACATTTAAAACAAATAATGTAAAAGCATACATTTTGCTGAGAGAGCAGCTGTATAATTCTTTGGTGGGACATTTTCTTTGTTTAAGGTTTTTTCTTTTAATTTAAACTGAATTCTCAAATCATTCAGGAACAGGATTAAGAAACATAAGCAGTAATAGAAATAGTTGTTCAAAAGTTGATGCATATTAAGACATCTTACTATGCAGTGTTCTTAGGGTATCTTATTTTGAAAGAAGAGAATCCAGTGGCTATATTTGCACTGGAATTTTTTTAAGTATGGAGGTCAATACTGTCTTATATTTAGAATTAGTTGGTTTTAATGTGTTTAAGTATTGGAAGAAATATTTTTTCTACAGTTTAAAAATGATCTAGAGGATAGCCTCTAGATTGAAGAATATTTTAGATATAACACTCTTTACCTTTCTTTCTTTCTTCTCATAAAGTATTTACTCTTCTAGAAATATTTAATGTACTTTATTTAGTAGTGACAAAGTTGCAAGTTCTGACGATGTAAGTTTTGAATCTTCTTTTGCACAAGGATTGAACTACACCTGTGCCAGTAGCAATTATTGAATAAATAAATGTCTCATAGTAGTTTCCCAACTGAATCTGATGAAAAAGTGGCCTCCAAGTCAAGGGAGGATGAGAGGAGAAATGACTTTTGAGATACAGCCAAGAGTCTGCTGCATGGAACAGATTCCAGAGAATGCTGTAGTCTTTTTTTACAAAGAGATCAATCCAGATACTTTAGATAGTTTAATGAGGGCAAAAGGGCTAGATAATGAAGCTAATTTTAGTAGTATCAATCCACTGTAACTACAGGCTTCCTCAGAAAAGGTTTATTGCATAGGAAAAGGCCAATACATATATTATAACCCTCTGAAGAAATTATAGTAACAGGAGAAGGAGAAAGATTCATCATGAGTCATTATGGTTAAAACAACTTCTCTCTTCTGAATGCATACAAAGTAGATGTTTCCATATTCTCAATGGTATTTCAAGTCCTCATTAAATATTAACCATACAATAAAGCTGCAACTATGATTTTAAAAAATGATAGAGTTTTTCCTCTTCATTTTACCATCTCACCTCAAGTTACTTTGACACGGATTCAGATATTTCATATAGCATCTCCTGCTCATAGTCTCTGAGAGTTCAAACTCTCTTGCATATATTAAAAGTATAGTTATTAATGACAAAGTACTTCTACTTCAGCCTCTATTTTAAGTTAGGCTAATTTGATTTGCAAACACCTATAAATGTAACATCTCATTAAACTCATTCAGATTAAGTCTCTATCCATCCTTGCAAATCCAACTATCTGGCTTATATGTATTCCTACTTTATCCTCAGTTTCTGAACAACATGCTGCTACAGTTGTGTTATTGCACTTGGGAATTGTAGGTATGGAGAAGGCAAAGAACTTGCCCAAAATTACAGAGAAATTATATGATGGAGGAGTTTGTAGAATATGTTTTCTCAAATTTGTTTTGTCTGTCCTTCACCATCTCCATTGCACCTTTTAAATTTAAAAATATATATGAGTAAAGCTTTCCCTCCCTCCTCTCGCTTTTCCCACCTCTTTCCCACCTTTTTGATCTCTCTGTGGAATCACAAGAAATACATTTTAGATAATTTCTTCTAAAGGTTTCTCTTAAAGAAGTCTAGTACAGGAGACATTGGCTTGCACGAGAAGTATCTGAAATTTTTTGCCAGGTAATAGGAAATTATTTTATGTCTCACATGGTGATATAGATGTGGAATGAGTGTTTTGTGATCGTTTCTAAACTGAGCATCAGTTAGACAAGTAGCTGAGATGGAGTGTAAAGTCTTAGTGGAGCAGTTCACTATTTATTATCTACACATGAGGGAGACATAGAGCTTTATCCTATGTCAAGCAATTACTGCTCTTATTAAGTTAAGCAGAGTTGTGCGAAAATAATGAATACTTTTAAAGAAACTGTCTACTTATTCTGATTATAGAATTCAATTCAAAGAATTCAAAAGCTGATTCAGAGTAACTTAGATTTAGATGTCAGCTTAAGTGTATATCTTACTATATGGCTGTAACAACAGGAGAAAAGTTCTTCCTTTCCACACTTACCAATTGATTTCTTATTTTTTTATATGTGGATGTAGTTGCAAGCTAGATGAGTGTATTGGGGTTTTTGTGGCAAGACTTTTGTAGTGGGGGACTACAGAGGTGGCTTCTGTTCCCCTGTGTCTGATAGAGCCAATTCCAGTTGGCATTGACCTGACACTGGCCAAGGCTGAGCCTGACCATGAGGTTGAAAGCACCTCTGGGATAAATGTATTTAATAAGAACAACAAAAGGCTAGTGCAACAGCAGCCAGGAGAGAGGAACAAGAACATGTGAGAGAAACAGACCTGCAGATGCCAGGGTCAGAGTAGAAAGCAAGAGAAGATGTGGTCCAGATATCAGAGCAGAGATTCCACATCTCCTATGATGCAGACCATGGTGAGCCCATGGAGATCCATGGTGGAGCAGAGATCCACCTCTAGCTTATGGAGGACCCCAAATTGGGAAAGGTGAATGCCTGAAGGAGGCTGTGACCCTGTGGGAAGCCTTCAATGAAGCCTGGACCTCTGGCCCAATGGAGAGAGTAGCTCACACTGGAGCAGGTTTTCTGACAGAACTTGTGACCCTGTGAGGGTCCATGACTTCATCCTAGAGCAGTCTGTTCCTGGAGGACTGCAGCCTTGTGGAAGAGACCCATGCTGGAGCTGTTAATGAACAACTGTAGCCTGTGGGAAGGACTAAAGTTGGGAAAGTTCATGGTCTACTGTCTCCTGTGGGAGGGAGCCCACACTGGGAAAGGAAAGACAGTGAGGGGAAATGAGCTGGCAGAGAGAATATGTTATGACTGACTGCAACCCCCATAAAGTTTTTGCTGTAATTTTGTCCCCTGATTCACTTGATGAAAGGGAGTGATAAAGTGGCTTGGTGGGTACCTGGTTTTCAGCCAAGGTCAACCCTCCATGATGAGGATGCCCTTGTTCTCCATGCCAGATGGTGATATATATCCTTACCTTCTCACTTTCCTGGAGAGACAAAATCTTCTGTCTCTATGCTTGCTGTTTTTGTGTGAAGCCATTGAGCATTTGGCACAGCATTTCCTCCTTGAACCTGATATTTCCCTGTCCTCCTGGGTGATGCTGTTGGGCTGACCTGGTTCAGACAGCGTAGCTGACTGCTGGCTCAGTGTGTCCCATGCAGAGTCTTTTACATCATTATTATTAGGTGAACTGTTCATTTCCTTTTCACTACCAGATCTGCTGCAGGATTCTTGCATTGATTTATAAAGCCTTCAGTTTGTTAGGCCATGTTATCTCCCTGATGAATCTCTTTCCAGTGTAGCATTGATTATCTGACACTTGGTATTTCAAGTTTTCTCAAAAGTAAGTTGCATTCTCTGAAAACTTTTCTCAAAGGAAGCTGGATGGCATTTCATTTCAGCCCCTCACATAACCACTACAAAAGATGCTACTTCTACAAAGTAAACGTGGAGAAAAGTTTTGCTGTTCTGCCAAAAATAACACCCTACAGCTAAAGTTAGAGTTGGACATAAAGGTGACATACTGGCCAAAATTGAGAACCTTATCTTATATTTTTATGTAAGCTTACATAATTTGTTAAATTAGATCTGTTTGTTTTGTTCTTCTTATTGTTTGTTTATTTTAGCTTGAAAGAAATGCTCAGGAATTAAAAAATGGAGATTTCGGAAATGTAAATACAGGTAGCCAACTGAAATATCCTTTAGAAACCTTCTCAAACTGGCATGTGTTATGGACTCAGAAATGTGGAGTTTGACATGGAAAATGCCCTCAGTTACAGACAGCTAAAGATGTTCATTGTGGGCAAATCTCCAAGTAAGAATGACTATAAAAATAGACATCCACAGCATCTGTGTAAGCAAAAACAAGGAATAATGAGGGTTTGTTGAGGGAGCACCATAATTATAAAATTATATGATGGTGACAGCAGGGCTAAGAAAACAGCACACAAAATCAGTTTTTCTGTGGATTTCAAATCCTTATTTGCCACACCAAGGAATAAATAGATTTCTGAGTGATAATTTTTGTTCAACATTAGATTTAAAATTGTACATGGAGGAGAAGTAACATTGTAAAATACTTGTGGGCAATAATACATGATAAAATATTCAAGTTTTTAGAACAAGAGCCAAAAGTCAGTTTTCTTAGGCAGAATGAGAAAAACTGTTTTATGCTGCTGCTTAGCCTTCTTTATAATTTCATTGTACAAAATATTATAGGACTTATACCAACTGCAGGCATCATGATTATTTACAGAAATTGTAATAACAGCTAAGAATCCTCCATTGTGAATTAGGGCACAGCTATGAGATGTGAACAGGAAGTTTATATCTGTTGGCTAGGAATGCTGTAAGTGCAATACATCTTTTTCACAAATAACTAAAAAGAGCCACAGATAAACGTAAATACATTTATAGACTGGTTTGGGTTGGAAGGGACTTTCACAGACCACCCAGTCCAATTCCCTCTGCTGTGAACAGGGACATCTTCTACTAGACCAGGTTGCTCAAAACCCTGTCTGACCTGACCTTGAACAATTCCACTGATGGTACATCCACAACTTCTCTGGGCAGCCTAAGAAGTTGTAGATGAAAAGACAACAAATAGTTACACATGTTTATTACAAGTACCAGTTGTATACTAGAAGAAGTTCTTGCACAAAGGAAATTTTTTCACCTTATATAGAACTGCTTTTACAAATTAAAATAGGATTATATATGGGAATATATATACCATTATTTATGGTATTCTTGGTGCTGAATACAAAATCTAGTAAGATCTAGTGAGAATTATGAAGTTCTATTTTAATTACCTATAGCTTTGCCATCTTTAAAATTTGAATAAGGATTTTCCAAACCAAGTTCCTTCATCTGTCTCTGGTTATTATGTTCCCTATTATTTTCACTGCTGCAAAATTCTTTATCTGTGTCAGAAGATAAGATTACAGGAAGAATATATTTCTTTCCAGACATTTCCAAAGTAAACAACTCCCTGTCTGACTTCAGAATCCCTTCCATTTTATTTGCGTTCTGAATTTTGCATA
Source organism: Sclerurus mexicanus (assembly GCA_013396755.1). Lineage (NCBI taxonomy): Eukaryota > Metazoa > Chordata > Aves > Passeriformes > Furnariidae > Sclerurus > Sclerurus mexicanus. Next base: position 1,329,324 of record VWZF01003010.1, read on the forward strand.
CTTACATGCTCTTTGATTATTTCCTAACTTTGTTTGCTTTTAAAACATTTTTTCATTTTCATTTTTTAGTCTTTTTCTGCAGATGTATTAAATATGTAGTGGAGGCAGACAAATGCACAATCATGTGTGCTAAAAAACGCAATCTGAATAAAAACATTCTCAATGGATTAATAGTGCCTACTGATACACAGAAGTGAAAAGCATAAAAAGACACTGATGCTTATAAATGGTGCTGGGAAAATAAGCTGCAACTCAGACATTTTTTCAAGATAGCATTCTCTGGATTCTATGTTGTAATAAAACCACGATAGCTCATGGCTATTCCGTCTGTGTGCTCTTATTTTTACCATATCAGTATCATCTTCTTTTAAATTAACTTAATCAAAGGAAAAAGACTACTAAATTAAGAGTTTTAAAAATATTATATAATTAGAGATGATTAGGAGTTTCATGGTGAGATACCATTATAGATATAAATCAATATATCTGCTGCTATATTTTAAAAGTATAATATATCTTCTGTCACTTACTAAATATTTTGCAACGATCTTATGTGCTATCATCTCTCTTGTATATAAGCAAATATAAGCGATTTTACTCAGTTCTGATGGGAGTTCTTGCTGAGCATGTACAATCAACATAATTTTATTTCCTATGCCAGTGTGTTTCATGGTTACCCTTCAAATAAAGCCTTCCATGTCTCAGCAGCAGCATTAAAGAACTTGAGCCAGTATGAATGTGGAAAAAGGCATCTGAATTTTCAAATCATACCTTAGAGTAGAAGTGTGATTAGGTGTTTGAAAGGCACAGTTGAAGTTCTATGAATGTTTTGTATGCTGGATGTTGTTTATGTGCCTTCTCAGGGAATTTCGAGGCCGCTAAAAGAATGGAGAAAGGAAGTGATAGGACAGCTAATGAACATGTAATCATGAGCATAGTATTTTGAGATAATTCCAGAGATGAGGTTTGAAAAGAAAGTTCAATCAGGAGAATAAAATCGAGGACATATGTCTGAGATCTGCAAAACAAGGTATTTCAAAAAATGATAAATATTTTATGTAAAATTGAATTATGCATCCTGCTTTTGCTTACTACAATATAGAGTCACTATGAGGACTTACACCATCTTAGAAGCTGAAAGGTAGGATTTTGCAGACTCTTTTTTTTACACTGAGACAAATAATCAACATAAAAGAAAACACATTATCCACTTGTGAGATACTAATTTGTAATATATTTTCTTTTATCTGAATGGAGCTAATATGAAAATATTTGCGTTCATACACAGCAGCACAGACATATGGTGAAAGGGCCTTTTTGACCAACAGCACCAGTGAGGTTGGCACAATCTGAAGAAATAGTGCTTGCTAATGGACTAATTCTGCAGAGGCAGCAAAGAGCACAAAGCACTTCTTGTTTCTCTGAGCTCAACAATATATAGGAAGAAAGGCTTACTCAGTTTAAATAACCTCTGCAGTGGGTTAATTAAAAATAGATATGCAATATCCAGCCAATTCCTACCATCTTGTTCTCTGGTAACTTCAAAATAATATTGAAATTAGGAATTTCTTTATATAAATGTGCTGATTAAGTGGTTTTATACTGCTGCTGGAATCTAACTGATAAGAATTAGGAGTTAAGAAAAATGCTAAGTTAATGATGAATTTCAACAATCACTTCAATGATGTGAGTTCTGCTTAGAGTTCTGTTTGCAAATAAGATACCTTTATCTGGGTGTTCTGAAGAACATGAAAAATGAAGGGACACTTCAGGTGACTCCATTTTTGGTACCTTACTTGAATCTAAGTTTACAAAACTAAGAAGAAAAGGACATTTCAGAAAGCTGTGACTGTATTACTTCCCAAATAAAAAAGCATCCAAGAGGCAATGACCTTCACTTTCTCCCCTCTGTAATCATTGCTAAGTTTTAAAATGTCTGATGAACTCTAATTCTGCCCTTTGGAATATCTATTTAGTGTCACTGTTTCCTGAGCCTGCAGAGCTGCAAACCACCCCATTCCAATTTATACACAAGAATGACATTTGTCCCAATGTGTTCAAACCTTCTGAAAGGAAATAAATGCAGAACTCCACACCAGGTCATCATCCCCCTAGGAAAAAAAAAGTCTCAGATATGCCACAATGATTGATAAAACACCACTCTGTGATTCCTAAGAATCAATGTCATTGAATCTTAGTGACAAAGGACATAAAGGACATAAAAATACCCAGGGAAAAGGACTTCTAGGACAAAATATTATAAATGATGTGCACATTACTTATACAACATATGTATAAAAGATGATCTTCACAGTAGGACAACAGCTGAATGGAGAAGCAGCTTTCTCATAGCATAAAATAGCTATATAATGTAGGTAGCCTCATTGGCTGGCAAAGGTATTTGGTACGCCAACAGCCCTAACACATAATTTCTATGGAATTCTTAGCCTTCCAGGATGATATCTGTTTTTGTTATCTGTTTTGCAGACTTTGTTTTTCTCACAAAGAAGGGCAAAACATGCATGCTTTTAATGCAGAAGGCTGAACTTGCATGGTCTGTGGCAAACTGGAGTGTTTGCTACATCTGAGAAAGGTGTAAGCTGAATATTATCTGCCTTTTTACACTGCACTCAATTCACTACTTGAAAGGCAGGAGTTGGCAGTCTGATTCACTGCTACCAGATTATGATTATTTTCCTCTGACAAAAATCAAGCTGCCAGTTCTAGAGAGACTCTTCTCACAGCAGGTCATGCCAATAAAAGGAGTACTGAGAAGTGATGGGAATAGTAGGCCTGCCAGATAAGCCACATCATCACTGTAGGCTTGATGCTTTTTAGCTTTTGTCGCACTCTCCTTTGTCTGACCTCTGATGTCAGAGGAGGTGGCTGGCATCTCTGCCTCACTAATCATCTCTGATGTGTGGCTGGCACTGGCAAATTTACACAAAAGGATGTGCCTGCTGTGTTCTAGATTACTCTTCACTCATAGGAGTGGAATAAATGCTGAATATTTTTAACTGGGGATCTAAAAATGTAATGAGTGTTCTGTGTACTATTCTACTGTCTTATTCTTTTTCACATGGGGATCTTTTCTTCTTCAGACCAATAAGCTGTCCTCTCTAAGTACCACAGTGAGTCATAAATTCTTCAGGCTGTTCTTGCAACTGGTATTTTTCCTTTGTCGAGATATACAAAACAGGTGAGCTTGTTCAGAAAGCATCATCATTTTTCAATATTCTAAATATAAAAAAAATTCTTTTTTCCTTGCTACAAAATTATTTTAATTCAGAGTGCCAAGATGAAATCTGGAACCCTTTGAAATAAAAATATTTTCCATAAATTTTAACTGATAGTGGAACTTGTCTCTAATCTTTCTTCATTCAACTACTTCTTTTAAGAGCTGTATGATTTTGAATGACACATCTACAGAAAGGACCAAGGCAAAGGGTTTGTATACAAGCTTCTTCCTATGTGCTTGTGATGACTTAGACATTCCTATTCACCTAAAGTTCAGAAAAAAGAAATGTGGGACTTTTATGGATCGTCTAGTGAATTTAGTCAAAAGGACCTCTGTGTTTGTGCCCTCTTGGACAAGCTTTTAACAAGACTTAATAAATCAGTAATTATGTGCAAGCAGCTTCACTCTTGCTCTTAAGACTAAACAGAGCTCTCTTAACACCCATTCTGCTAGTGAATCACAGCAAAGATTTAAAGTGGTTGTGGGGTTTATTTATTCTGTGTGATATAATCATTGAATTGTTTGATTAGTGTCTTTTCATTTTATCAATGAACGCTACTTTGAATTTCAGTTAGGTTCTTCCATTGAGGAATGGTGAGAAAAAAAGTGAAGTGTTTCAGTAATGATGGTAGTCAAGTGAAACAGTACATTACAGGTTAAGTGTCAAACACTGAAATATGTTCTTTAACAGCATGTTTAAATTTTTTAATATTTTCTTTATGTGCATTCATTTCCAAAAGTGTGAACAGACACTGGCAGATGCCAAGTCTTTCTAGACCCATTTATAAGCTCGTTAAGAAATTTATGCACAAAAAATGTTCGGCAGCTGCTTCATTACAGAAGAAAGGGACACTTCCATTGTTGCCTGCTGCCTCAGAGGCTGACTTGTTCCTTTTTTCTTTTCTTTCTTTTTTTTTCTTTTTTTTTTTTTCCCCCCCAACTGGCTACCTGATTTAGAAGAGAATCAACTAATTTGGAATCTTTCAATGGTGCAGACATATTAAAATGTACGTCCTCATTTCCAACTACAATTATGCAAGCTGAATCACTGGCACTGAGCATCTTAGAACAATAAGAGTTACTAGTGCCACCTGCAGTTTTGATTAGAAGAGGAAAAGGTGTTTACTGGTTTGTGTGATAACAAAGAAGGATTTAAGGGGAATGAGTTTAACCAGCAGTATTGCATTTTTGTATTTGCTATTTCCATTTAAAGCACAAATGGTAAGTAAATCTTTTGTTTAGAATACAAAAGATTTTTTGAAGTTATTTTGGATAAAATGACCTAAAATAATCACAGACATATGAAGACTAAAGGATGAGAAGGGCTTCCATGATAACAAATCACTGTGCTTCTTTGTCACTTCTAATGCCTCATAATGAATTATAGTTTCTTCTTGTTCTCTTTTGGTGGGCATGATTCTTAAAATTTTGAGTTAAATGTATCCGTGGTAGGTTGACAGGGGGACTGTAGCTCACTGTCTTTTCCAGAGGATAAACACAGGAGAAAAAGGGCAAGAGCTTGTCGTGCAGGGATATTTGAGCTCATTCCTAATGAACTGTCTAGAATCTTAGAGAAAAGCCATGTTTGTTTGCTGCTCTGCCTGAGCTGCATTGTCCTGCAGAAGGAATGTAGCTGTCTCTGACATAAAGTACTGTACTATGGAGAAATGTACTCCATGTTTTCATTAATCTGAATTTCTAGATGGTCAGGTGGCTGAATAATCTGCTGTCACTGACTTGCTTTAACTCCTGCCTTACACTGAAATTAAAGCATTTTTCTCAAAACTAGATGTTACCTAGAGAAGTCAGTCTTAAAGGTGTCTTGTACAACTTCAGGCCTCTCATCAGCTTTGAGAATCAAAATCCAACTGGTTAGGGATCTTTCCACTGATCTAATTTAAACATTTTCTATTTTGACTTGTCCCAGACTCTAAAGATATTGCCCCAGTCTGTTGGGTTGAAAATGTTTTACATTATATTAATAAACATTCACTGGAGTACGTAGACTAAAAGCCACAAGAATGGGTGCAGAGCTTCAGATTTCAGAGGTTCATTTGGGCAATAAAGATCATTTATTTATACATGTGAAATGGGTTCAGTGGGAATTTCTTTCAGAGGAATGCCTGGTAATTTTGGTTCTGTGGTACTCTTCTGGGATAAAAAAGCTGAGATCAAATGCTGTTTCCCATCAAGCAGGAAGGTATCATTTGGCATGGTCTTCAAGGTAAGTGCTCTCTTGCCTGGTTCATGGGGCAAGTATCTACATTTCTGTGAAGTGGGAGGCTCAAGCAAAGATCAAACACTTGCAGATATTTCTTTCTCAGCTAGCACAAGTAGTTCCCTGCCAGGTCTCTGGCATTTGTGAAGCCTGTAAGTGTTTCTAGAGTGTTCTAAAGGGGACAATGAGTCTAACTTCAGGCTGCGAGTTTTGACTGGCATAGAGGCTTTTCGTGGATCTAGTTTTCAGTACTTTTCTCCTTCATTTCCCAGAAGCAAAATAGAGGAAAAAAAAGCACTTTTCAGTTTTAGAGCTATTGTGAAAATAAATAAATTAAAGCTTGAGTGATATTCAGATATTAATGTTGTTGTAAATATCTAAATGAAGTAAGAGTGATTCACCAACTACGAATCCTGTAGGACTGTTATTTAGCTTTATGCATTCATGCTAACTAGCTAGAGGAGGATCCAAACCACTAAGTAACCATAAGGGAATTGTATATCTCTGAATCAGATTCTTCAGCCAGTGTAGGTGGGGATTGTTAGCTGGGAACATTAATGATAGCTCAATAGGACACAAGTAAAGCACAATTATTTTGTGTTGTAAAAAGATAAACATGGCTGTAAAAGTCCTGGCACAAAATTCATGACAAAGGTTAATTATTACAACTTTATGTGACCATTTCTCTTAACTTCAGGTAATGTATACTTTTAGTCTACATTCAGTATATCAAATTAATTTAAGATTTTTCCCTTAGTTTGAGGGACCACATTCTCTTTTTAAGTTTCCAATGAACCAGGTTATCAATAAAATCTACTTTCCCTTCTTGCACTGCTAATTCTGTTGACTTCATTAGATAAGTTAAGATGAATCAAGTAAAAAACTTTGTATGATTTCTGTTGCTTAGATACTGAGAATTATTGTTTTATTTCCACACATAATTCTTCACCTCAAATGGATATATTTTCTTTTTATTAATGGTATAAACATGCACAACAGTTTTCAGGGGCAACTAGAATTTGAAAGTGACACAAATTTGAAAGCAGACACAAAGCAATTGGACAAGAAGCATGTTCATAATTTTAGATAATGTGGTCCTCATACTGATTCCGCTTATACCCTTATTACAGTAATATGACATTATCAATTTTAATAAAATAGCTCATGATCTACCTTGCATAATTTGCATGTGTGCGTGAGTAGGAGGAACTGGTAGTGAGCTACATAAAGCTTAGCTTTCATCCTAACATTACTTGAAAACGTCAGTTTAAGCTCTGTCACTCAATGATTGCCCCATCCTATGTCGCCCAGAAAGTCCATGAAAATCTGTGCCCCCGATAAATGAAATTCCCCATACCAAGAGTTTTCTTGAACGTTGTGATCAGATCACACATGGCAGTAAATAAATTACCTTTATTTGTTTCTTAAATAAATTATTTGGTTTTATACATCTGAGGGCTTTAGAATCTTCATTATTTGTAATAAGAAAAGTAAAATTATTTCATATCCTCCATCACTGGCATTCTGAAGTTATGTTTACCACTCTTCCCTGAAATTCACCTGTTCTGCTTACAGAGAAGAAAACATTGCAAGGTAGGAGAAAGTGATACTCTTTATGCACTGGCATTTGGTTACCTAATTAACTTTAGTAGTTTATGAAGCAGGCTTTGTTATTAACTGTTTTTCCTTTGAAGCCTTGGAAATGCACTTAAAACCATCCCACTCATAGTATAATCTAGTATGCTGCTTGTTTAAATCCCTGTGAGGGTAAAACCTTGCTGCTTTCTCCAGAGTATTTAAAAATGACTAGAAATTCTAATCTAAATGAAAATGGTTAAAGAGATAACATTAGAAATAAATGATATGTAGTTATTGTCTAATTAAACTGGTGAGCGTGAGGCCTAATAATCCTAGACTAATTTAAGTTTCAAGTGGATTGGAGCATAGAGAGGTACGTGCAATAGGTGGTACATAAAATCTTGTTATTGATTGCTAAAATGTCTTTCACAGTTGACCACTGTGAAGAGATTCTATATGTTCTAGGATTTTTCCACTTTTCCATCTTTTAAAGAAACAGTACCTCATAAAAACCAGTTTGCCCTCTTCTTCATTTTATCTAAATCATAATCTGAAGGAATTTCACTTCATTAGATGAGACATTCTACATACTTTCTCTCCACAAGTACTCCTTTCTTCAGTATGTTTTTTTCCGAGCATGGGTAAAAATCATAAGGGGTTTTCTGAGAGAACTGGATGGAGAAATGTGAAGTATTCATTAAAAAAAAGGTAACCTGAGAAGAGAGAGGAGAATGAGCAGACAATGATGTTGTGATCAAAACCCAGGAGCATATCTAGCTGAAGGCAGCTGACAGGTAAAGATTAATAAAGGGACAAGTCAGAGAATAAAACAGTTCATTTGAGACTTTAAACAATTTTTTAAGGGTGGAATGCAAAGATCAAATCCAAGAAAGTGAAAAGAATTGCCTGCAAAGAACTGTGGTCAGTGCAGAGAACTATAACTTAACACTTGTTTTAAAAGGCATTGAAGCCTGTTAGATTTGTACAACCTATGTAATGTCTGTTTTAAGGATTTCAGTTGTGTGAAGGAGTAGATTCTGCAGTCATTTGTTGAAACCAAGCAGATGCTGGTTCTCAAATATGATTTATTGGTCTGTGCCATTTTGAATGAGTTTACCACAGGTGCAGTGCAAATTGTACATACTTTCAGCTCATTTTTGAGCTCAACAGACCAGTTTTACTCATTTCAGTTTCAGATGTCATCTGCCTTCAGATGTAACCTATGAAATAAGGCTCTTTAACAGCAGAAATACCAAGGAAAGAAAAGGAAAGGAAGAGATATGATGATGGCTACAGGTTGCCAAATGTCCATTTGGGTAATCTGAGTGTACAATAAATTAAGCAAGGTTTAATGAGAAAATTTAAGTCTTTCTTATATATAAAATGTGAAATTTTAGGGTCTCAGAAGAAATTGAAGGTCTCAGTCTTAGATTTTAGTGTATTATAGTGGAATTTCCCTGAACAAAGTATAAAGAAAATGTCAGTATACAAAGAAAACCAGCAAAAATCTATATATAGTAGAACTCAATAGAATAGACATGCACAATAGGCATGAATTTAATAAACAATAGAACAGCAAAGCAGCCTCTTAGAAAAAGCTGTAATATTTAATCTAATATAAACAAACGTATATGAATGCAAACATATATACTTGAGTACTCAGCACCATGCAGTTAATTTATGTCTGAAGGATGTGTTCCACCCAGAACTTTTCTTTCAGCCTCACTAGTGATTAGCAGTATAAGACAAATAATATTCTTCCTTCCTGCCCTCCTGTGTCTCTCATATTTTTCTGTTGTTTTCTGATTTTGCTCTGTTGGAGAATGAATAATGTTTAGAGGCTGGATCTGATTCAGTGGTTTAGACCATTATCCAATTAAGATGTTATTATCCAATTTAATTCTAATTTTGCTCCTTTTACTTTTTACCTTTAGGCATAACATTGAATTCTGAACCCATGTCTGGGATCTAGAGCTTTTTTTTTTTTTTTCTTTAACAGCACAGATTTTTTGTTGAATTAGTGGTCTCATATCTCTTTCAGTTGTTTTCTATACAGTTTCAATGCCATTTTTAAAGGATGTTCCTGACCATCAGGTTCCTTTGTTATGTTTTTGAAGAGCTGACTTGTGCTAGTCCTGGCACAGGACTCACTGGCCAAAGAAGCCCCACAGAACATCTCACCGTATGGTCCATCAAATCAGAGTTCTCTTTTGCCCCAGAGACTTTGTTGCCAGGCTCATGTGGCAATCCACATCTCTGAGTTATCCATGTGTGTATTTGTGTATTTACTTCTTTACATTTAGTGCAGCCAAACAGACCACATATTATCTAGATTGCAGGTCCAGTGGTATTGCCTATTGCTTTAGGTGGTACATATAAATCCACCAATATGCTGGTGTACTTAACTGCTTTTTCACAAGTTCCATGCAGCAGAATGTCTTTATGGAAGAGCATAAACAAGCTGTAAACATTGTGACTGAATTTGAGCTTTTCAGAAAATGACAGCAATTCTGTTAATGCAATACTCTGTTCAGAAGAGCTGCTCTATGGTCCAAGTGAGTTCCCCAAGCTTCAGGCTAATGACTCTTCAGTGCTTTTACTGGTTCCTTTCACAAATTTCATGGTGGACCTCTGGAAGGAAAACATACAGAAAAAAATTGGAGGAATGGGATGTGAATGGAAACATTTGCTGGAAACATTTATTTGAAAAACATCCAGAACCAAACTTGAAGAAATATCTAAGTGTTAATAGCTTCATTCCTTTATTTTTCCGTCTTTCCCTCTACTGCAGAAATGTAAAGCTACAGAGAGCAGTAGCATAGTAAGGCTAAAATGTTACAACAGTGTTTTTTTTGGAACATCTGGAAACTGTCTATCAATGAGAAAGATGTTAACAGGACTATCTGCTCAGCCTTGGAGTTGTGAAGAGAAGAAGCTCTCCTCCCCAAGCCTTGAGAATTCACAGAAGAGATAATTGAAGACTTGTCTAGTAAATCACTAGCTTAGTTTAAAAGCCCTAAATGGTTTAGGTTTGTAATTAGGTTGTAGTTCTTTGTAAGAATTCCTTTGGTTTTCCTCCTGTCTGAACACTATGATATGTAACCACCCAGAGCCCTCCTCCTTACTCAGCACAAACGTTATCTTATTACACCTACTACCCCTATATATTGTGAAGCATGCTTTCAATAAAGGTTTTCAGTTATTGCCCCCTAACTGGGAACGTCTAGATTTTAAGCCGTCACAGTGTTTTCATCTGGACTACTTCTATCCTCACCAAGCTATAGAAAAGCTGTAGAAGTAGAAATCTGTAGAAGTAGAAATCAATTATGATATCTATTATTGCAATTTTGCAAAACTCAAATACCTTGAAAGTCCAGATGTGGAAAAATTTGTATGTCTAGGTGTGTGTCCTGGTGCTCTTTGGACCATGACAATGCTCTTCTTTGCTTACTTTGAGTTAACATTTGCAAAACAGCAGTGAGATAAACAGTCTTTATTCCCAGTGTTTTCCAGCATAAGGCACAAAGTTTTAATTTTTTAAATTCTTTTTTTTTCAGGAAAAATTGGAGAATTAATTTGGATGTAGTGATAGTACATCTAATTAAAAAGTTATAAACTGATATCAACATATGTTAAATGAGTACTGATTTTATACTGAGAGTAAAAAGAGTATTAAAGAATACACTTTTTTTTTTTTTAGAGTGTACTGCTGTCTTCAGGACAAAAAGTAAATATTTTCACCATTGGGCTTTGTGAATTATACTGTCTATAGCCACAGATGAATTTATTGGTAGTAAATCATGCAAACAGGAGAAAGCTTTTGTTCCTTAAAGGAAATAGAAAACTATTCAATAAATAGCAAAGTGATTCCTCATCTGAATTTAAAATATTGAGCTTATGTAAAAAATTATTGCATATGGAAAAAAAAATAAATCTTTAGTGCTACGTAAAAGATTTTGTACAAAACCATTCACGCTGTACTGAATCATCAATAGAAATGCTTTCTTTGTTTTCAGTGTAAGGGGAAGGTTGTGGATAACAATTTATGCAAAAAAATTAAATACTCCTGTTTCTGTATGACAAAAAAATAAAGGAATAAATTTTAATAATCCTGTGTATCAGGAGGGAATTCTGCTACAAAGAGGTGCAAGAAAAAACAACTAAAAAGACACAAACTTCTTTCCTTTTCAGTAGTCAGTGGAGGAAATTATTCTCATTTAGATTAAGTATTTTTGTTATAATTTCATATTTTATACTAACGGTTTAAATAAGTCTCTCTGGGAATTTAATATAAACAAGAACAAAAGGGAGTATGCCCAGACTGAGGACACATATTAGTTTCATAGATGATGGCATTTCTTAGGCGTTATTAAGCTTCAGTTGGGTGGCTATTAGCATGACTATTAGGTCTGTCAGAGAACTCTAAGTGTCCCATTTACTGTAGGGTTTGTCAGGCACCACAGCAAGCAGTGTTCCAGGGGCTCTGAGCCCCTGTAATTGGAAGAGAGAAGCTTGGTGACTTTGCTAATTTTCCTTGGCTTGTGTTGAATTGCAAGTACAGTATGGCCTATTTTGATTTTCTGAGGAAAAGCCACTGCAGTTTTATATTGCTGTTAAACAAAGGAGTGAATGAGAAGATATTACAGTGTTATGAACTAAACCCATGATCTGATCAGGGCAAGAGCAATAGTTACTTGTGATAAACAGTAGGCAATATCAATATAATCACTGAACTGCAGGTAGCAAGAAGGTGGTTGGGACAGCTTTTTCTCCAATATCAGATATGAAAAACCCATTAAAAAGGAGTGGAAAGTGAATAAGAGCCTATTAGGTTGCTGGCTTATTAATTTTAGAATAGGATGACTTCTAAGCATGAAGTATTTTACACAAGTTGTCTTTTTTGCTTCTTATTTACGGAGTGAATGAGTTCTGATTCAGTAAGATCCAGACTTGCATTTCAGGGATTTGGGGCATATCTGTATTTAGAATGTAGAGAACTGTAGGATTACAAAGTACTAAGGAATTATTTAATCAAGTTATATTTGGTCCTGTCTCTGAGTCTATATTGCACTATATTTTTGGAATTCTGCATATCCATGATTCTTACTATCTCCATCTATACATTGATTAATAAATTTTGTGCTGATTAGCTTCTCAGATCTATCAGCCTTCTTATATCTAGCACATACATTCAAAGCATAGCTGTTATGGAAATTGTATAAAGGACATTGCAGTTGTGTGAACAAAAAATAGTTTCAGTTTGTTTGCAAAACTAAAAAATCAGGAAAAAACAGTATAGCTTAAAGTAATTTTTAGAATTGATTTCAAGTAGAGTAAATCAAAATTTTCAAGCCAAATGTAATTATTTTCTTTCTTTCTCTTTAAATATTACCAAACTCTGCTTAGTTGTATAGTGAACATTGCTACTCAGTCTCTTTCAGATCTGAAAAATGTTCCAGTCAGTTTAAACTGACTAAACTGAGAGGGGAAGGATTTTTGAATTATGAATTTCACGTTGAAGTTCATGATGACTATATGAAGCTTTAAGATGGTGAAGATCACTCTGTCCTCAGTGTTGGCACTCTGAGTTCACAGTGCTTCAGCCAGCCCATAGGAACTGTTGATAGTTATACAGGTTGTCTTGGAAAGACACATGGATGATAAAGCAGTGACCTACAAATTTTAGCATGTTCAGAAAGTTTTTGCGTATTGATCTTATTTTTTAACAAACTGAATCTAATTTACTTACTCGAAACAGGGGTGGTTCACATTAATTCATCTCTTAACAAAAAGGACATCGTGGCAGTACTATAATGATTTGCATACCAGTGTTGTGGGATCAGTAGAAGGAAGAGGGGAAATGAAAGAAATGAAAAGCAATTTTAAGTCATCAGAGCAGAAAAAAACAATTTTCTAATGGGTTTGCAAAGACAGTTCCTATTATTATTATTATGACAAATCACTAATGTTTATATTGATTTATTGATGATTTAATGTGTTTCTGCATTCTCAGTAGCACACTGTCTTCCCTCGTCTGATGTTTACATTAAGAAATAAGATATTATCTTTTATTCTTCTGCCACAACCCTACTGAATGCCTAAAAAAAGCATTAAGGTCTTGATTCAGAAAAGCACCATCAGCATATTTTACTTTAAGCGTGCAATGTCATTCACTAATTCCAGTGTGAACTGGCTAAAAGACCATGCAGAAGCTTAAATTTTTTACTGAAACAAAGCTTACCTATGTTGCTTAGGTGTAGCTCTAATCTATCCAGAGAACTGGAAAAAACTTTAGTCATATTTTTAAAACAATCTTAAAGGAATTGTTTTGGGGATATTTCTTTTTGTGATTTTTTTTTTTTGTTATGCTTAGAGAAAATGGTACAATTAGAAAAAACTGCACTGAGCTTAAACAAGGTTCTGGGAACTGTAACCTTGTTCTAGGTTTCTGAGTTGTGTGTTAGTGTCTCATCAGCTTTGGGATAAAGAAAATTCCATTTTTATAAAATCTGCAGTAATAACTGTTAGAATGACAACAAAAATTGCTTCATTATCCACAGTCAGTGGTCTGTGTTAGCTTGAGACATTGGATGGATGTGAGGATGCTTTCATTTTTTTTTCACTAAGTCCAGCCTCAGCTCAGCTCCTGAAAAAATCAAGATCAGGAAAATTTTTTTACTCATCTTGGCTCATTCAAGACATCATTGAAAGTGAATTAATTCTAAAGTTGGAACAAATGTATTTTCTGATGCAGATTCATGTTCAAAAGGGATAAGCAAGCAATCCCCTTCCCAGAAGTAACTCCAGAGTCACTGACAGTGTTTTTATTGGTTTCTGGACAGAATAAGGTTAGAGAAGCATATACCATATATCATATATGATATATAAAGTGACTGAGGGTTGATTGTGGTACCTTTTAACCTACTGAAATGGTGTCATTTTGAATAACTTACAATGACTACTTATTGCTCTTAAGAAACAACTTGGACACACTTCCCCATCCTCCCCTTCTTTTCTACTATTTGCCAACATTTTTATCATGTTGTAATGAATGTTACAATGTGCTTTGGTATTAATTTGAAATACTGTCCATATACACAAAATGAAATAAATAGGACATAACGACAAAATCTTAGCCCACATTCTGGCTTAAGGACTTCTTTTTATCATGGAACTTCAAATCAATGGTTATTATGCTCATAAACAGTGTAGCATTGAATTCATAATTGCTGGTTTACTTATTTGTATATTTTTCTCTTGTAGTACTGAGAACTGTTATATTGTTTTTCTTTCACTATTTGTAAGAGGAGTTTCTGAATACACAAAAGAGAAAGGAACATATAAAACAATTATTATATTAATATTATATAGTATTATTTATATAATAGAAATATAATAATAGAAAATGTAAAGTAATAAAATTAGTAAATAATAAAAATAAACAATAATTTATAATATAATTATATTAATATTAATTAGTATCCTAGGATTCTGTAAGACTGAATTTTTAAACTCTGGCAAAAAAATTGGAGTTTTGCTATGACTGTAGCAAAATTGCCCTTAGGTTATTAGTATTCCTTTAATTTCTCTTTCTTTTGATGTAGTTATTTGGAGCCAGGCAGCTAACTATTTTAGTAGTGGCTATGGCTACATCAACAAGTCTGCAGAGGAGAACCACATCATCAGATCAAAGTAGCTGATGCTGAGGCCTCTGCCAACACCCTGTCCACTGCTTTGGAGGATTATTTTTAGCTAGATTTAGCCTGATTTCTTGATTTAATGTCTTCACTCCACATGGAGTTTGAAGTCATTTAAAGTACTGACCCCTGATTGGAACCTTTATGAACCCATTACTTGCTAGATTGTATTTAGTGCCTGCTATGGAATTTTATCTTCCTTTTCCTCCCAAAGGAATCTAGTTTGCATAAATTAAAACTGCCTGAGCTAATGCTAATTGTAAGGAGGGATATGGTCAGGAGATTCAGTTAAAAACTGCAATACTCTGAACCGAAGTGCTGATGTAGATGCAACCCTTGAGTTTCATAGATTTGTTAAGTTCAGATTCAAGAGAGATTTTTATGGTGTCTTTAAGTGTAAAAGAGGTTATACAATTTCCTCCAGGAATTTCTGCAAGCTCCAGACTGCTGTTTTTGGTCCATACACTCATAGATTAATACCAGCTGGAAGGGTGCTCAAGAGATCTCCTGTCCAACCTTTTGCTTGCAAAAGAGTCAGCTCTGGTATTAGACCTGGTTGATTGCCTATGCGTTGTCAGGTCTTGAAAACCCAATACTACAAGAATTTGAAATAAAAGTTACGTATAACAACTCCAAACATACATCCTGCAATGAAACAATACCGTGATTGGTAACAAAGGTAGAATTGTGGTCTTCCACCCTGCAGTGTTTAATGTATATTTAAATCTGGGCAAGAAAATCTCTTCATATTTTGGGGTTGATCCCTCAAGAAGCTCTGCAGAGAAGGACCTGAGAGTGTCCATGAGGCAGCAGTGTGCCCCTGTGATCAAGAAGACAAATGGTATCCTGGCCTGCCCTAGGAAGAGCCTTGCCAGCAAGTCAAAGGACGCGATCCTGCCCCTTTAAGCTGCCCTAGTGAGGCTGAATCTGGAGCACTGTGTCCAGTTCTGGGCTTCCCAGAATAAGAAATACAAGGAACTATTGGAGACGGCCTGTTTAACCGGAAGAAGGGATGACTAAGAGGGGAACTTATGCATGCAAATATTTTAAGGACAGATGTCAAGAGGATTGGGCGAGACTCTTTTCAGTGCTGCTCAGCCACAAGGCAAAGGACAACAGGCATAAACTTAAACAGAGAATGTTCCACCTGAATGTGAAGTTAAACTTCCCTTTTGTGAGCGTGATAGAGCACTAGGGCAGGCTGCTCAGAGAAGCTGTGGAGCCTCCTCTGGAGAGATTCAACACACACCTGGACACAATCCTGTGCAACCTGCTCTGGGTGAACCTGCTTTATCAGGGAGGTCGTACTAGATGGTCTCTAGAGGTTTCTTTCAATCCCAGCCATTCTGCGATTCCATAAGATGGCCATGGTTTTATTATATCAAGACTTAAATACATGAAAAGAAAATTCCAGACACTTGAGTTCTGGTTTGTTGGCTCTGATGTGGCTTCTGACATGAGCAGTGATTGCCTGCTTGTCTCTCAGAGCCTGGTGTTCTCTCTCTGCACGATGGACTTGAGATGTCTACTTACTTCAGTGGATGTTGTAATCTGCTTTGGTATCCATAAAGTCAGTAGACTTAATCTTATTGAAAGCTATTGAACTCTGTAGGCAGATGCTCTTATATCCATCTATTCTTGTACACAAGGATTATCATCATTAGGGTCATCAAATGTTTTTAACAACAAAAATTCCGTAAGCAGCTTAGCATCATAATGAGAACTGAACAAGACAGAAATGTTACTCAGCAAATATTGATCTGAACAATAATTTTTCCCATGTAGAAATGAAGCCACATGGAAAGAAAAGGAAGGAGGATCTCATTTCTAGAGAGACTGTAACTGATTATGCCAGAAATAAGGTATTTTATATGTCTAAATAAAAGTGGGGCATATGGTTCTTATAGTCTCTCGTAGTACAAATGAGAGTTGTTCAAGGAGTGAGTTATGGGCAGGAATAAATTATCCATACTTGTTCTGCAGGTGACAGATAATGAACTTAAAATTCTCATTTTTAAACTAAATGGTTGCTATTTCAATTACTAGTGGGTATCCATCAAAAAAAGCTAGTTTTATAGTACTTGGGTTACATTAAGTATCATTACAGGAAATTGAACTATGGGAAATAACAGCTTATCTGAAAACATAGATGACATCTTGTTCAAGATATTCCTATAACTGAAATTTGTTATTCAAATCATAAGTTTGCAATATGGAAGTACAAAACTATTTAATATGAATACAGAGATAATTCAATTCCTGCATGCTCTGGTAGCAGAAAGTCCACATATTTGGTCATATCCTCCTAACAGTTAACAAAAAATGTATGTTAAAATGGGTATATAAAATTTATAATTTATGAAACACACACAAAACCCCTTAAAAACAAAAAACAACAACAAAAAAATCCCCCCCCAAAAAAAAAACAAATAAACAAACAAACCCACCCAAATCGTAACAGACATAGACATTAATGCTAGAATTTGCTAATGTGGACAGTATTATTTATTCCAATAAATTACTTTATACCAGCTTGCATCACTTTTAAATACTCCATTTTAAAAAGTGTTCATTGTCTCTAATTCTTCATGCAGAAGCACTTGGACATGGTACTTCTTAAGTCCATGAGAGAGGAAAACCTATTTCTAGAATTTATACACACATGCTAACTACCAGGGTGTGCTTAGCATTAACAATACTTATCATTTACCAGAATGAGAGTGTTTTGCAATCCTAAAGGGAAGAGTTGCCTAAGCACAGATGGTGGCAAAAAGGAAGACAGTATGAAGATATAATTCTAAATGGATTGAATGTTGAATGCCCCAATAACACTATATATTTTTGTAAGTTTTAGAGTCTTTATTTCTAATGACACATTAAGGATTCACTTACTGGTTTTCAGCTTTCAGATTTATTCTGAATACATTTTTAAAGAGTACTCAACCTTAACTTCTATTGTGTGGGCACAGATTTATGCCCCATGAAATACTTGACTGTGTAGTTTTGGCCTCTGTATATCTAGTTTATTTGTTGAAGGTGTCTGAATATGATCCTCTTTGTTTATAGCTTATTCCTGCTTCATTGCAGACACGCACAAGCATCCATGTGTTTCAAAGGTTGCAGCTGGCAGGAAGGGCACAGGATTTTCCACCTGAAGCAAAGAATACTAGCTGAGAAAATGTGGATAAAATAAACGCTGATGTGATAAGAAAGAAAGAATGTACCATATGTGCAATTTGCTTGGAGAAATTGTGCTTGGAGAAACTCAGAAAGGAGGAAGATAAGGTATCTTAGGAAGAATTAGAAGTCTGAGAAAAAATGTAAGAGTATGGACAACACACCTCAGGAAGAATATGTCTATATCATATATTTTAGGGTGACAAATTTAGATGGCACTTCATATAGATACAACTGACATCTGAATCAGGTATAAGGTTTGCCTGTTTTTATTCCAAGTAAGCTGAAAGCTGAGCTTCAGTACTGGATTAAACAGACTACATTGTTTCCCAGCTGGAGCTAGCTCTGCTATGTCCTAAGGCACCAGTTTTATTGGCAGATTTTGCGATAGAAAACTATGAATGAACAATGGTTTTGCTTAGAGCCAGCAATAATGAAAAGCTTGATTATTTCAAATTCTTAAACTGTGATCATTTAAATATTTCATAAGCATTTCCCTAATATTGCATATCTTGGTTCTTCTGGTGGGAACACTTTATTGCATAGGCCTGATGTATTTATTTGAGAAAAAAAATATGGTTTCTGACAAGGTTTTAAGAATATGAAGAGGAAATTAAGGCAACCACAGCATTTTCTTGTTTATTAAGTGAGCATTATTGTTTTTGTGGGATGGTTTCACTGGAATCACTCTGATAAGGGTAAAGAGCTGCTATGTGGATTGTCATTAACACAATGTAAAATTTTAAAGTGCCCATCTCAGACTGGCAGACAAGCAGTGAGGATTCTGGTTTATATATCTGGCTGTGCTACTGGTTTGGGCTTTTTGTATGAAATGCAGCAAATTCCTTGATGTACCCTTCCTTTTCACAGTAAAAATAAGGAAATGACTACCCGCTATCACTTGAGGGCATTTAGAAATTGATTTATTAGTGTATTTGCCCTAGCAGTTACAATAAAAATGTGGATGCAGAAAAGCCTAGTTGCAGTAAAGCTTTCAAGCAGCTGTCATTATGGTTATCATTTTTAGCTATATTAGTCCGAATATCTGGAAAAGTTCCTTGTGCCTGGAAATGGCAGGAGGCCCCCTGGAATCAGGTGATTTGTTTTGACTCGCTTCTGTTGACATGCTCCAAGTTGTCTGAGAAAGTAAAGTTGGGGTTTTTTTTGTAAAATGTGAGTTTTGCTTTTCTCACTGAAAATGTGGGGAGCAAGCAGGGGTGCAACTGTGCACAGAGGCTCAAGGAACTGAATACAGAGAGCCTGTGTGTGGAGCCTTCACAGCAGCTTGTGAACTACAGTTATATGTAGCAATGTGACAAAAGGTGTATTTTATCACAGATCCCTATTAGCCGCTTGGGTGGGTAAGAGCTCTGAAAGGCTCCTGTCTCTCCCTCCCTCCCATCTTTTTCAGGGTACACACAAAATTGTACTTCACATGAAGGCCACCAATCTTACTCTTGGTGAGTACATCTTAATTTTGGCTCCGGGTCCAAATAGGTTATTGATTTCAGATTAGTGAAAGCAAGACAAAACTAAGCAAAATATTTGTGTGAGTTTTTCCTTCCTCCAAAAATTCTAACAATGATAGGATTTATTTCCCAGGAAGGCATTTGTTATTGATTATGGTTCTAAGACTATAAATCAAAAAAGATAAAAACTAATAAGAAAAAGAAAACACACACAGTCTCAATAATAAATTGAATTTTTAAAAAAATAATTGTTTCTTTAATGCAAGAGTTTTGCAATTCTAAATTCACAAGTGGTTGTACTATATTTCCCTAAGTGGCTTAGCTGTTCTATGTTAAACTCAGAATACGACTTCACTATCAGAAAGTTATGGAGCGACCTAAAGTAAAGGAAATAACCATTTTTATCACAACTGTAACTTAAAATATACTGTATGACTGTCAATGTGAAACACTCATGATTATCTTCTTTTCTCAGTCCTAGATAAAACTGAGCGATATGATGAAGGACATTAGAACAGGTCAGTGGAAGAATCTCTGTCTCAGAATGCTGCACAGTCCTGAACACAAAATCTAAATCTGGTCCTTGAATGGAGTGGTTGTGTTGAATAGTTTGTTATCCTTTAATCCCTATCCAAGACTGAAAATTCAGTAAATTGATAGCTTAGGATCACAAAATAATCATACCAAGAGAGGTGGCATTAAAAGGAAAAAAAAAATTGCTACATTCTCCCAGTTTTTAAATCTTCTTAAAAATACTCAAAATATTTTATGTAATCTTTAACCAGGTTATGCAGGAAGCACTTTGATTGACTGGCTGACCTTGACTTTTTAGAGCAATAAATAGAATACCCTTTGCCATTCATGAAGTTGCAATGTTCTTTAGTGTAGTCACCCTGTCCTTAGCTCCATTGTTACTGGAGTTACAAGCCCCCCAAAATAAAGTTTTTCTTCATTTTTTGTTAGTAACATTTGTCAGTTTCTGCCCACAAAAAATGGAAGCAAGTGTTCTCCAGCTTGTGAACGTTACTGATTCTTTTTTGGTGTAATAACTGTATTTTATGAAAAAATGCTATATGCCAAGAAAAGCACATGCCAAAACCAACATTTCAAAATATGAATATTTTACTGGTATGGCCCTATCTTGCTTCAAAGTGCAGCCACCACATGGCTGGATGAGATGTGACATTTACATAAGATGTTATCTGTCTTAGGAGAAATACTGCCTGATGGCATGATTGTGACTTTTAGTACAATGTGAATAAAAAAAGTTATATCTTTTGATTAAAAAAGAACTCTATTACTTATTTATAATGTTCTTTCACATTTATTTTTCAGCAAAAATGACGTGGCATATTTTTCAAAAGTTTTCATAGAAAACATCTTTCGGTTTTCTTTCAAATTTTATGAAGAGAAAAATTATATCAATATTTTATATCAGACTATTTTTTTAAACTTAAACTATTGTACCTTGTTGGAGGTACAGTACAGCAAATTTGAATCAGCAGTTGTTATTCAGAGATTATGAAGCTTGAATGAAAGATAATCTTGTTTTTTCCTATGAACTTGTTCTCTGTATGAATTGAATTTCCATGATGCATTGTCTCCTCCTTGACTGAGCACCTTTCTTGGTATGGAGATCTGTTCGGGATATGAAAAATAGTTAATGAATGTTTTTAAACAATACATGTATTTTAATTCTGTTCTGAATGCTCCTAAGCAGTATCGTAAGACAAAATGAAAACACGAGGGCTATCAAACAATTTAAAAACATTGGCATGTTTTACCTCGGTGCAAAAACCTAAACCAAAATATCTTAATCTTTCTTTCACATTATTTTTCATTCTCATATTATTATTCTTGCCCTTTACTTACTGTGTTAACCATCAATCTCTCTTAAAATAAATTTTCCTCTTTTCAACTACATAGCACAACAAACTTTCTGTTTTTCCCCTGAGTCTAAACTGGAACTTTTAAGAGTCTGATCTTAGCCTTCAACCAAAAAAAGAAAGGAGAGATCAAAGAACTCAGTCCATCACCGTCAGGTGCACTGCTTTCATAATTATAAAACATTCCACATGTATGTGCTGTTATCCCTAAAGATATGTCTCTGAAAGTATTACTGAATATCTAGTTTCTTAACATTCCTGTAGTTCTGTAGTAAAATCTCCAGAGTTAAAGCATAGAACAGTGATAAAATTAAATTCAATACTTTGGAACATGTGATAACTATTTAAGAAATAATTTTACTATTTTATCAGTCTCCAAGGACTTTAATGTTCAAGAAGAATTTGGACCAAGGACTATGACATTGATATCAAATCTTCCAATAGCAAGGAAAGCATTTTTGGGCTGTTAGAACAGAGATAATTTTATAACATTTACATTCTAAAGATTAAATAACTTTATAAAATATACATGGGAAGCTGCTTACAAATTCTATACAGAATATTTCTCCCTTTGCTATAATGTAATACATAAAGTTCAAGATCTGTCTGCAGGAAGTTCTGCATTCAAAAAAGTGATGGTCTTATAGATTTCTTCACACGGCTCTTTTCAGAAGAAGAGGAGGAATTCTAAAGCTTTTAATAAGTTATTCTTTTTTCTCTACTGACCAGTTTTTACAGATATTTATTTCAGATAACAATGCATTCAATATTTATTTGATGTATGGTGGATGTACAAATCACATAACCATTTAGTGTATCATTGCAGCAGCAGCAACTAAACAATTCAAATAAGTTTATTTCAGATTTGCACATTTAACACTTGATTAGATTGATCAAATAAAATATGACAACAAATTAATAATTCTATTTGTTATAATAAAGCCATAGGTAAGGAATAAAAATATTATTTGCAAAATAACAATGCTGAAAATATAGATTATAGAAGGAGAGTCTTCTGAAAATACTGATGAAAATCAGCACTGAATTACAGAGCATCCTCTCACAGTTCCAGCATCAGTTGCATGAAAGAAAAATAAGGTCCTTTTTGAAACATGTAGGAAGAGAGGCAGGATGAGAAATTTGTATCCCATAACACTAGCAAAACAAGATACTAAGCAGAGATACTGAAGATGTCATCTTTGACAGAGAATGTCAATGTTTCCCTCTGTAGTCTTTGCCCGTGCATTCAGCAAGCAGCTGAGTAACAGACAACAGTGAAACCACCCTTAATTTTACCAGAGATTCTTTGAAGTCCTGAAACAAACAGGTATTGAAGAAGACAGAGAGGAGGTGATAAAAAGATGAATGCCATTTTGTACATATAGGGCAAAAGCTGTTTCAAAGCAAATGCAGCAAGGAGGTAGCATGAAAACATGTTTTTTGTACCCAAAATATGGGGGGATGGGTTACCCATATTTTGGATTCTCTAAGCGAGAAGGTAAGGGAACCAGTGAAAAAATCCACAGCAACAAGATTTCTTCTAATCAGCATAACCTATAAATATTTGTGGAATCAATATGTAGATGTTTCAGTCAGGGAAAAAGCTGCTAAAATCAGATGTTGTGGCTTAACTCCAGCTGGCAACCAAGTGTGATTCCTCCCCTACTCATTTCCCCCTCATTGGGTTAAGAATAGCTTAATAATTGACACAAATTAAAATATAATAATACATAAAATAATATAATAATAATAGTAAAGAAAATGAGAGAGAAAGTGGAACACAATGCAGGAAAAAACAAATTATGCACAATACAGTTGTTCACCACCCAATGACTAATACCTATCTTTTTCCTGAGCACTGGTTGTTGGCTCACAGTCAACTCCCCTCAATTCATATACTTAGCATGATGTTCTACAGGATAGAATATCCACTTGGCCAGTTTGGATCAGCTGTCCCAGCTGTACTCCATCACAGCTTCTTGAGAACCTCTTCACTGACAGATCATGACACTGGAAAGTCCTTGACTTTGGGTAAGCAGCACCCAAAGCATCACTATATTGTCAACATCCTTCTCATACTAAATCACAAACACAACACAGTACCAGCTACTAAGAAGAAAACAAACTCTGTCCCAGCGGATATCAGGACATCAGGTCAAGTTAAAGATGAGATTCATAGTAAAGTTAAACATCTGACTGAAACAGGATTTTATCTAGGTAAGCTTCCTATCTGTTGCTGCTGTGTTGTATGTTGTCTGTGTATCTGTCTGCACAGTTAAGAAGTGGCCTAAGCTGCAGTTGCAAAGATACGTTCAATTGCAGAGGTAAGATTTTGTGAAATATTTCAAGGAATCGGGTAACTTGAAAGGTAGTTTAATTTCAAAGTTGGTATTTCAACACTTTTAACTATGGAGCCATTAGCTGGCTCTTTTTTTTCCCTTTTCCTTGAACTAACTATAGATGGTTAGTTCTCCTCTCTTACTAAATGATAGCAAATTTAACAACTTTGTTTTATGCCCCTGATTCTTATGTCCTCTACCTTTTCTGAGTGGAGTGGGTCACATGAGATGTAGAAGACAGGATAAAAATGATCATCCCTGTTGTAGTCAGAGGTACAGACTCTGTTACAACCACTGAATTTCAGATGATGTTAGCCCATCTGCTTGATGAAGCTTTGAGGAGTTAATCGAGTTTATAAATCATGGCTCAAACTTGGTCAAGAAGGTGGGGAGAAGTAACTTCAGCAGTAAAGGGTTTGCTTTTTTTCTCCACAGAGAGAAAGACTGCATTATTGTGCTGTCTGCAGTGGTTAGCAGGATACTGGAGAAGGTCTGAAGGAGGGGAAGGAGCTGTGGTTTGACAGTCTGATATTGATGGGGCACATTCCTAGTCAGGTAATTTTCTATTCAGATAGGACAACTTACGTCCAGAGAGCAAAGCAGAAGAAGCATTATTGTAGAACTGAATTAGTATTTTTTGGCAATTTTTCTCAGAAATAAAGCCTGGCTTTGGTGGATGATGGGAAGGTGAGAGGGAGCTATACAAAGACACTTATCTCCTGTCAGTCTCTGTATGTTTGTATGCAGTTTTGTATGTAGAAAGCTTGCCAGATTGTGAAAGCCATTGTAGTATGTCAGTTTAGCAAGATTTAGCAAATAATCATTATACAAGAACCGATTATCTTTGCATCTGTGGAAAAATTAATTCTGTACATTGTGATTGTTCTCACTTGAATAATGACATGCAGAAATAAAATATGCAGGGGGAGAGAATGAGACCAGGGAAAAGGTCCTATGGAGAGCCACAGAACAAAGGGATGAGAGAAGTAGAGTGTGGGAGACTGTGAAGACCATCTTCCCAAAAATCTATGGATGAACACTTTGAAAAGAGACTGGAGAACACAAAGCCATATGCACAAGTGATTGGGGAATTTTGAATACAGGCATTTGTATACAAATATTTGTGACCTGACAACAAACTTGTGATATCAGTGGTAAATCTCCCATTGATCATTATGAGCTAACATCAAATCATTATCCATATGTGCACATACTGGATTTCATACCTTTAACATGCATAAACACAACCACAAGTGTCTTAAGAAATCTAGCTCTGCTTTTTATGTATTTTCTGTTTTCTACTCATGATCAAAAAGTAAATGACAGAGACATTTATACACAGTCCCAAAAAGCAGGCACGCTCGCAATTCCTGACTTGGACAACAATGATAAATGCTCTCTACTTCATATGAGATCAGGAAATCACTTGCCTTTAAGCCATCCAATCTAAGGGTATTAATTATGTATTACATCTCATGAACCTTCTAAATTTAGATAGCCTTACAGGGACTGGTGTGATTTATTAATATACTGACAAATAATTAGCTGAGGAATGTATCATGTATATTTCATCTGTAGCCTGAAACTTCAACCTCTGTCACTTGGGAACATGAAAAATCTAAGGGTCTGTCTATCATTTCACTAGTTATTGAAGACTCACTTTTTTTGGCCATTTTATAGGGCTAAAATATACCAGCTGGTGTTGTTCAAAAGTTATGTTTCAGCACACCTATACTGATGGTGTAAGTAATGTTATATAAGTATGAAGGGTGCTTCTGAATCAATGCAATTAAAGTCTGTTAATGAATGGAAGGCACTAAAAAGCATCTGGTTATGGTTCTTGGTAACTAATGGAATTGAAGCCATGCTGCAGCTGATTGAACTGTTGTTATGGGAACAAAAGAAACTGTTTTCAGTACAATATTCTAGAGCCTTATGACGGTTTTTTTGCTGTAACAGCTATTAAAAGTTTAGCAAGCCAACTTCATTAGCAAAGAGCATTAGCATTAGCATTTTGAACAAAGATTATGAGGGACAGAAATTGGAGATAGGATTGCCAAAGTAATTTCTTCAGTGTAGAAGGAATCCTGGAGTAGAATACTTAGCCAGGCTTCAAGATACTTGTTAGAGGATCAATGTCTACAGAACTTCAGGTGTACCAATACTACATAAACAATCTTTTCAATTCCTTTGTTAGAGAAATATGAACAGTCAACATTGACTGGAAATCATAAAATGTGTAGCTCATTCATTGCTTTTGTGACCTGTCTGTACCTGTCTTGTGTGACTCACCTATCCCATCTCTCTTACCAGTCCAGCTGTCCTGTTCACTGTTTTATTTCCAGTTTTTCCATTAGTGACAACTGCATCAAAAGCCATACTCAGTCTTTCATTACCAAATTATAGCACATTGGGTCCCTGTGCAGGGATGCAGCTTCTTGAGGCCTAGGAGTTCTAAGCACATGCAACACCTGCAGTACAACTAGGAGCATCAACTTACTTCTCTGCCAAGCTCTTGATAGTCCCTTCACAGCACATATGTAGACAGGCTTTTCAAGCTCATTACTTGCACTTGAAGTATTAACTGCATCTCAAGCATGTGCTTACTTTAAAATGTATATTTATAAAAACAGATCTCTTGGCAGACATGCAGATCCAGGACTGAAAAACAGCATAAATGTGGAAAAAAGCCAAGTGCCAAAAGACTAGTAAGAAAAGCCACTCTAAGGTGTTAGCAATGCAGCAGATGGCAAGGGAAAACCTTTCTCACTGTTACTCTCCTTTCATTGTTCAAACAGTAACCACACTCTTCAGTCTAAAACTTCCTTAGTTTTGCTGCTATCAGTATTTGCTAGTCACTTTCCTCTGCTGTCGTTCTGCAAAACACAAATTTCCTATAGGTGACTGCAGCAGTTCAGAATCCAGACACAAGGTTTTGAAGTGCTGTTTCCCATTTTTATTGAAACAAAATAATTAGCACACTCTTGCAGCAAAGTGCTGTAAGTAAAGCAAGATGTCTCTTTACTCTGTCAGGTGTTGTTGCCCAGCCAATATCACTGTCAATAAGTATTCAGACCTTCACAGAAGGATGGATGTGGAAAAAAAATGAAAGATAAGTGAATGTTTTCAAATCAAAGTAACAGAGGTCTAATGAACTTCCTCATAAAAACTGTTGCAAAAACAAAAATCCAAAGACTTTAACCACTGAAAATGCTGTGGTTAATGGTGATAAGTAACAGAAATTACTTCCCAAAAACAGCTAAACTTCTGTTTTAGCAGAAGTTCTGAAAATTTTAGCTATAGAGACGTGTCAGCTTTCTGTAAAACAGATGGTCATAAGTTTGGAATATGAAAGTATTTTAACTTTGCTTTTCTTAAGACTTCCTCAAGCAAACCAATTTTAGACAAAGTCCTCAATTTTATTTTATGTTGATGCAGTTTTCTTATCTATTTGCTACCTTTTAAATTGAAAAAAAAAATATAGACATGGTAAATGAATTTACCAGAATGTGTAAATTGTGTGACTGGCTTATGAAGTTGACTAGTATTTGATAACTTACTTATGGAGAGATATTAATAAAACCATGCCTTATAATAAGGACAGTGGAAGTTAATTTTCCTTCACTATTCACTACATAAAACAGATTAACAGCATTTCACAGCCTTCTACATAGAAGCATAGGCTACAACCTAATTTGTTTAGTGTTATGTGTACTAATAGGATCATTATTAACCCAGAGAACCTGTCAGCACTTGTAACCTTTTCTTTTTTAATGACTCTCCTGGAAATAAAGCCAAATATGCTACAAATAAGATCATAGATAATAAGACATGTTCAGTGAAATAGAAAGTCCAGATTCACTGGTCTGTTTTACTTGCAGATGCTGCTGCTGAGCAGACACTGGTGTCACAAGCCTTGTGCATGTTGCAATGCCCACCCTAGAACCCTGGGAGACTGTGTATGTGGTTTCACAAATCTGAGTCTCCTAAGCTTTGGCTCCCAGCTAAAGGTGACCCGTCACTGTTCTCTCACTAAAAATGTTGCTGCTCGCTTTGTTTGGAGTGGCTCTGATTGCCCTAGATTTGATTAAATCAGCTTATAAACCACAGGGAAGCTTCCCCTCCCTCTCTTCAAAACAAATAACAAAAAATTACATTCCAAGGAGATACAACCTTCATTATAATTAGGCAAGGCTCTCTTAAAAATTAAGCTCAACTTTATTTGCAAAATACATGCCCCAAACTTCAAAACTGAGATATATTTCTGAAATTCTGTCACTTTGATGTGACTGAAAAATCATTGACTTACTCTGCAAGGATGGTTTTCAATTATAAGCCATTATTCTGCCTTTTTCTGTACTTTGCATTAGATGTTAAAGTTACTAAAACCTTCTATCACTTGTCTTTATTACCAAGTTACTTTATCAGCGGGAGACAATCACAAAATAATGTCCTATAAATTTAAGCACTCCAGATAGCAATCATAATTTCTGCCATAACATAGGATTTTTGCACCTGCTTTCAGTCCCAAGGCAGAAATCGAAGCAGTTCAGCTGCAAATAAACACAGTCCTTGTTTTCTGTTCTAAACCATCATTGGAATTTACTCTCTGCATTTACTGTATACTCAGTTTTTAACTACCAGCCTTAGGCTAGGCTATGCACTACCATCAGTTACCCCTTCAATCCTAATACAAAACTGTTGCCAGAAATTAATATATTGTTCCCTAGATATTTAAGGCTAAAGTATGTTTAATTCAGTTTATGCATAGAATCAGGAAAATTTAAAGAAGTAATACAAAATCACTTTATTTTAAAGGCAGTAATGGCAGTCCATCAGTTTTATGTAATTTCCTATCCAACATGTTGCTAGATGAAAGTGATGTCAGAAGTTTCATATGAAAATGAAGTGTACCATGATGATTAACAAGTAACTATTATGTTAGTTAAAATTTTGATTAGAATGAACAGTACATGCAATTCTTTCAGAAGTGGTTTCTGCAGGGTTGATCTAAACTGAACCTTTGAAAGGATAAAGTTGGACTCACCATTTTCATAGTTTGCCATAATGAGTTCTTAAAAATGGAAGAGCCAAAAAGCTGCCATCAAAGTTTGTTGCTGCTATTCCTGTATGCCATCATCTGCTTACTTCTCTTTCAAGCCATTTTTCTCATTTTTTTCCTGGGACTGCCTCTGTCCAGTTGGCAGGACATGAACATTGGCAGTTCTTTGGGTGTGATGTAGGATTTTGTTGAAAAACGGTTGCCAAAAATAAAACCATTTAACTACATATAGTGACTGCTGTTTTAGTCACTTTGCTGTGAGAAAGTTGTAAAAAAAAAAGAGTTAAATATTATTGAAACCCAGTAAAAAGTTTTATATCTATTATGGTTTTCACAACAGCAAAAAGCAATAAGTTTTGTGCTGCAGAATACTAATAACTAACAAAGGAAAGAGTAATTCAGATTGTAATCATAATTGTCCTTATCATGGATCTATAGCATTAATTAGGCCAGCTGGCAGGAAAAAAAAAAAAGAGGAATTCTTTCAAAACAAAAACATAAAAGAATTTTCAAATCCTGGGTTTTTGGATTTTGTATTCAGGCTTGGAATAATAACTACAACAATGACAATTGATTTTTTTTTTTTTTTAACTTTGAAGCATATGTTTTGGTTTTGTTTTTTTTTTAATTGACAATGTTATATTTCAAATGTTTCAAAGATGTTTTGATTGTAGTTGGAATTGAAATTGATAGTGGAATTTAAATAAGGTTTGTTGTGTTGTCCAGCAGTTTCCATTTGAAGTCTTGTTTTCCAGTTTCTTCTGATAAACTTCAATGATTTGTCCAAAACTCTTCATACTGGGATCTGAAATTCTTGGAAATTTTTCATAAAATAATTGAACCGTGATTGAAAATGAGGATAGGAGAGATATAAACAGTATGGATAATTTAAAGTGTTTTCTTGATCCTATGGAATCTATATGTTTTTGCATAGGGGTTGTGGAAAAGACAACAGCATGACAGAGAAACAGCTCTAAACAGTTTGGCAGGAGAAGCAAGGGGATTTCAGAAGGATACTTATCTGCAAGGCCTCATTCGCTCTATGACTGCTTGTGGAAGCATGAGTGTTAGTAAAAGACAGAATTAATCTGTTTGGCTTTTCAGTTATATTGCACAGGAAAAAGAGAGAAAACAAAATTTTACTCCAAAGTCTCCTTTGCAAAGGGGAGTCTATAAACAATATCCATATTTCATAAGGCAAGAAAATGCAGTGCCTGCTTGCCTTTCTTCTCCTTTCTTGCTGCCTTAGTGGGCTGACATGTCATTATATTTCTAATTGATATTACATGGCCTTTCTCCTTTGATAGTACCATGAAAAAAAAGTTTAAATAAAAGTGAAGGAAAAGTTCTGTATCAACCTAACTGGTGCATTTTTCTTTTACTTTTTAAAAAATTCCTTTTTAAGTTAAAGGAAGAAGAACCATGACCTACTCTCATTTTTGAAAGGCATAAGGCTCTTCTGAATTAATACCTCTTTTTAAGACTGGGACCTGAGTCTTAACTAGAAGATATCCTTTTGAAAAATATTTGGTATCTATTTTAAAATTCTTAGCAAAGGGGAATTAATTTATCATATTTTTTCCATGCTGTTAATAATTAATCTTAAAAATTGGAAAGTTAATTTATATTTGTAGTGAAGATGAAAATTCAAAATAGATTTATTTATTTATATATTTGTGGATCACATCAATGTGGCAGACTCCAGAAGGTCTACAGAACATTGTCTTTTCATAGATATTTATTTTAGTTTGGATCCTTTAGGTTAGAATAAACAAACAAGATAAGAGAGTAGAAACAAGTTGTTTTGATACTACATTAAAAAAAAAAAAAGAAAAAAAAAGAAAAAGAAAAAAGAACAATCAGCAGGCTATTGAAATCAATGTGTCAACCCAATGAATACACCAGACCAAGATAACTGGCTTTTGTCAATATGACTGTTTCTTACCACTACAAAAAAAAAAAAAAAATCAGCTATCATCCCTACTAAGTTCAATGTGTTATAAATTCAGTATGCGTTAATATACATGTATATACATTCACATGTTGATATGTAAAATGTAAATAAGGGAACACAAATTCTTTTTTCAACAGAACAAATGTATTCCACCTCACATTTCTAGTCCATTGGTCATTCTCCAGTTATTTTTCAGTTTTGAACGCTGAAGTTCGATGCAACAATTTGGTAACTTTCACTTCCAAAGCAGATACAAAAGTAGTAAGATCTTTCTGTATCATGAGTTTTAATTCTTCAGAGCCACTACTTACCAGCATTCTGTATTCTGCATGTACTTCCTTCATTAATGTTAAACTTTGCCATAATGACATGCAAGGTTTGGTTTTAGCAACCTCACTGAAAAATAAAGACTGTTCTTTCTTTGTTACCTATTCTCTTCTATATTTTGTGTTTGTGTCATTTACAAACTTAGTCAATTAGGATTTAATTGAGTTTTTTTTTGTTGGCTAACCATCTTATAAACAGAGCAGAAACAGGAACTGATCCCTGTGGGATCCCTAAGATGCACACCTGCTCACTGAGGAGTCTTTGCTTTAGAATTAATTATACTTTGAGACTTGCTGGTTTTTCAGAGCTTAACATGTGTAATGTGTAGCATGCTGATTTTCTGGTTTTCTGACTTCCCACTAATATTTCATATTGTATCAAGTCAAGCATGTTACTGAAATCTAATTACATTACACTTAACCAAATTTTTCATTTCATCAGCTGTTATCAAGTTAGCTAGACAGGTTTCATTTTTTAATGTTTTTATGTCCTCACTTTGCTCAGCTGGGGAAAGGAGTGAGTCTGCTCCAGATACAGGCAATCTCAATGTATTACTGCTACAAATATAAATTGCTTAAATGGACAAATAATTGTTTTTCATATAAAATTGCATGGGTAGGTCTTTAGGTATCTGATGTGCACCTGGCATGTCATTTTAGCATGCAGAGGTACATGAGCAAATAAGATGAGATCACATTGCTTAAAAAAATCTAATCTACCATGTTAGTAGATAAAAATTAGCTAGCTTGTCATCTGCTTCCACATTCATCCTTTGTAAGAAGTTTTGTTTCAGAGAATGGGACTGTTTCATCAGGATTGTCTTATGTGCACCAGAATTTCAGTACTGAATCTCACATACATTAAAAGATACAAGATGATGCCCTTGAGTTCTGTTCCTATGTATGAGCTATGAATAGAGAAACAGTAAATAGCACAGCTGCTGAAAACTTGATCTCACCTATGACAAGCAAAAATTATTAACAATATTTTTCAAAATCAGCTCCCTACGTTCCCTTGCATATCTTTGAAATTACAAAAATTTTCAGACTTATAATCTCTGTCCATTTACCAGACAACAAGTTCATGACTTGCAGACTTTTTCATTATGATTCAACTTCCCATGTCAGTCACTTCTTTAACATGAGTTTATCTTGGTAGGTATGTCAGTTTTCAGGATAATAATTTTTTCCTATCCTGTATTTCTTCCTGTATAGCTTACAGTGTAAAACACATATATGATGGGATAATAATTTTTCACCTCCTTCTCCACAATTTCAGTGTCTGTAATTACTTTTGTTGTGATCTGTCTTGTTTGGGTTTTTTGGCTGTTGTCTAGCAAAACCACAGATGTAGTCTTCTGCTATGTGCATTCTAACTTAATTTACCATTTGGATTTACCCTTTTACCCTGGCTGATAGAATATCCATGATATAAAACAGTGTCCTGTCCTCCACTGCCTCCATCAATAACTCCACACTGAACAGGAGCGCTGAGAAGTCAGTCAGCGGAAACTGGATGACACAGGTTTGGATGTTTTGGAGAAAACAGGAAGTTTTTTCTTTATAAACGTCCAAGATGTATCTGGCGCTTTATGGTTTATCTGAGAAGTGACAAGGTAAGGTGGTGAAATACATTGGTTTCAAAACATAAGGATTTACACTACCCATTTTGCCACCCTATCTTTGATCAGAGATAATTGTCTTTTACTGCCATGTCCGAATAAAATTACTAAGGCGTCCTTCATACTGACTAAACTTTCCACTCTACCAACTTGAGTTGCCTGAAATACTAAAGAAAATACAATTTATTCATAATTTCTTTCAATAAAAACTGTTTCTAATCACCATCTCTTCCTACCTTCTTAGGCCTAGCAAAGCCTAATGTATGCTGTATGCTGGTTTGGTTGTAGTTTGCTCTAGTTCAGTCTGTTACCTTTAATGGTTTAAAAACCTTTGGTAGAGAGAGGAGGTAAAGCTACAATGAATGGACAATCTTGTTGATGTTATTACACTGAAATCTCAAAACTTGAACATAACTTATGTGTGGAGCCAAGAGGAAATTTATTTGGGTATTTATTTTAATGGCAATGGTTCATACTTTTCAGGGAGCTGTTCAATGCACATAGCCTTGTCTTCTATGGTAAGGTTTCTGAGAATGAGTAATCTTGCTGTTCTGTGGAAACAGGTGCTTCCTCTAGACTTGGTATTATTTTTATCCCACATCCTGGAATATTTTGAAGACAAAGATCTAACTGCTTAAATTCTGAATTTTGGAAGGTTATTTAAGATAAAATATTATATTCCCAAAGTTGCTTTTTGATGTATATATGTAAATTTATTTTAATCTTCATAAAGACATGATAATGATGTGATCCCTGATGAATCTGTATTTTTTACAGCTGAGTGATAATGACAATTTAAGGATTGCCATTCTTTGGAATAATCCTTTTTTAGTTCCCTGTGTAAATTCCATTCTAACTCTGCAAGCTGAAGACCTATGCATTTCTAATTAAGAAATTCATATATTCATCTATGGTGGTTTGACTTTGGCTGGATGCCAGCTGTCCACCAAGCTACTCTATTCAGTCCCCTTCCCAACCAGATAGGTGAGAGAAAATAAGATGGAAAATGACTTGCAGGTTGAGATAAGGCAGTTTACTAAAGCAAAGGGGGAAGTTTGCTCATGTACAAGCAAAGACAAAAAAAGGTTTATTCTCTACCTCCCATTAGCAAGTGATGTCCAGCCACTTTCTGGGAAGCAGGGTTTCAGCATGCATAGTGGTTGCTCTGGAAGACAAACATCAAAAAATAAATACCCATCCTTCCTGCTCCTTTCTTTAACTTTTGTATCTGAGCTGACACCATATGGTATGGAATATCCCTTTGGTCAATGTGGGTCAGCTGACTTAGTTTTTATCCCCTCCAGGATCTTACCCTCCCCCAACTCTTGATAGGGTTCAGTAACAAAGGAAGATTCACAAGAAAATTGCAAGTCAACTCTGTTCTATTTTTATCAATTAAAAGGTATGCCTGAAGTATGGGGAGAGGTGCATAAAAGATGCTGTAAAAAACCAGAAGTATTTAACTCAGAATATACTTTTTATTTTGTGAATGCATTTATATATCCTTTGCAGTATCAGAATTTCATTGGAAAATTTAGTGATCATGAGGAGGAGGAAATTAGCTTCATTATCTCTTTTGACACAAAAGACAGTAACAGCAGAAATGCAGTCAGGCAAGAATAGTGATCCCTTCTCTGATCAATCAAATAGGAAGGAAATAAGCTGTATGCCTTGTTTATCTTTCTGGAATATGGTAACTTAATTGTCCAATTAGCATTATTGTTTGTGTGTGTGAACGTATTGTTCATAATTTGTAGAAGTCTTAAAAAATATCTGTTCATCCAAACCTTGTTCTCACATGGCAATTGTATTAAACTAACTATATGTAAGAATTAAGAGACAGGAGGACTAACAGTTAAAAGGGTTGTAATCATGGTACTGCTTGCATCCATTTTCAAGATGTTTGATTGGCTATTATTTGTGCTCTTACATCTTGGATCCGACTTCAAGAAGCTGAATCTCTTCAAGAAAACAAATAATCCAAGGGCTTGTATTCATTCCAGAGCAACAACTTAAGGTGTTTTATCCCACTGGCTAGACTATTTAAAAAATGGAGACTATAAAAGCATAGTACAGAGCAGGGAACAAAAGGGAACGTGATTTTGAGAGAGTTTTACCTAAGTTATGGAAAGCATTATATAAATCCTTTAAGCATTAAGAAAAATTGTTTGTTTTATTCTCTAATGTATTTTTCCATGCAACATTAGAGAAACAAATACAAGCTTCACATTAATAGAAAAATGTTTACAAATATCACTTTTTGAGAATAATGAATACTCAATGTAATATTCTATATTAATTGTTTGGATCTATAATCATACTGACCTCTATACCTCTAAAAATTTTAACACTTCAGAAATTTATTGACTAACTATTTTGTCAAGGGAAGAATAAACCATCTGTTATCTGCCCTGTTTGTATTTGTTTTGTTCTGGTGAAGGTCAGTTTTTAGATTAGCATTAATATATAGAAACACATTTTTCTTCTGATTTTGTCCTTTCCTTATCCTTATGATGTCGACTGGTCCTAGGACGTTGCAAGGTTAAATCCCTTAATTGTTTAAATTTCACAGGGGAAGGTTCTCATAATGTCACCAGTTTCAGTTTTTATCTTTTGGGCATGAGAGAATTCATGACTTTTCGTGACATTTTTAGGTAGTGAAGTCTTGAACTGTGTGGTGTGTGTAATATCCTTTGCAAGGTAAATTTTAGGATTGCTAAATTAATTTAATTTTGTATTATACATAGGGAAAGAAAACTACTCTTCTTCAAGCAACATCAGTCTTCATGCACTTCTGAGGTGTCCCCAGGTAGCATATAAATAGATTGTTTTCCACTGGGCAGTGCTGGGCATGAGGACATTCACAACTGTAGCCTGACTAATGTATTCTGCCATTACTAAAATAAGGCCATAGACTTTGTATTGATGTGGTAGTGCAGGATCTCAGAACTTGTGTAGGTTTGCCTTAGTCAGAGTTGATTTTGGTGGGTTTTAACAATAGCCTGGTGGTAAAGTGACCATAGCCTTACCTGGTTTAGTGTCAGTTCTGTGAATCCTACATATTTTAAAAGGTCTGACAAACCTAGATTTGTCACTGTGCATCCAATGGCACCTATTTGGGACTGAGGGAGTGTGTTGTGCAAGCTGTAGCTGGGAATCAAGGAGGAAGAAGAAAACCGTGATAAGTACACATGTAAAAATGACCCAAAGGGTCACCAAGACTGAGGAGAAAAGGACCCCATCACCATGATCAAATACATCTCAGCTCAGGATTCAGGTCATTGATAGCTGCTTTTAACCTTTCACTATTCTTAAGGAAAGAATGAAACTGCCCACCTCAGGATCCAGAGCAAGTGTAATACTTGGAAAGAATAGCTATTGAATGTTATAATTAGAGAGGTTATTCTTTATTAAATAATTTGATTGTGTGGTTAAAACATTAACTGGACGAACAATAATTTCTTATCTTACATGCTTCTGGCAAAAATGCAGTCTGCTATGGCTTTTCTTGAGGGTCTTGTCTGACACAATCAGTCATAAAGAAGAACACCCAGAAGCTTTAACATGGCCTGTATAAGCATCAAAATCATTATGAAAGAGATGAAGAAAAGCAGGTTCTTGTGTTGCTGATCTAGGAGAAATATGGAGGATATTTTTTATTGTTTTTTACGATCCACATTAGTTGTGCTTGTACAGAAGAAAACCACTTAGAGTATTTCAGAGGAGTCTTAGATTTACTTGGTGGATTCAAGACTAGTAGATCCTAAGATAACAATTCTCTTTCTAAAAAGAGATAGAGGTGTTATCCCTTTCTGAGATCTAATATAACTATTTCTATGAGAACTCTGCATTCCCTTAAATTACATTGCTGATAGCATTTTACTTTTGTTTTCTTGTCTTTTAAAATCAATAGGGCTTTTTCATGTATGATTATAAAAACAACAACATCTAGGGCAAATAACAGATAATGCTATGGGTTGGCTGCAGAAAAAAGCCATATTAAAAAAGTAATTAGCATAATTTTGCATAATGAAAATGAGATGTTATGGTTCAAATTTCTCATTTTCCTCTATAGGATCCTCATAGCACGACAGTTAGAAGGTTATAGTAAGTAATTTAAAAGAATAACAGTAGAATTTGTTTAATTACAGAATCCTGGACTGTTTATAGATTATAAGTCATTCATTGTGCACCTAAAATTCACATTGCTGGCTGAATGTGCAGCTAAAGTAGTCACATTTATTGCTGATTGCTGTTTATTACTGATAAGGCCTATTGGTATTTGTTGCAGAATTAATGTTTATCAAGGTTCAGCTTGCATGTTTTCAATGTCAGTAATTAAAATGAGAAATGAAGTATTTGGCCCAATGCATAGTAACTTTAAATTCTGGAGAACTGAAGTGCAGCGAACCATGGGTCTGCTCCTGTTTCTATTGACATCAGAAGCAAGACTCTGTTGGGCCTTTCTGAATGTGAATGATTGGTCCCTGACACTCAGAACTCCCCTTGTTCAGTCAAGGAGATCTACATGATCTCATCTCAGATATTTGCAATTACTTCAAGTATTTCTCACCAAAGAAGATAAAGTTATATTTTACTATGTGGAGAACAGTTTGTACCAGTGCAAAGCATGCCTCCCATAATGATGTACTACTTCTGAAATATACATTTTTTCTCACTGTTGCCCTGCTTTATTGTCGATGTAATTAGAAGAGTTTTAGATTGATATTACACTACAAATCTATCTATTATTTTATTCCTTCATTGCAGATAGTCTTTAAATTAATGATGTTGTTGATTTGATATCTCTCATCATTAGTCGATGCCATTATTTGTGTACACGTCAAATGTGAAAAGACTTTATTTAATGTGTTTGATCATTTTCATTTTAAGTTGCTGGTTGTGTCAGACTGATAAATGCACTAAGCGTTCATGAATATTATTGACCACTGCTGTGACACAACAAATTATTTTTACAGTCTTGATACAGGAAAAAAGTTTTTAACATTCTTGTTCTAAGCAAAATTGTGATGAAAGTTAGGGAAATTAAAGCAATAGATATGCATCTAATTAGAGACTATTTCATATCCTAAACAGCTGTCATAGCTCACTGTTGAGATCAGATTACTCCTCTGTTGATTAAATGCACCTGTGTGGAGTAAAATGTTTTCTTTTTCATGTGGAGACCACAGAACTATTATCATTATTTCCCACTGTGACTGAAGAAGAGATAACAAACAGTCTTTTTCTCTTTTACCTCTCTTCAGCATCATCAGGGCTACTTTCAGTTGAACCTTGCCTTCCATAATCACTGACTGTTGCTTGCAGAGGTGGTATAATGCCACAATCTATATTACTTTCTGCTGTTGCCATCATGGATGTGGTGAGACAACTTTCTCTGAATGAGGAGCACCAGGAAAGCATCTTCCAAAGAAAAATCATGGTAACAGTCTGAAAGTGTTGTGGCAGATGATGTCACTTTCATCACAGACATTCTATTAACGTAGAATTATCAGCTAGAATTATCATTAATATTTGAGGATACATTCATTATTTCCATTTATGATTAAACCCGTTTGATGTAGGAAGTCATAAAGTGGATGAACATGATTTTGTAGGAACAAGGCCTTTTAGTGGATACAGAACTAATAATAAATAACAAAAAGGATAATGGTGAAAAGATCTCATGACTGTCTATTAATTACGTCTATCATAATAAATGAAGAGTTCATTGAACAGATCTTCAGGTAACAACCCCAGAATCTCTTGTATCCTAAGAATATGGTATTCAGTCCCTTAAGTATTTAGTTTTGCTTTTAGCATTGATCTCATTAGAGTGCTATCAGGGACCTTCCTTTACTTTTCCAAACTTTAATTCACAGTCTCTTGGTGTATGGAAAAAGTTTAGGGGTTGTGTATTCATCCTTGTAAGCATTCTGAAATGTCAGGATTGCAAATCAAAATCTAGTTCTGAAAATAAAATAAAATAAAAATAATAATAAAAAAATTGTTGCTGTTTCATGGAGGAACTTTCAATCTTGTTACAATTTTACTGGTTTTGATATTTGGCGTAGAATTGAAATCTCTGCCAAACAGCTGTATTTGCGCTTCTAACTCAGGCTAATTGTGCTTGATCAAGATGAGTTCTGTTGCGTTTTTACTGCTGAATTTCCAAAACTTGATTTTGCCAGCTTTCAAGGAGACTAATATTCATAAAGCACTGCTGTTATACCTATTTTTGGCATAGCTGGAAGGCCCCATGGATCTGCAGGGGAAAGGTTTTTTGGTTTTGGTCCATCAAAAGGAATTAGTTAAGGGGACATCCTAAATAGATTGTGGGTTTGGGTTAGGGTGGTTTTTTTTTTGTATTTTTGTGGTTTTTTTCCATGAAGATGAAATGAATATTTAGTTTCAAAAACCATTTGTATATAGAAAGAGGACAAAATTCTTTTTTTTTTTTCAGAGTATTTGATCATTTCTTTCCATACAACAGAGATAAATATTATGGGGATGAAGGTATCTTTCAAGGGTTTCATAGTCAGCACCTCCAGCATCAGTCAGGGTGAAATTATACCCTGTAAGAATATTTGCCCTGTTTAATTTCTCCTAGCCTGTGAATAAAAAAAATTATTTTCCTGATTAAACAAATGGCTCATCCTGTTTCAGTAAGTACATATTAGCAGTACCAGACAGAAAGTTTTTTTTAAACACATTCTGGCTGGAGGATCCAAATTGTACTGATGGGGAGCCAATTTCAAGACGCTCATTGAAGCATCCCAGATGTGCAGGGAGGATGCCAAACCAGAGGCAGTAGAAGAACGTGTAGGATGATACTTTTATCATCAGTTAAGCCTGCCACTCCCTGACTACTGACCGTTTTTGATCTATGAAGAAAGAAGTGAGTGGTAAAGTAGCTTGGTAAAGCAGTTTAGTAAAATATGAATGTTTCTGGTTTTCCAGAGTGATGTACAAATTGTTTCAGTACTCTAAACACTGTTTCTGACTTTGTTCTGCTGCTTCATTCTTCATGGTTAGCAATTGAAAAAATAATAAACTCAAAGATAGCAATGTAGTAAAAGCTGGGGTTCTTATTTAGCTCACCCAATTACAGTTAAATTCATACTTATCAAATGCCAGTTGCTTAATCATTTAACTTCTGAGTATCAACCTTGCATCATTCCCCCCCCATCCTAAGTGAATTTTCCCTTTTTAATTTGTTTTGCCCACTGCTTCAACAGTTGACAAGTTTAATGTATTAATGTTCTTATGAAAATATGCCAATCAGTCCTGAACTTTGCCTGAAGAACCACTTAAAACCATGCTTAAGAAATTTGAATGTTGGAAGTGTATTTTAATGGATATAAATGCATGCATTGTCTTCTATGCTGCTGGGCCTACCTAACTGAACAATAGCTTGGTTTACTAATCTGTACCACAAGGAAAGAAATGCTTCTGTAGTGCAACAGTTCTTTCGATCTCTTTCATGTGTAATTTTTATCTCTATGTCAGTAATTACAAAGTTGGGGATAATTCTGCCTCTGTTTATTTTTCAGATACTAAACATTTTCTTTACCAGTATATCTTTTATTACCACTAGTGGATTTAACACTGGCTTTCAATGTTTGGTACAGATAACTGTCTCTGCCCTTCTTGTCCATTATAGAAAAGAGCTTTACTAACTATGAGGTTGCGAAAAAGAGAAAAAGAAGCAACAGAGATTGTCTTCTTTTTCTCCTTTGTTTTTTTTTTTCCTAACATCTGTCTGTCCCAGAAAAGACCTCTGACATTCTGCAAGTCCAGCTTATTAATGGACATGTCACTCAAATGTCCTTTTTTTGCAAGTAGCAAGAATTCTCTCCAGTACGTGTGATTAATCCTTGCATCTGTGTGTGTCGTCTCCGTGTTTACTCTCTGTGATGCATGTACTACTGCTGGTTCTGCAGAGGCCACATTCAGAGGGTGTCAGAATATTCCAATCTGAGCCTATGGAAGTATTACAATACTTTTAATTTGGAATTTTTGAAAGAAAAGTAGTCTTTATTCTACCAAATCTAGAAAAGGAAAGCCCTCTATTTCTTTTCCTGTTTTATCTCAGTGTTTTCCTTCTTTTACCCTTTTTCTGTGGCTAATGTGGCCACCATAAAAAAAGACACAGCAAAAACCAAAATCCAAACCAGAGTGAGTAGGAAAGCCTGACAACAGCACTGCATGGTACACCCTATTGTTGCTAATTAAAGAACAACGGAGTACAGAAGCACAGAGATTTGGTCCTGGGCATTTACTTGACATATTCCCACCGACTTTTGGTCAAGGGCTGTTTCAGAGTCCTTGCCATACTCCACAGTCTCAACCAGAAAGTTAAGAAGCAAAATTTGAACAAAGCTCAAAGACAGTGAGGTCCGTTTTTAATTTACCATGGGTCCATCATGTAAATGGCAGGTGGTTATGGTTCTGCTCATAAAAATCCTTGTTTAGAAGGAAGTTTTCTGGAATTAGCTAGCTTTTTTTCCCTTAAATGTAAAGATAGGGAGGTGACATTTCTTGACTAGTGGCCTCATGTGAATTTCTCCTCTCGTTCACTAAAGAAAACCTCCACAAAACCCCCCAAAAAACAAATGAACACCTTGAGCTTTTGTGTGATCTGTAGTACATCCAGATCTGGTTAAGAACCATGTTTCGAACAGGTGTAGTGTACTTGTGTTAATGTTTCTATAAAAATTTAGTTCCATTTAAATATGTTAATTCTAGAAAGATTATCACTGTGATCGTTCATGTAAGTAACAGTAACACTGGAGATGCAAGCTCATGGATTCAGACAGGAGCTTTACCTTAAAATATATATACCTCTTTAATACCTCAAGATAGCATCAAGAGAGTAAGCCACAGACTTGTTCCCAAGAGGTACTTTTATTGATCATTTAGGGGAGAAAATACAGGCATTTGGCAAAAGTTCAAAAGGGCACCACATAATCTAGACAAAATGTTCCACCACAATATTGACACAGCACATACTAATCCACAACACTTAAGTCAAAATCCAATCCCTCCAACTTTAAGCCACCCAAAGTATCAAGAAATTAGGGGAGAAAATACAGGCATTTGGCAAAAGTTCAAAAGGGCACCACATAATCTAGACAAAATGTTCTACCACAATATTGACACAGCACATACTAATCCACAACACTTAAGTCAAAATCCAATCCCTCCAACTTTAAGCCACCCAAAGTATCAAGAAAGAAGCAAAGAAAGAGAAGAGGGAGCAAGAAGAGAGAAGAAGGAGAAAGAAGGAGAGAGAGATTATATAGCTACCACTGGAATCTTGTGGAAGAGCAGCTTGCACATGCCCAGATGGCAGGGCTGCGATGCATGGAGAGCATACACCTTGGTTTTATCTGCTCTGGTCTCTGTGACCAAACCCCTCAGGTGGGGCCTCTGACCCTCGGGTCTCTCTGGGGTTCCAGACCATGGTGAATGTTCTCACTGGGCCTGCCAATCTGAGCGTGGGTCAGGAGCTCCAGGAGATTTCGGGTGTTATAGTTTTCCCAGGTTGTTTGCGACTGACAGCTATTCCCAGGCTTCGTCATGTGGGCTCCAGGGCCTGGCATGAGGGATACTATGCCACTCCACCTCCATTCCATTCCACCAGTTTGATCCCTCCATTTCCCATATACACACACACACCCCTCCCTAACATACACTCCCCTCAAAGTGGTTCCAATCCAACAATTACTGATCTGATATCTAAGAGTACACCAAAAAGCCCTTTCCTGTTCTATTTTTAAGTAAAAAAAATAATATAGATACTTCAACAATGAGAACTAAGGAGGACTGCAAATGAATTATTATAATGAATAAACTTTATTAGGTTAAAGACAAACTGATATACTTAATTCTTAATTTTTTCTTAACTTACACCATCTCAAATTTTTGCCTGGTGTCTGCGTAGACAAAATAAAATCAATGTGCAATTGCATTACTTTTGATTTTTCTAGGATGGTGTATTTAGGAGAATTTGTTTCCATGAGAACAGATTGCTGAGCAAAACATTCAGCTTACGTTTTACTGGACTGATCAATGAACTCTGGATTTTGTTGAAGGTAAAATGTCTTGCATTGACTGAGTAGATGGATTAAACCAGTTTGGTTTGGCATCCTCCCTGCACATCTGGGATGCTTCAATGAGCGTCTTGAAATTGGCTCCCCATCAGTACAATTTGGATCCTCCAGCCAGAATGTGTTTAAAAAAACCAGTTCCTAAACTTAAACCAGTTAAGTTTAGGAATACATCAAGAGGAGTTTGTTGATGAGGATTGCCTTATGACTTAAACAACATCCTGGTAAGAAGCGACAGTACAGGTCAGACCTGGTAGTCCAATTTCTGAAAAGTGCATTACCTCTATTTTTCTCTGCCTAAGCTCTGTATATGTTGGAGGTCAAATATTATTATGTGTTTACATCAAAATACAATACTAAGTAGCTGACTGCAACTTAACATTTAGTTATTCAAAATTCTGGATGGACCTCCACTTTTAGCAAAAAAATAAGCATGTTAGACATAAATGTTAATGAATGTCTTTTTTCTGTTGCACTTGATTTTTCGCTCATGTGGATATATGGTATTTTGCCTTGTGAATTAGCAAGAAAGTGTTTTAAGCTGAAGATGTTTATTTTCCAAGCCTTTTGCTTTAGGATCTTTTCCCGGGAGCCTTCTCTTCTGATGATGTAAAAATATCCTGAGAGTCGCTAAGGGCATGCTGGAGAGAAGGTTCTTCAGGCTTTGGGGCTTATTGTTACAGGACATACTCTATATACTTGTTATGTAGTTTCTGTACGGGAGTTTTTGAGATTTGTTTCCTTCAGTAGTAGTCTCCTTTAGAACTGAAGCACAAAGTACATATTTTTATCAGACTATTACCAGAGCATAAACTAGAGAAGAAAATTACAGACTAATGACTGTGCAGACTTTTATTAAAAAAAATGTGTGTTTGGGAGCAAAACGAATAATGTATGTGTTTGTAATGTGGCCCTTAGAACTGTGAGCCCTGCAAAGATATAGAAGCATTTTGTAACTTTCTAATTTCATTTATAAAAACACATATTAAAAATATAATATACATATAATTTCAGGCATTGTACTGTTAGCAATTTAAAGATCAGCAAAATCTCCTAGCGTATTAATGCAACATTGACAAGTAATTATTCTTTAAAATATGTATTAATCACTGGTTATTATGAATGGAATGTGGATTGCTTGAAGCCTGCATTGTTTTTGATTACACATTCTAGTTTGTTTCTAGTTTTAATGGCCCTCATCATGTTCTGCTTGGAAGGAATTGATTGTGATAATTACTAAAATAATCATAAAAGCCTAGTAAATAGGGAACAAATTGAGAACAAAAGCACAACAAATGTCTCTACATTGCAGAATCCTTCTTCCTTTCACGACACTTTTTCTGCTTTTAGAATGGTTTGATTTATTTAATCAGAAATGCACCACCAGTTGGTCTTGATATCTGAGGTGCAAATAATGCATATGATGAATAGTGGCCTTCTACAATGCATATGATCAAGTATATGTGACTGCACTGAATATAGTTTACAGATCCCCTCTCCAAAGGGAAACAAGGAAGGGTCCACAGTGAATTCCACCTGCCTTTTGCAAAGTGTATACTTCTGTAGTGTCCATCAGACTGCATACATTGTAGTAGTCAAGATATCTTTCTCATATAACTTTAATGTTTTGAACATGATGAATTAAATTTGCTGATGAACAGCCTAC
This sequence comes from Sclerurus mexicanus, assembly GCA_013396755.1. Classification (NCBI taxonomy): domain Eukaryota; kingdom Metazoa; phylum Chordata; class Aves; order Passeriformes; family Furnariidae; genus Sclerurus; species Sclerurus mexicanus. Next base: position 1,373,668 of record VWZF01003010.1, read on the forward strand.
TGAGTCAATATATAATGTTTTATCCTTCAGCTCAAATGCCAAATTTTAGCACAATTGATGTAGATAAGCTACTATCTACTAATCTATGCTTTCTACTAGGTAATAATCTAGGTGAGAGTAGAACCTGATCTGATGTTACACATAACACCAGTGCTATGAAAACATGTGACATTCAAATGAAAAATTAGACTGTTTAAATGGGGTTTTTTATTAGCTTGTAATAATAAAGGGGTAGCAAAATCTGAATTTTCTACCTAAATTTCTTCTGTGACAAGCAATGACATATGAAAGTTGTGGCCTTATTTCTATCTGTGTGAAAATTCAACTAAATATGTTGACATATGGAAGTCAACAAAACATTGTATTGCAACTCAATACCTTGCTAGTTTGCCTACTAACAGTCTTTTATTTATGTTCAATTTGTCTGACAGTATTTTTGAGCTCCTGTTCATCTAAATGTTAAGATGATTAGATACAGCCTGCTTGGCTACACTAAGGGGAAAATGTGCCTAACTAATCTAGTGGCCTTCTACAATGGAATGATCCCATCACTGGACAAGGGAAGGTACTTCTGTAAGGACTTTGATATGGTTCTTCCCACCTCCCCCTGCCTTCAGCATTCTTGTTGCTAAGTTGGAGAGTTATGAGTTTAATGGACTGTTTCGCATCTGGAAAAAAACCCATGCATGTGTATGTGCTGGGGACTGCTCAGCTGGAAAACAGCTTTGCCTAGAAGTACCTGGGAGTCCTGCTGGATGCAAAGCTAAACACGAGTCAATGATGTTCCCTTGCCACAAAGTAGGCTAACAGTATCCTGCTCTGCATTAGGAGGACTGTTGTCAGCAGGCTGAGAGAGGTGATCCTGGTTTCAGAGGTGGGTCCTCCAGTCTGATTCCATTCTTCCTGGGTTGTTATGTTGCCATAAAACTGGTTTGTCAAGGCCCAGGATGGTCGTTTGGACAAAGGTTCCAAGTGGGGCCATGTTTCCTGGCTTCAGTGTAAAGAACATTTCTCATTCTTGCCCTATTCAGATAGGTCAAGGGCTATTGCATGAACTGTCTGGGATTGTTTCAAAGGCTTGTCACTGCTCAGGGTCACTGCTGAAACAGTCTTTTCAGGTCACTTGATAAAGATTGCTCACAATCTGACTGTAAGCCAGAATATACATTCTAAAGAAACTCAAAACATGAAAGTTTGTGTTACTTTTTTGTTAGCTGCTGGGGATATGGCTGCTATTTATTGATTGCATTCACCTCTGCTGATGCCCATCTTGCAATTTTATCCTAAAACCTGGATCTCCCTTACAAGTCCTTTGACTTTGTTTTGGTTTATGGATAAGCATGATTTCAGAAGGGTGTGATTGTTCTTTTGCCTTTCTCAGACAGTTCCTCTGCTATGTTGTCCCAACATAATGATGTCAGTACAAAATACTCCTGGGAAACCAGCTCCAAAGTGCAGGCAGGTTGGACCAGGTGACCTGCAGAAAACCCTTCTCATCTCAACCCTTCTGAGAAGCTGTTACTCTGTGACTCTTTGGTTATTGAAGCAATGATGTGTAGTTCTAATCCCTAAGGTTTTGACACAGCTTTTTTTTTTTTGCTTTTTTTTTTTTTTTTTTTTATGAGCAGGGCTTCCAGGAAACATCTTGTTGGTTTAAATCTGGTCATCTCTTACACTGTCCTTGATGGGTCAGCAGAAGGTGCCATTCCTGTCAGTGATGTGATGGTACTTTGGATACTACAAGGATGTGTATTTGAGAATCTACCTGTCTCTGTGCCAAACTAGTTGTGTTTAATGTGTTGAATCTGAGCCCTTTAAAGGTCAGTTCCATTTGTGTGTTGTGTATCAGTAATCACTTTCCCTGTCTTGAGCATATATTTTCTTTCTTTTTCTAGCTAAGAATTTTATCCACTTTAACTGTAAATATTTACAGGTCATTACCTGTTACCATGACTTTTTATCAATGATTTTGTAGCCTAGACCTTATTTTTCCTAGTACCAAGCCATCTGAAGATGCCTCAAAAGGTCATTAAAATTTTCTGAAATGCCTTAATATTTTTTCGTCATTCACTTTTTGTTATGGGCTCCTTCTTTATTTAAGTATAATGCCAGGCCCTGAACAAACTCCTTCACTCCAATCAAGGAGCAGCCAAAGACTGTCAAAATGAAGATGACCGGTAGAGAACCATTATTTTCCTACCTACAGCATGGCATAAGGATGGTTGGAGCATTTGTATGATCTTACCAGTTAAAGCACCCAGATAGACTTTAAATCCCAGAGTATCTGAAAGGAGTACCAATCCTCAGGAGTCCCCAGAGAATCTCTGAGGTTATACATTTTATGGAATCCGATGTTTCAAAAGGCTAAATCAAGCACAGGCTGATGCTTGGGAGTACTACTTGTTAACTTTATTGCCACTCTTGACATGATACACCAACAATGACAAGAAATGGGGACTCCTTCTCATAAAATGTTTAAATCCATTAATTCAAATAATTTTTGAAAGAATTACTGTGAAAGGCTTTCACATACTATAAAATTCATTAGGAGTAAAGAGTCATAATTGAAAAAAAAAACAAACCCAACTTTCTAGAATGAGATCTCAAGTGTTTTAAGGACTGTTGAGTGTTATGCTTGCTTTTGGTTTAATTTACTTTATTAATATTGCCAGATATGATCCACCATTGTACAGGCATTATTTTCCACCTCCAGTTCTCTCTACCTGTGCAGTAGTTACATTCCCAAGATTAAGACTATGAATTTTCTATTCTGATTCTTTAAGGAGAGAAACACATCGGATGTAGAGTAAGAGATGCAGATTGTTATAAATGTGTACTTTTTATATCACAAAAATATATCAAAAATGCCTTGGGGAAGTGGTACCCAGGATTGTATTTTGTAGATCTTTCATGCATTTCAGGCTGTATTTGCACTATGCTAGAAATATATTTATGACGTGACCTGAGGAATTATGTAGGTTTCAAACTGGCAATGTTACTTTTAGAGATAAAAAGGAGAGAAAAAATAATGACAGTACCTCTAATACCAAGGATTAGAGTGCAAGGAAGAGAGAGGTAGGAGGGGAAAGAGAAAGAAAAGGATTTGTTTCTAAAACAAACCATAAATAATTGACCTAAACACTAGTCACTCTGGGATGCTTTCCAGATGTATTGAGATGATTCAGTGTTTCCTTTCCTTGGAAATTTTGCAGGGTAGAAAGATTTGAGTCTTAGGTAAGGATTTGAAAGACATTCTGTGTTTGAAATCCACACGGTTTTATAGACAGCTGGAGACAGTTTTTTCACATAAAATAACATGTATACACAAGGAATAATGACACTAGATTCAGTATGAGTTTTTGGAAAATTTATTCAATTAAACTAGCTTTATGTAATTTTACTGAAATTTGAAGTTTTACAAAATTGTTTATATTTTTTTAACATAATGGTAATTAAATGTCTCTAGTATGTTGTGGTTAGTGTATATTTTTATTAAGAATCTGAAATACTATTAAAAAAAATCATATATTAAATGGATTGAATGTGGATTAGACAATATATCCCAAAATAGAACGAAGAAAGAGTCATTAACTAGTTGTGTCAATGGGAATATTTTTGGTCTTATGCTACTTTTCTTCCAAAACATTGATCAAATCTTCATTGATAAATATGAATGTGTTACAAAATTCAAGGAAATGTTTATTAATGAAGATAATACAGCATTTGTAGAATGAAATTTATTTTTTGTCCAAATTCAAATATCTTATTTTTTACTATGATGAGGTGTATGATCATACATGACTAATAAAGTTGTTACTTATTCTGAATCTCCTGCTTACAGGATTACTTATTGAAAAGCGTTTATGGAAAGCTATAAGAACAAAAGTAATATAGAAAGCCGTAACATTATTGTGTAAGTTTTAACAGTAGTATACACAGAAAAATTTATCTGAAGTATAAATGCATATAGTCTGCATGACTGATGTGCAGTTAGATATGCAAGGAAAGTAAGACCAGCTGACTGAATAAAAAGAGAAGAAGTTTTTACACCTTTCTGCTGAATATATGGCCTCTACATCATTGTTATCATTTCAACACCTTGCTTTCTATCTAGTTTGCAACAGAAGACTTGGAAGTACACCTAACTACAAAAACTGGATCAAGGTCATGCAAATAATTAGAGCGGTGTGATGAATGTGTGATAGATCTACTCACTATACAATAGAGTCTGGTATCCACCTCCATGAGCAGTCAGAGTGCAGCCTGCCAGCAGAAGCTGCTGGAAAGCTAGAGCTCATTGTATCCAATAAATCAATGCTTGTTGCTCACCTTTGGTGTAATTTAGTACTAATGAAAAACCAGTGATGAATCTACAGGTGGCTCACGTTTTGTGACTGGGTGAACTGAGATCCCAGAAATGAAGGAAAAAAAGATGTGGGGCAGTTGGAAGCAGGAAGAGTGGACTCTTTGTGAAGATCGCATGGAAGAGTAACTTCCAGAAAAGGACAGATAATAGTAATCAATCATCTATCATTAGCCAGAATGAGACAGCATAAAAATGCAGTAAAGAGGAACTGTTGGCTATGTCTATACTAACAAGATTTTGGTTTGAAATGAATGGACCTAGGAATGAAAACATGTAGTGAGCACAACCAATCTATTTCTTTGTTATCTTTACTTGATGGTTTAATGTGGAAAAACATTCAGTCTGGGTTTCTGATTGCAGTCTATTTTTTTTTTCACTCTTGTTTCCCTGTGGTACAAACCAAAGCAATTTCAGCACTAAAATTTTAATCTGCCTCCACCTCTCATTGGGAAATTTAAATTAAGTAAATCATTTAAACATTTCAGTAGTTGTTATTGCACTATCATAGTCTAGTTATGCATTTCAACTTGTCAAATGATGATGGGATATTATGGGTGTTTTAATGAAAGACTATCTTAAAAATACCAGAGTAATGTAAAACATATTGCAAATGAGTTCAAAATTAAAGGCACTTCATATCCTTTATTACATTCCTATAGTTTTACTTGTTTTCAAACTAACAACTGATGGTATGTGATGGGAATAGAGAAATCAAGCTGATATATTAAAAATGCTCAGACATCAGAGATTTACTATTTCCTTTTACACTGGACTACAAAATTTATTTTTATATATGCATGTGTGTAAATATTTAGAAAAGATGCAAATATATATCCCATGTTCCATGTAAATATATGCATATTCAAATTTACATTTTATTTACATAAATGCATGCAAGGAGATCAATTTACCCAAGGAAGAGAGGACCTTGAATTGTAGATTGTAAACAGACATTGCAGTACATTTCAAATAATTATCTTACACCACAACTTTGATACAGCTGGAAAGATTTTCAAGGGACAGGTACTATGAACTGCTTTTAAAATCATTTTAACTAAGACTCCTTATTGCATCCTAGACTCTGGATTGATGTGCAATTGTTGATGTGACTTTTATGCTCCAAAATCCTCTGGATGTCAAAGGAATTTTAGTGGATGTGAAAGGAGGACCAAGTAACTGACATAGTCAACTATTTAGAACAGTCCTTGAAAGAAAATAACTTCAAAACATGGCTTTATATTGGGTTTTTGCCAATATTCCACAGTTAGAGAGGGTAAACCAATGAAGACATATGCAGAATTGAATAATTGCTATTAGATAGAATTTTCTACCTGAAATTCAGTTATATGAATGAAATACCTCTAAGATCCTGAGAAGCTGATTATGGATATCAACTGCATAGTAAACTGATAAAACAATTTCTCTTTTAGCAGACTAAAAGAGAATTTTAGTGACTCACTTATTCTATAACTGTTTCAGGATGGCATGTTTTTATTATTTCCCAGAAAATGGAACCAAGACTATTTCCAGAAAAAGAAAAAAAAAACAAAACAAAACAGAAAAAGCTGAGAAAGACTTTTCAAAAATATTTTATACTCTAATTTGCATCCACATATGACAAGCAAAAAAGAATACTTTCTCTGTATGGCCTTATCATCATGCTTATATATGACTAAATATTTTAGTAGTGTCTACAATGTGATGGCTGAAGTGACAAAGTTTGCCTTCCTTGTGTCTTTGTATTTCTACTAAAGATTTTCTGAGTCAGGTATATGCTTGGAAAAATTCAGAGTTAAAGAAATCAGAATTGCAAGTCTAAAAGTTTATTTAAAAAAAAAAACAAACAAACAACCAAAAAACACACCAAAAACAAAACCCCAAAAACCCAAATGAATCTGCCTGTTTAAGGGGCCAGATTTATTTTGAGAACTCTGGACTCGAGAAAAGCTGGATTAAAATCCTTGCCTATATTAGTTCCATGGAGTTTTACAGCCAGTTAACTCTAGCATATAAAAGAATAACTATTTAGTAATGTAGATGTAGTGGGTTGACTTTGGCCAACTTTCAGACACTCAGCCAACAACTTTCTCACTACTCTTCCTCAGCAAGAGGGAGAGAGAAAATAAGACAATATACGGATAGGGAAATCACTCACCAGTTGTAAACTCAGCCTGAGAAAGACTGATTTATTAATTTATTGCCACTTATGAGTAGAATAGGATGGTAAGAAACAATGATGAAAACTAAAACTGCTTCCCTCCTTCTTCACCACCTCAACTTTTCTCAGCCATTCCTTACTTCTCTACCTCTTTCCCTCTGAAGAGTGCAGGAGTTATGGGAAATGGGGGTAGCAGCCAGTTCAAAACAGCTCATCTCTGTGACTTTTCCTTCCTCATACTGTTTCCTTGCTACAGAGTAGGGTAGAGTCCATTTTCATGACATGCGGTCCTTCAAAAGCTGCTACAGTCTGGTCCTTCTCCCTGAACTCCATATGAATTTTTGCTCCAGTTCTTGGAGCACTTCCTTCCCCTCCTTCTTCTCTGGCCTGTGTGTCTGCAGGGATGTTTAATGTTTTCTCTCACAGCTGTTCTTCAGCATTTTTTACTTTTTTGTCAACACATTTCCCCATAGGCATCACGAGTTTGGCTCATGGTCTTAACTTTGATCATCACTGGATCCAACTGGAATGGATTGGAACCAGTTGCGCCTGAGACAGGCCCTGGTCTCTGCTCACAGCCTCTGCCACTATCAGAAACTTGCCACCCAATACAATAAGGAAAATGTAGGCTAGATATTGATTCATATCAAATATCTATACATGCTCTATCAGTAGCATGGTTGGAAAAATGCTTGCTTTCTATGCCTGTGATTTCTTCTTGAGTTGCCTTCTTAGTTGGTTTTTTTTGTTGTTTTTTGTGGGGTTTTTTTTTTGGGGGGTGTGTGTTTTAAACTTATTACATTGAAACTAAAAACATCTACATACACCAACGCTGAAACTCATAAGGCATAAAATTGACCAAAAAAACACAAATCCACAGCAGAAAATAAAATTTAAAAAAAACCTTAAAATTGAGCGTTTTAACAAATCTATCAATTTTATTACAGTTTGATTTACCTTGAAAATTACTAGAAGGTCATTAATATATATATCTTTAGAACATATTTAGACAAAGTGAAAATTACTCTGTTAAGGTACCTTTGTAGGCACTGCTTGTGACCTGGTATGGTAATAGGAGCAGAACAGTCTTCTCCTCCTGTTGCCTCTACATACCACTGACTGAAGTCACTGGAAAGAAAGAGAGTGCTCAAGAAGGAAAATAGTACCACATAGTTTAGATGTCTCTTTCTTTTGCAGGGAATTTCCCTTCGGTGTCTCCAGAGATTATCTGGAGTTACCCCTCTGCCTTTTGAAACCTTAAGGGTTTAAAAAAAGGAAAAAAGAGGCAAGAAAAGAAAAAGAAGGAGACCAAATAAAAAGCTAGCAGCAGCTTTCAGCAAAAAAGCCCCATGAGGCATTCTGTGTACTGCTAATGGGTACTTAAGAGATTTGAGTCCCTGGAATAATCATCTATTATCATGCTTCCTAGAACACTTCTCTCCTGAAAGCATAGAACATGAGTTGGGGAAGCTGCTGATTTATCACTTGAAGTTAGGCTGACAAATTTCTGTGGTTCATAGGATGTGGGGGAGCACAAGACATAAAGGCATCCACTTGTCACTTGATGTTGGAGGAAGTCAAGGAGTACAAATGAAAGTGGGCTTCTAGAACTAGCTATCTGAGACATGTATTCCCTTACCTGCAGTGATATCTGGCTAAGACAGATGTTGCATCAGCAGGGACTAGAGTATTTTTAATACACATTCAGCCCTGAATAGCTGGCTACATCTAACTGCCCTTGTTCTGTGCACTATGACCCACAATTCATTGATTTCTGATTTCCCAGTAACTCAGCTTCAGAAGAAGAGAAGTCTGTTCATTGCAAGAAGATAAAGATTTATTTTTTTTTCCTTCTTTTTCAGGCTGAACACAGCCCTGTTGTCTGTAGGTGACTATTTTCACCAATAAGACAAAGGTTCTCACTAAAACTAAAGAGTTCTTGCTCTGTGTAACTTATCTTCTCCAGGGTTCCTAAATCTTACTGCAAAATAGGCTTGAGAAAGAAACATAGAGCTTAAGGAAGAAGGTGCCTTTCTCTTCCAGGCAATCACATCTAACTCTGTGTGGACCTTTTAAACCTCTAGAACACTAAGGCTCAGTAGAAAAAGAATAAAATAAAAAAGAATATGGACATCTCTTTATAGCATTGGAGAAAGTGGGAAATAGATTGCTAAATGTAGATGGGTTGTACATGCCTTAATTCCCAACTACATTTATGAAGATTGTTTCAACAGAGTACTCTTGTATCTTTTGGAGATAACTGAGTTTTATAGTGAAGTGAAATGTTGTATATCTCATGTATTTATATGAATAACAAAAGGGGGAAAAAACTACCTGAAGGAGAGGAATTGACTTATGTAAAAAAAAAAAAATAAAAAAGATTACTAGTGAAATTCCCAAAGGTCAGGTCTTAAGAGATACCTTATTTAGCATTTTTTATTATCTTGATTAAAACAAACAAACAAACAAAAACAAAAAATACCACAAAGGGTGTACTGAGTTGATGTAGGGTTTTTTTGATAAAAAAAGAAAAATATGAGAGACATTGCCAGCACATATGAAGAACAACTTATCACATTTTATATATAACCCCATCCTGTATGCTTCAATGTCTGGAATAACAGAAATTGAATTAATATAAAAGTATGGCTATATTCTTCAGCTAAAAAAAAAACAAACCTTTAAATGAAAAAGTTTTCAAATCAATTACAGGATTACAAGTCATAAGCAATCAGAAGTACCTATTAAAATGTGAGGTAGTTCTTTGGTACCTTAAGGAAGATACATCTGCATTTGTGGAGAGGAATTGTCATGCGTTGACAATTTGTCAGCGAATTTTAATTCATCAGTTCATCATCTCCATCAGATTCATCATCTACAATGCTAAACGCAGTTCTGCTCACTCATAGTCAAGGTGGAAAAAGTACAAAAGCCCCTCTATTAGAATAATATAGGGAAGAATGTACCCTTTCCAAAAGAGGACACCAAAAGACTGGCTTATTTAGCAAAATGAAGGCATAAGGGGCACATGATTGCTCTCCTCAAACACATTACTTGAGGTACAAGAACTGTTCAAACAAAATGATAGTCCTAGCATAGCTGTAAGTAGCTGTTAAACTGAACAGGAAGAACTGATTTAAGGAAAAAAAAAAAAAAACCAAACAAAAAGAGAAGAGATCTTTGGGCAATCATAAATAATGTTATCTGCAGTAGGAGAGGATGACTGAAGATATCCTGAGTTCCTAAATGAAATAAGACACAACAGGAATGGTTATCCCAGAAATATTTAAGATGGACTGATCACTTGTCTATCATTCTTGCTCCCTAACAGCCTGGGGGAATTCTGTGAATTGACTGGCCACAACATTTTATTTGTCAGGTGATAGCTGACAATTGATGCTGATCACCAAGGCACATCCCGTATAGCTCTGATATTATTAAAAGGTTATTCTGCTTTTTGCTGGAATGTATTCTGCTTTGCTCATAGACACATAACAGAAGAAAACTACCCAAAGTTGAACATGTAGCTCTGAGTATACCAAAGTATTTATGAGTTTGCATAATTGCACTGGAGTTTATTTCTTTTCAGGAACTTGAGAATTTACAGAGCTATAAGAAGATTTAATACAGTCAGAAATATTGTTATTGCTTTCTACAGAAGTAAGTGTATGCATTTTGTTACTTGCTTTCTTTTCTTATATCAAGTACTGTAAATGAGAAATAAATGCTAAAAGTCTTCACAATGCTACATTTGTCACAGAAAAGAAAGTAATTTTAAAAATAGCTCTATCCTTTGGACAAGAAAGTAAAGAAACACTCAGAATAGCAAGGCACTTCAGCTATTCTTCAGTAAACAAAGAAATCCATTAAGGGTTTCCCCTTACCAATTAGCTTCACTCTTTTTCAGTAAAAGATAAAAATATCAATTGTGTTCCATTTAATTGAAGTAAAAATGTCACTTCAAGCTCATGTTATAGATTTTTTTTATATTAAATATAGTAGGCAGTAACAACACATTTACTAAAAGTACCAATTTTGGAATCTGATAATTTCACCAACTGAAGTTCAAATGTATTTTCAGTAACGCACTGGTGGCTTTCATGTTGTTTAGTCTCTCCTTTGGAAGAAGATTTCACTTAATATGAAGTTAATCATATTCTTAGGTCACGTTAGATATACTGAGCCTATTGACAGAAGGAAATTTTGTTGTATAGCACTAAAACTCATAGAAGATTGAAAAAAAGAGAAATAATAAGAAAATGTTTTGTGTAGAAGGAACATGGAAGGAAGAAAGAAAATTATATGCTTGACAACAGTTTATAGACACAAAAAATGATTCTTGCACTTCTTGTTACTTTGTGGTATTGTCCATTGGGGTTGGAAAACAGAAAACTATTCTTTTTAAAATTTATCAAAACTATTGTTAAAATAGACTGGAAAATGTTGAAGAAAGTTATTGTGAACTGAGAAAAGATTCTTAAATATTAGCAAGATTCAGTTTAGCAAGGACGGAGGCAAAGTACTAAATGTCTAAATGTAATAAATTACAAAATAACCAGGAGCTTTGTGTGTGGCAAAGGAGCAGGTTCTTTTCATATGTGTGGTTCTCACTGTTCAGCACTGAATAACAAATAATCGTATTTATTCATAACTGGATTTATGTTCATTGGTTTATTTACTCCTACCCCAAAATAAAGAAGAGATGGAAGGCTACTACAGCTTCTTATGGAAACAGCTGTCAGATTCAGCAGTGAAACCTGAAACTGTTTCCTGGTCCTTTATGTGTTTACCAAATTCAGGCATAAGAAAGCCCTAGAAAGAATCAGTAATAGTTAAGAGTAATGGTGGGTAAAATTTAAGTTTTTTATGCATCATTTGGCCCTCTGAAGGCCTTAGAGAACTTAGATAATGCCTTGTGATCTCATTGTTTTATCTCGTTCTAACAGTGATTGAACAGGAAGGTATATTCTACTCTGTGGCAAGTTTCAGCTGTGGCTAAAAATGTTTCCAAACAGAAAAGCAATTTGGAAAGAGGCTGCGACCTAAGAGCTTTAAAAGAAAAGTTAAATGAATGTGGGTTTTAAATTTTCTGGGTGGAAAATGCTTCATTTAGAATTCTCAGTTTGTTCATGAGAAATACCTGGAGGGAGATTAATGAAAGAAGAAACAGTGGGAAGGGAAAAATAACCCTAACAATTAACTATAAAATCTACATGAATATGGAGTCATAGAAACACTTCCAATGTGCACAGATCCCAGGATGGCAACAGCTTGAAAGCATGTGTAAGACTGAAAGAAACCATTTGAGTTTAACATAACTGAGTTTGACATAAGGGGTTAAGATCTTGAGTCTCAGAAAGTATGGTTACCCTGAAAGGACTGCTTAAAGACTGATGGGTACTTTTCCTGTCAGAAACTCTATGCAACTCATCTATGAAGAAGGTACAGAATCATTTAGTTGAGTGTTGGCCTAGTAAGCCTTGGATTTATGGACCTGATCAACATTTCATCTAGTAAGACAGTATGTCACAATTATTAGATTTTGTTTTGTGGGTTTTTTTCTGATGTGAGCATCTCCCTGATACCTGCTCCTGTCCAGTGCCCTATTAGCTTGTACTCTGCATGCAGGTTTCTGAGGCGTACCTGTTTCTTGAGGTGACTGAGACTCATGGTCAACTTTGGAATGAATTTGAGATGCTTGCTCCCATACAAAGGAAAAAAAAAGGGGGGTTTGAGTGACCCCCCCCCCCAAAACATTCACAACATTTTAATCGTTCCCTTTAGGCTGAGAAATCACATATTTTGGAGAGGCTTTGGCTAGGTCTGGTAATCTATTACTGCATATATTCCAAGAGGGCATTGACAACCATGGATGAAGACTCTGTAGGGTAAAGAGAAATTTTTAATTTCATGCATCATTTGTAACTTGTTACACTAATTCCACAAACTCAGAATATTGTTAATAAAAGCTAATGAGAAAGACCAAGTCCTTCCCTTTATACTTCAAAATTTTCTACTGTTGAATTCTAATTACTAACTTTTTGTTTTTCTGAAACCAAAGATGTTGACTCTTAATTTATAAGAAGAAAAAATAGCCCTTACCTCTCTTGGTTCAAAACTGTAGAAATATTTAAGGTATATTAGACGGATTCCTGTTTGTTCTTGACTTAATATTCCTGCTTCACCTGCTATTTCATCTTTTTTAGTAGTTTAGAAATGTGTTGCTATTTCATTAGATGATTTCTTGCTTTCCCCTGTTCAGAATGCCTGTGTTTACATTTACAGTTATGTTTGTGTTCTCTAATTTTCATAAGGACTCTTCTCAGTTCACAGTCATAAAGTAGTAACCTGTAATGAGACTTTAGAAATTTAAAACCCAATTAAAAAAAAAAATAAAGGAAAATATGGCAGAGAAAGAGAGCTACAAAATTTCTTTAGCTCCTCCCTGTGCAGAGATGAGAGGTGCCAGTTATCATTTCTGATGGAAGTAGTCAGTCGCCAGTTCAGGATTATTTCACAAGAAATAAATACTCCCAGCAAAACCATTATTCAGAGAAAAATTAGCCTTTTGATGGACAGTCTCATCAAAATCATTATTGGCTAGCAGACCACTGGCTAGTGAACAGAAGGTTGTGAGAAATGCTCACACTTACCAATAAAATTCAGAAGGGGACAAAGACGTTGAAGCGAAATTAAACTTTTTATTTAACAAATTTAGCTGAATTGGTGTGTCCCCTCTGGCCTAGGAGACAGACATAGGCCAGGAAGAACCAGATGTTTTTATACCCTGTCCCGGCCGGGGGTCCCTGCTTCCGTTCCCATTGTCTGGTACTGGGGAGCTCACAGCCTGGCCCAATCCACCTGCCTGCCCCAGACCCCCACCCCCAGAAAAAGGCACCAAAAACAGGTTCAAACCACCCCAAGTTCCAACTGCCACAAACTCAACTATCCCCTCCTCTCTCTCTGCTCTTTACCTATGCAACTGGCTTCAGCAAAACCCCAGCTCTATTTCTAACAAGGTCAAAGTTCAGGATAAAGAGAACTAAAAGAGGGGACACAAAATATTCACCAGAGAAATCTGAACAGTGTGTCTTGAAATGAAAAGTACTCATCATCCACTTTCAGTAGTAATGACCTCCATTGACACAGACAGCCCTCAGTACTTCATAGAGCTATAGAGTGAAGGAGGCACAGGAAGGAACTCTGATTAAGATGGAGGAATTTAATATAAGGATGATAGACTTTATTTACATGTAAGGTTCTTATGTGCTTAACATATAATTTGAAAATCTATCAAATCACACCTTTCAAGTAGAGATGTTCTACAAGTGCTCTGTTTGTACTCCTGCTGCTACATTTACAAAAACTTTTCTCTCTTGGACTAAATTTGTTTTGTCTGACAAACCCACCAGAGGGAGAATGCACAATCATCATTCCAAATAACATTCAGTTATTTCATTCACTTTCCTCCTCCAATTTTTTTTTTTTTTATTATTCCTAACTGAAATACAACATTAATTCTGTTATTCATTTGCTTCCTTCTGAAAATAGCTAACCAAGCCTCTTGAAAGCTAAAGCATGAAATTTTCAGCATTAAGAAAAGCAATTGGTTTAGTGTCCACACTCATACAGTGTTCCCTAATAAGTATTCAAAATCACTAAGCAAAAATCCTGTCTGTTGTAGGCTGAGTAGACACTATCTTGTTTATCTTACAAAAAAGCTTATAACTCTAGGAGGTTTCTCTTTCTAAGACCCTCTATCTTTTTTGATATATGAAACATAAAAAACCCCACAACTTCTATAGATAATTTTTTCTAGTATTAATATTTATAAAAGTACAAAAAATGGATAAATCTCTTGCAGTAACTTTTATTGAATGTTCTTTTAAAAGGCAAGAACTGCAAACAGATCTGTTTCTGGTTGCAGTTAGACATATAGTTTAAGTTCCTGGTGGCAAAAGTCTATAAATCTGAAAAACAAGCTGAGTGGCTGCAGCTTGATCACCTCTTAAAACACTTTAAAATGGTAAAGAACAAGAATTTTATTTTCAAAGGAGAAAGACGAGAAACAAGTCAATCAGAATTTGTTCTGAGAATTCAGAGAATATGGGGGCGTATTTTCAAAACAGAAACTGGCAGTTGACAAGCAAATCCTTTTATTGCCTAATAGGATTTTTGGGCAGAATTGCCATAAACTAACTGAACACTTACTCCACAGTAATTTTGGTTACAGCTGAGGGAAAAAGTTGGCAAACAATTTTATTTTTTTAGTGAAAGAGACAGATGCCCCAGAAGAGGACTTGTCAATTCAGTCTATCATTTTGAAAGCTACTCAGAGATTTCTTCCTTAATGTACTGACTCTGAGGTAAAATCCTAAATTAGATGGAGTTATTTTTAGCCCAACCAAGGCCTTAATTTTGCCTTGGGAGAAGAAAGTATGACTTCTGAATTTAGTGGGAAAAGAGGAAGGACAGTAATGGTTTGTTGAGAAGAAAAACAATAGATATACATTTTGTATTTTTCCCAAATTTGATGCATAAGACCCTGGAGTATGATTTAAACTTGCAGTACCAAGCAGTCAGCAGGGCCGTTTTTTACCTTCTGTGGCATACAGTTGTGCTGAGTCTTCACATCTTATCCTGGGTTTAATATATTGTAGGGAGCATGAATATAATAATTTTAGAGTGCTTTCAAAACTCTAAGGCTTATTATTTTATTTTCAGGAACTTGTAACTTAAGCACCAAATTGAAGAAATTCTTTCAATGCTTCTTGATTATTTTTAGAGAGAAAGAGAAAATTTTCGTTATTATTAGGAGCTAGGGATGGGTCATGTTGCCACTCGAGAGAGGAACTCTCTAATCAGGTGTTTAGGCTATATAATCCTGCCTCACATGGATAGCTGGTTTGATATCCTGAAACCTGAAGACACACTTCTTGTATCCCCAGCAGGAACAGACTTCTTAATATAGGAGAGTTTCATGGAGAAAAAGCAAATCCCAAAGACCTCCTTAGAGAATAAAATGGATCACCAAACCACCTCTGTGTTTATAAATTGAAATTTTGACTCTTTCTGGGTAACTTTCATCACGGAAGGTTTGGACTTTACTCTGTAAATATCAAGGATGAGGATTTTCAAACTTGACAAGACTGTTGCCTCTTTCAATATTTTTGGCCAGGGTTCTACTTATTTTTCACTTGCAGTTTTCCAAAAAACAAGGCATTTGATGCAGGCCACCTAAATGTGAGCATTCAGTCTGAAAGATTACCTGTGGTAAAATTTGCTTGGTATTTTTTCTCTTAGGCCTTCCAATACTCATATTCTTTGCAACATTTTCATCATGATTGCTATTGCTTCACTAAAGCAAATTGTCTTTCTTCTAGAAATAGATATTCATTTGGCTGCTCACTGCTTCAGGACAGGGATTGTGTTCTTCCTAAAATGCAAATATGAGATTATGAAAAACTGTCTACTCACTCTTGAAAGAACTTGTAGTTTCATCCATTTCTAATGAGAAGAGTATACTTAAGGGTATCAAAATTAGTATAAAAAAATCTCATTCTAAAATATTTCATTTTCTTCAAGGATCTCAAAATTATCTGTACCAAGCGGCTAGAAAGAAATAGTTTTAGGATGCATTTTCAGCAATTTTGTACAAAACCAGCAGGATTTGACAAAGTTCCTTATTTATGAAAAGAAAGAGATATGTAGAACTAGACAACCACTTAAATATGGAAGACCAGCAAACACAAAAATTGAAAAAAACCCAACAGTTTTCTGGAAATGTTTGCAAAGTCCTGCCTTGAAAGGGAAATTTTGCAATCATCTTGTCATGGGAGTAATGTGGACCAGAAAGATGACAAGTTGTTAGAAAATACCTGACGATTTCTGAAATTGCTTTCATGACACTGTGGCCTATGACCTCCAGAGGAACAACTTCAAACACTGTGTCCTCCCCTTCTGTTTCCTCTTTTGAGTCCTTAAGCCCCATAAAGTACCTAAAGGGGCCTGACGAGAGCTTGAGAGGCACATCAGTTTACAAGGTCACATAGTGATAGAACAAGGAGTAATGGCTTCAAACTGAAAAACGGTAGGTCTACATTCAATACTAGGAAGAAATTCTTTGCTGTGAGGGTGGTGAGGCACTGGAACAGGTTGCCCAGAGAAGTTGTGGATGCCCCATCTCTGAAAACAATCTAAGCCAGGTTGGATGAGGCTTGGAGCAATCTGGTCTAATGAAAGACATCCCCTGCCCAAGGTAGGGGGGTTAGAACTAGAACTTAGGGTCCCTTCCAACCCAAACAATTCTATGATTCTATAACGACATATTCATGGCAGAGAGATAATAAAACAACATAAGACACATGTAGCTAAATGAAGAAGTAAATGAATAGACACATTAATTAAATATGACATTTAATTGCCTTAGCCCTATAAATGTCTCATTAACAGGATTTTATTTATGATATAAACACACATCCTCAGTGCTGAAAGAGTCCTATGCTTCTTAGATATAATGAATAATTATAAGATAAGCACACTATAGAGCCTTTTTAATAGCAATTACTCCTCAATCTATAATCTACATGAGACGAAAATATTTAGGTCAGATTTTGCTCTCAGTTACCAGAGCACACTGGAAAGCAGTCCTGCCAATTTCATGTTAACTCACTATTTCTGTTCGCACATTTGAAATTGCTTTATGACAAAACAGTTCCTGACAATGTTGAATGTATTTAAGTGCTACTTTTTATATTATAAAGTAGAATAATAAAATAACTCTTTAAAGTCTGTAGTCTCTTTCTTCATTACTTTTACACTGCTTTGCATGTGGGCCATAAGTTTATCACTATTACTTTGCCACAAATGAATTGTAGGCATTTAGAGAAACATATTTTAAATTGGAAAAGAGCATAGTAAAATTTATTTTGCAACAAGCATCCTTTCCCTAAGAAGAATGAAATTATTTCTACAATCATATGTAGGAACACAAGCTGTATTTGTGGCCTGTTGACCTTGGCACATTGTCTTTAAATATTTGTTTTCAACAAATGCTTGTCATGTCATGATATCCAAAGAGGGCAAATGTCTAGACAAAAACATTCATCTTCTACCAAGTACAGGGAATCTGCCCGAAATGTCAGCCTGGCTTTAACCTTGCTTGTTTAATGCATATTTCTACTACATCCAGCTATAAATTAGGTAAAAGTCACAAGTCTTTAACTTCCAGTAGTAGTTTTAGGTAAGACATTGAAATACTGCAATTGATCTGGGATTTTTTTTTTCTAAAAGAAATATTAAAATACCTGTATCCAAACACATTATAACCTAAACCCTTTTTAGGCATTGTATTTCCCTTAAATCTAATTAACTTTTTACATAATTTTCAAACACCTCAATCTCAGTTTTATGCAATTTTCTACTTTGAATGCTGATAAATTCTGGCCAAAAAAAAAATAAAAAAAACCCAACCCAAACCAAACCAACCAACCAACAAACAAACAAACAAAAGACAGATAAACAAAAAAACAACTTTGGGAAAGATGAGTTAGGCCATCCTGACCTAATCTTTTACATCTGATTTTGCACTTTATTACATTGTGATTCCATTCCTGTTTCTTGATTATATGTTGAAAATGGGAGACATGCATTTTACCACAGATTTTTATAATCCTTACAGAAGATGAAAATATATGTAGGAAAAGGCCATCAGAGGTAAATTGCAGAGAGAATGAAGGACAGGTAAAGTTTTAAATGTTGTAAATTCCAAATTTTTTTTTTTTTTCATTCAAACCTACAGACAGCTACAACTTCTTATGCACACCTGAATAGAAGGGCTCCTTAGGAAAACTGGTAACTACAAAAAGGCTAAAGAAGATGCCTGTATGTTACCTCAAGAAATTATGTCGCTTTATCCAAGATATCCATCAGAAAAAATAAGGAGAGGAGTTACTCCCAAGTACTGCAGATACCAAAATAATAAAGCAGAGTGTGGATGCTTTATGCTTAATTTATATTGGCTGTTAGGTGCAGTCTGCCATTTGGGGTGTCTAGATCAAGTATCTGCCATGCGAGATGCCATGTCACAGGCTTGCTGCTACTTATGAGTAGAGGGAAAGAAGTCTCACAGGGTCAGAAACTCCAGATTTACTGACATTGAAGGGGTTACTCCGACTACAGCACTTCAGTAGTAAAGGAGATGGTAACACAGCAATGTAACTGGCAACTCAGTAAAACAGATGAAAACAGAAAAAACCTGTTACTTTGATACCATTCCATGACCTAGACCCGAACTTTGTTCTTCCATAAGGGCAAAAGGCTAATCTGAGAAGATAAACTGAGTTACAGCAGAAGACAAGCCCAAGTCTCAGTCTAATGCCACTCTTTAGGTAATCACTTTAAATATGTGCTTAACTCTATCCCTACCCAGGAGAACATAATTCTAAATGTACTTTCATTGATATTGCTGGGACTGAAACAATGTGCCTAGGCATTCAAATCCCATGTTTAAATGAAGATTAAGAAAGCAGTACTTCTGAGTTGAGTATAAAAACAAAACCATTTAGTAATTTCTCAAAGATGAGAATACCTTTCTGCCTAGATAAGTCAAAGATAAGTTCCTGAAAGTGTTCAAGGCCACATTGGCTGGAGCTCTGAGCGATCAGGTGTGGTAAAAAATGTCCTTGACCATGGCAGGGCGGTTGGAGATAAATGATCTTTAAGTTTCCTTCCAACCCAAATAATTCTATGAATCTATGAAAATGTCATTAAACTCATGTTTTTCTTTTGTCTACTCTGCTTAAACCAAAGTTTCTTCTGTATTAGAACAAATCATGATGGAAACATATAGAAAAAAGAAAACAACTCCCACCCCCAATTTTTTTCATTGTTGATGGTTAGGCTTCTATTTCTTAGCCTAATGCCAGTTTGTGACAGATGCCAGATTGCAACATTTAGATTTCAGAAGGGAAAATTTAATTACTGTTACATGAGTTCTCACAATTGTTCTACATCTTTTTTTCTTGTTTAATTTTCTGTTATTCACTTGACACTCCTATATGTCTGACTTTCCCATATGTAAAATACACATAGTAAATCGTCATTGTTAAGAAGCATGTCAAGAGTTGTACAGAAACAAGCTATCTAGTTCCTGTGTGTTATGATAAGATTTCATCTTCTTTCTGGCATTACCCTTATATGTAGTATTACTACATTTGGTTGCTGATTCAGATGTGAAGTAAATGTTACAACGTGTTTGTTTGTTTGGAAAAAATCTTATAATGTCAGTTGTTTCAGGCAATCAAGTCAATTAATGGGACTGGAAATTTTAAATCAAAGTTCATTGGAACTACGTTAAGAAGAACTGTATCAACATTTGAAGTGGTTGAGTCCCCATCCCTGGACGTATTTAAAGATGTGTAAATGTGGCACTTAGGGACAAAGTGTAGTGGTGGACTTGTCAGTGTCAGGTTAATGGTTGGACTTGATGATCTCAGAGGTTTTTTCCATCCTAAACTGTTCTATGATTTAGGATGCTGCTATACACAGATTTGACAGGGAGGGTACTTGAGTACCTAATATAGATTGGCTTCATTTTTAAGATAAGTCTTAAGCAATCTTATACTGTGCTCTAGATTAAAATCATCTAAACTTTTTTAGGCTAAAAGTATTTTCTGGTTTTTGGTTCAGACAACTTACAAACTGACTAGTAAATGGATCAAACTAAATAGAAGGAAGGCATTTTCATGCAGTATATTTTTTCATGCACTATATATGAAATGTAGCCATCTAGTTTTATTCAAGAACAGCTACTACATTTAACGATCACACCCTATTCTACCCAAATTAATGCTCTAGTTAAAAAACAAACAAACAAAAAAAAAACAAACCACAAAAAACCTCTGTCAGGAAATGAGGCAAAATACTTTTGGTATTATAAGCTATTTGCCATGGTTCTGAAATGATTTCAAAATGGGTATATTCCAGTCAACTTGCATTTTGGATGAAGAGATTTGTTGATTCTTATGTTTGCTGGATGTGTTTCCCCAGGCCTAGTTACTGATGGACACAGTGCCAAAAACAGTAAAACCAGAATAAGACCCTGAAGCACCAATGAGTTTTAATGTTCATTCTTGATGGCACTGATTGTCACAAAGGGGAAATGAATAAAACTAGTGTACAGTCAAGGGGAACCATATCTAATACCTTCTAATGTTATTCTGCCTTTACTCATAAGCCTCTTCCCTGACTCTTAACAAACTCACACCACTTCTGAGGTAAGAGCTTTGTTCTTTATAGTGCTTACCAGCTGGGGCAGCCTTGCTATATTTCTCTGCCTCATTAAAACTCTTTTTAAAAAATATAACGGAAAAAAAAAAAGTTAAAATTTTTCCCATAAATAGTTCTGTTCTTCTCTTTTGTCCATTTTCCTCTTTCTCAGATGAAAGATACTTCATGTAATAAAAATATACTTTATTAGTAGACAAAACATGTTAAAAAGTGCAATGCAAAATAACACTAAGTGCTCCCAAGTAATGCTTTCTGTTTCTTTTGCTTTGACAATATCCTTAATAGAAATTTCAGTGGAAAACATTCATCTGCTTTCTAAAGTTCCCAGGTGATAACTAGGATTTAAATGTAGTGTAGTGCAGTTGTAGAATTTTCCTTAGGGCAATAGGAAGCAGAGGAAGGGAAGGTGGTAATATTAAACATTAGAATTTTATCTCTATCTATATTTTGTAATTCTTTATATATATTAGAGTTTCATTTATTTTTAATTAGGGTTTAAAGAAACCTGTCATGACAGAAGTAAAAATAGGCCATTACGATATCTGGCAAAAGTCTAAGTTCCGTAGGACTAAACTCTTGCATTTGTTCAGCTGTTATTTCCCTAGGCCTGAGAATAAACTCAGCCCCCAAATTAGTTAGAAAACTGAGAGAGTTTCTGGTTTAGGTCTGCCTTTTTTATTTCTGTTTTTGATCATCAGGGAATTTAAAGTGAGTAAGCAATTATGCAATTTCTAGGGAAGTGTATTGGCAGAGTTATATCTGTTTGTAACAACAATTTAGAGGGTGATTAGCAGCTGTATGCTAATTATTCAGGAAGCCATTGATTTCCTGTGAACACTAATTCTCAGTTCAGATTGCATGGTGTCTTTGTTTCATTTCTGGTAAGGAAGTTTTCTGCATGCATTCTGTTCACACCTAATATTACAGAAAAGATTTTCCAGAAAATTTACCAAATATCTTCTGTTGAACATTCTTCAAGTATCAGTCAGGTATAATTAACATTACTAATGATTCCTGTTTAAAAAATAAAACATTCCTAGTGCATGATACAAGTCTGTATAATTGTTTATATTTTATGTACAATGCTTTCAACTGGTTTATATGGGTATGCTCTTTTCAGAGACCAAGTTCTGTTCTGAAAGGAAACAGTTTGCAAACAAATGTGAGTCAATTCTGCTGCAGATTAGAGGCTCCTGGCATTACAGGTTTAGGAGTGCTAGAGGATTTACTGGGTTACTTTTGCAAATATTTAAACTAGGCAGTCTGAGAGAACGTGTCATGAAAGAAGTTGGTATGTTTGCGGCCTTTGGAATTTTTAGTCCAGTTCTGAATGTAGATATCCAGCTGCAGTTGGAGGGAGCTATGGACGAGCAAAAGGGAGCTCTTCTGTGTGACTAGGTAGAAGACTGGGAGGCACACTGAGAAGGCTTTATTCTCTCATTTTGAAAGTTTTGGTATTTGCATTAAGAAAGGAAAGTGGAAATGTACATGAAATCGTGTAGTCACAAGAAACAGCAAATATATTACTGTGATGTTTGTTTATGTGAATTATACAGTGAATAATGCACTCCACTTTAGCAATGAAGTGGCTCTGTCAGAACACAAATGGAGACAAATAAAAGGCTCTGTTGTGCACATTTTGTTGGTAATGAACACTCATGGCTACAGTAATAATATTTGGGTTTAGGTATGCACTGGACAGGTTGCAAATTTTCCTTATTAGTAATTAAGAATTGTCAGAATCAGCACTAGATCTTTACTGTGCAAGTGTGAATTTTTTCCTTTGTTTAAAATATGTGGTTCCTTGATGTTACTCACAGTACTTGTAGTACTAGCTTTCTCTAAACATGAGATTGTGAAAGTTAACAGCAGTGAAGCTGACAATTTCTGCCTTTTTTTTTCCCCAATGCCTATATGCCCGTGCCTCTGTAAACAAAAGAAAAATATGTGCATTTCAATACATTGGCCTTTTTAATACTGATATATAAAACTAAGACTGCTGGGGAACTGCCTTTGTAGCTATTTATTGATGACTTGAAGCTCTCTTCTCACCTACAGGGGTCATTTTGGACCAATTTTCAGGATCCTGTTAATAATTATAATCTCATTCTTAGCCTCAGAGAAGCAGAAGTTGGGAAAAGCTTCCCAGGACCAGCTCTAGTAAGCCTTCTATATTGCTGAATATGACCACTGAGAAGCATTGTCATCTGCAAGAGATGAGATAATCTTAGAAAGCACCATGTTATAGGGTGCTAATTGACATAATAAAGAACAGAATATATCCATCAAACTGTGTTTGTGGGTAAATGGGAGCCAATTAAATTAGCAATAAAGCATAAGAACTGTAACACAATGTGTTCTTTTTATGCTTATAGCTGGTCCCCTTAAAGCCATTGTCTTAAGCAAAGATAATTGCTTATGTACATGTTGCTCTAAAAGACAATAAGATTAGTGATGTGATAACAGTGACTAAGTTGTCCATAGTACCCGAAAAAGACACTAGTCTCCCAGCTGTACTTGAGTTGGGTTGGCCAAGTAGACAAAAAAATTAAAGCCAGTCTATTTGAAATATCATTTATAGTAGACAACATTAAGTAGGTAAAAATACTTACTCCAGATTTTGTTAACATCTATGTGAATCAGAAGATTCTGTTCATCTGATATTTATCAAATGAAGGTACAAAACCAGAAAGATGGCTTACATTCATTACTTGTAAAAGTAAAAAGTAATACAATTTAAACCAGTCTAATTAAATTTGAACTTAATTTTTACTTAATGAGATGGAGAATAAATATCTCAGGGAATTAATGGGCTCTAAGGAAATTCAGGTCAAACGATATTTGCAGTTCTGTGTATGTGAAACATTTTCAGAAATAATGCCAACAAAGGTTTTGTGGTCGTGTAAGAGATCATAATTAAAGTTAATAAAGAAAAGAAAGGGTTGACTGAATTATCAATCGATGGGAGCAAGCACTGCAGTGAGTGAGAAGCAAAATTAACCTTTCCAGTATCAGTGTAACTGGAGGCATGCTATGAGATTCCTACCAAGGGACATTTTTATTCAAGACATGAGTTTCTTAGCCTTCAGATTGACCCTCCGACCTGGCAGATATCAGGGTGGCAGGCTTCAGAAGGCTTGTACATTACAATTCTCAGCCTTTATAGCTAGTTAAAGATAGCTTGTGAAATTGGAAATCCAACAACTCCTCTTGTCTTTTTGTTTGTTTGTTCCACCTCCTACTCACAGCAGGGCCAGCTCCAAGGTCAGATGTTGTTGCTCAGGGCTTTAGCCTATTGGTTCTTGAAAACCCCCACAGCTGGAGACTGCACAGCTTCCCTGGGCACCCTGCCCTACTGCTGTCAGGAAGGTTTTCTATATATCCAACCTGAACAAATCTAGTTTCAGTTCATGCCATTATACCTCATTCTCCCACCATATGTGGCTGTGGAGAGTTTGAATGTCTCATTGAAAATGTCCAAATAGGGGCTATTGTTAGGGGTCCTCAAAGCTCCCTTACGTTCAGATTGAACCAGTTACAGTCCCCCAGTGTCTCCTAACAGGGCAAGTGTTCCAGGCTCCTCCATCCTGCTGAACTTGCTCCAACTTGCTGATTTCTTTCTTGCACAGGAAATTTCACTGCCCATCATGTACCTGGCACTTCCCTCAGGGACTGCCTGTCCAAAACCTGTACCAACACAGGTCCTTCTCTGTTCCAGGAACACCACTTGACACTTTTCCTTGCTCAAGTTCAGAAGTCCTATCTAACCATTCTTTCAGCCTCTTCCAGGCCCTCTGGCTGGGATCCATCTCTCAAGAGCATGAACAAGTTCCCACCTAATTTGGTGCGATCTGTACACTTGATAAGTGTGCACTCACTTTTCTTCTTTGGGTCATTGATAGAGGTGCTAACTAGGGGAAGTCTCTTTGTTACTGACATGCTTGTAGAACATGACCCATTAACCGTGACCCTCTAGGTCTGACCATCTAACCCTTTTTTTAACTCTCGTTTGCTCATCCAGACCATAATGTTCTAACTTGGATGTATGTGAGAGATGGTGTTTAAAACCCTGTTAAAATTAAAGTAAATGATACCTGTTGCTCTTCTCCCATCCCAATTTGCTGATTAGAGGAATATAATTTATATGGTGCAGTTATTTAAGCTTATTTTTAAATTTCAATTTCACTCAAAGATATCCAACAGTTCTAAGTACTCTGTTTCTATTGCATTCCCACCTGCGAATGGAAGAAGGTTTACTAAGAAATTTCTAAGTACTTAATAAAATGTATACCTTTATTATGAGATAGTAGGATGTAGTAGTGGAATGCATATTGGGGAATGTCAAGTGAGGGGGGAAGTAAATGTATTTCTTTCTAGAGTTGCTCTTTCTGCTTTTCTAATATTTCTTTTCGCTGCAAAAATAAAAACATATTCCTAAGTGTTTTGTAATCTTACTCCTACTTACCTTCTGCTCAGCAGTAAAAAGAAGAACAATTATGTAATTTACAGAAGACGAAAGCTATAGCAAAACTCAGTTTGTGGATTGTATCTGAACTCCTTCAAAATTTTTACCTAAAAAGTGTGGAAAGCTGATAACATCTAGAACATAGTATGCTTTTCTCTATGCTATATAATTTACCAAATCATGTTATGAAGAATTTGTCATGCCCTTAAATAAGACATTTGTTTTAATCTCAGTTAAAATGCCATTAACAATGACACTGAAAATGCTTTCTTATAAAAAACTTTCCCTCACTTATAATGCTTTTTTAGAACTAAATTACATTGTGAGATCCAGGCATTTTTCATGGATAGTGCTTATAATGGTGGACTGTTTCTACCCCCCTAATATTAGGGGTATTAGCATTTGATAGAAGTTTGAGTTAGGAAAATAAATCCCCATCCAAACAATGAAGAAATGTTAGTTTTTTATTAGATAGTGCAACCACAAGGGGATGAACATACCTCTTCCCAAGAGCCTTCTATCCTGTCTCATGAATTATATTTAGGAAAGTGTAAAGTACTGTGATTTATATATGGCCCTGTATGTGTGGCCAGACATTCAATGTCATTCAAAACCCTCAGAGAGAGATCTTCTCATGTTTTCAACACAGTGTGAAGTTGTTGTATGTCAATTTATCATGAAATCAATGAGAAGCAGCTAATCTGTACTCATATTTTTACCTCCAACTTTTAAAGACCTAAATACCTTTGAAAATGTGACTCCTACTTTTTAATCTCTTTAGTAAGATAAATTTGGCTTACAGCTGGTATAACAAAGTGAAATTTTATGGCCTGGAATATTACAGAGGTCAGGCTAGATAATCATTCAGGCTTCAAAACTCCATCAGTCCCTGAATGAGGAAGCTGATATTACTCATGGTCTCTGGTTTCAGGCTTTCCTCTTTATTCACACATTTTCTGTGTGTGCTTCATGCTAGGACATGCTTCTACTTTTCTGAATACATAAATCACAGTACAAGAGCCATTAGAGGTGGTAAAGATCTAATTAATCATTTACCCACTCCCTGCCAAATAGAATACAGTTCAAAAAAAGATGATGTTTCAGATATTAATCGGATAGTTGAATAATGCCACACTAACTCTTAGCCCAAGGGCCTATATCTTTTAGTAAGTAATCTCCAGCTTCTATCACAATCTATTTTAATCATCAATATTATTCTTTCCCTGGAGGAGTGACCTCCAAACCTCCTTAAGCTTGGCACTCTTAGCCATAACAATTCCCATTCCGTTAAACCAACCCATTTAAATGGAGAAGATACCTCAGTTCAGTTCTGGAGGATTATTAAAGCAGTCACAGCCACAGAGATTTATAAAGTCACTTGTTTTTTATCTTCAGTGCCTCCTGGACTTTTACCTCCTCAATTAATAATCTTTTCATTATAGAGGTTACACTTGAATAAAAAACACAAAGTTGTCATTCTTCCACAAAGAATAAGTTCACACTATCCCATTTTATTTGGGTGCTACATTCTGACTCTAGAAAAATATTTTGTAGCAGTGTGCCACCAGTGGGGAAGGGGATAAAATGCAGTAAGTACAGAAAAAGACTCGTGATAATAATTGCCCACTGAAAAACGTTTGAAATATTCCACATTAGAAAGTAGAAGTCCAGAAAGGACAAATGGACTCAGAAACAACTCTGATAAGAACTCAGGGAATAGAATTCATGAGAAAAAAAGCTCATTTGATACTAGAAAGATCAAGATCCACCAATATCGTCTCCAGGAACTGCAACTATTGTGTGTATATATATATATATTCACTGTACATACACATGTATGCACGTCCCCCAGGAAGCTCCAAGACTGAAGACAACATAAAAAAGGTAATTTTTATAGTCTTCTATAGAAACATATTTAGCATATGCTAATTTGAAAATATGAGGACATTAATAACAATGTTGAAGTTCTACAGAAAACTAATGATGCCACTGAATAAATGTCAGGCTTCACTGGCTGTCCTGCTAGTGGTCTCAAATATATTAAAAAATACAATCCTCCAGACCACAGGAAAACAAGCTGCTAAAAAGGAGCTTCCCTGCACAGCAGACTGATTCTTCTCCACTAATTAAGTAAATAAAATGGAATATTTTAATGATTTTTTCTTTTATGTGATTAGCTTTTGTGTTAATGTTCAGCATCACTGATTCTAAACATCATATCTCATTCTCTCATTTCTTACTGATTTATGCCATAAAATGTTTGGACAGAAAGTAATAAATCATGTTTTCTGTCATATTGTAGAATAAATGAACGTATTTCACTGTACAAACCACAATGCTGAGGATTAACTTGTCCCATCCACTTAACCCATAATAACACTCTGACCCTTCCCCCCAAATAATAATTAATAATAATAATAATAATAATAATAATAATAAAAACTTGCAGTTGTCTAACACAGAAAGAAATTAAAGAGCAAGAAAATCGTCTTTTATTTTTTCCCTGTAGAATTTTTACTATTCACATCTGACTCAGTTCCTATCCACTTGTTTATCACCCAAATCAAACCTCTTGTTGGTAACTCTCAGTCAAATTTTACAACCTAGTTTTGATTTATTTAAATCTGAGAGGAAACTAACCAACACTGATGGGCTAGAATTTTATTCTAAATGACTATTCCTCCATGATACACAACACCAGCCATACCTCTTTCCTTACAAAATCGTTACAGATTAAATCTTCATTTTAGTTGCCTTGACCACAATAAATTTTCTTTCAAAACCATTTCAGGAGTCAGTGATCTATTGTTTCTATTCCACAAAAACGCCTGAGCTCTTCACTTAGTAGATACAATTAGCAGATGTATTGAATGAAAATTCTTTCAATTTGTAATGTGCTTCTCTGGTTTTGTGGACATGAAAAAAAATATCTCATGGCTTTTGGAGAAAGGACAGACTTCAGATGCACTAAAGAAATATTTGAAACCAAGAGCCACTCTAAATGCTTCTATTTTTTTTTTTTTTTAATGAGACCACATAGACAAAAATCAGCAAACAACAGAGGGAGCAAGGGAAACTGTTGTCAAATCACTGTGAGAAAGAAAGAGAGGAGCTGAAGAAGAGAAATATTTTTAAAATTCTCCCTGAGAGTTACATCTTTTTTTCAAATGAGAGCTCTGAGCACCCTAATAAACAAAGCAAACAAGAGAGACTAGATATGGCTTTTCTTTTCCTAGAGACTATTAAAAAAATGAGGCAAGCAAGCAGCCAGGAATGTCTGTTTGTTTACTTTAAAATTCATTTCCCTAAGGGTGACATCTGACCTCTTGTGTTATTGCTGGGCCTAGAAAGAAGCCTGGAAAAGCCATGTCCCCTGTCATAAATAGAAGGACACACTGTCTGTGCTGATTGTGGTTCACTGCTGACAGAGCTACTGTTCTGCCATGATGGGAAAAGATCTGTAGACGTTCAGAGCTGAAACTAATACAAAGGTTCCTCTTGGCTAAAAGTAATCTCAATAGGCTTCTCACAGATTTGCCTTCATCTTTACGATGAAGGTGACTTTTCCTCAAGCAGAGACCAGCAGTTTAATCTAAAGAAGTAAAACATAAAGTGTGCTGAAATACATATAGGAACAATGAAAGCTCAAGGTTTATCCTAGTGAATCCACTGACTTTTATTAGTTAATTTTATCAGTAAATTTTTATAAAGTCTGTGGAAATCCTAGAGTGGAACAGGACATATTTCTTCTTCTTAAACAACATGGAAACAGAGCGTGTGTTCATGCATGATGTGTGCATGCATATATGTGCATGCATATGTATGTGTATACATGTGTTACTCAACATGGAAATACATGTCCAAATATACAAATCAAAAATATAGATTGTAAACAGTTGATTGAAAGTCTGTTAAGTAAATGATTCTGGAAATTTCTCCAGTTACCAGCGTGGAATAACCACCTTCTTCTAATTTCTTTTTTGTACAAAGGGAATATAACATCCTCAAAATAATACACTGAGTGCTGAATGCCCATTGAAAACTCCAGGTAGTGTTGATGATGATCTTAACATATAGAGAGTAATTTGTATTCTGATCCTACAAGATAGATTTACTAGTGTGGACTCTTGACAAGTTGGATCAGCTGTTCAGACAAGCCCTCAAGGAGCAGCACCAGCCCAATTATACTTAATGAATCTCTTACACTTCTTGATCACTTAAGCCACTATTCTCTTTCCTGAAGGTTTAAATTCTGCTTCTCCTACTTTGATCTTAGGTGCAAAATAACCTCTTCTTACACCTGAGTACTCTTGATTTGGACGAGCTCATTTAAGTTCACAGCTTTATTTATTCATTTTTCCTGGTGGTTAATATTAGAAACAACCCTTCCAAATCTATGCAATTTTAACATTTATCTTCCTGGGACCGAGATGTTTCTGACCCACATGTAAAAATTTGCATTCACGTGTAAGAAAAATAGAAAATCAGTAGCCTGAGGATAAAATCACTTTCATATGATATGATGGGCACTGTTTTATATGTTATTCTATAAAGTATTTCCTAATTATAAAAGGTAGGGGGAAAACATAGGTAATAAGTCATCCAGCTTTGTCCTGTCAAAATCAATTTTGTATTTCTTCAAATATGGTTGTGTATAGAGTAGCATACGTTGTTTTAAGGTCAAAGTTGCTATGACTTAAGTTAGATGTACAGAAAATTATGGGAAAAAAATTGAATTTTCCCTAATATAACTGCTTTGTGGTCTAGGATGTACATTATTTTTTTATTAGAAAAATAATAAATATTTTAATTATTTCTTACAGGTTAGTGACAAATGCCAGGTATAGGTAGTTTTGGTCCATTATTTTGCTGGTCTTGGCTGATTATGAGAGAATGATGTGTATGAGCTCTGAGAATGGAATACCTTATTGGATTTACTTACTCTCTGTTTCTTTAACAGCTTGGGAAGGAAAGCAGTCATTTAGTTCTTGCTTCTATAGCTGGCTGAGGTAGAATGAAACCGTGCATATTTTACCATTGCAGCAAGACCCTCAGTCCTGCAGCAGGCTGCAAAGCCCCACTGCTTCTGTCAGTGTACCTGGCTGGAGAGAGAGCTGCATGAGATAGTTGGAACACTAATTTCACTGATGTACATTAAAGCCTGTCTCTCCTAGGTCATAAGAAATTCAAGCTTAAGCAACACCTGGGCTTCACCAACCTAAATTGTCCCATGAAAATACAAGTGTGTACACATACCTTTCAAAAATCCGAGAGCCAGTCACTTGATTTATTGTTTTCTTATCTTTTTTTTTCACCTCTGTAGCTATAAGATAGTACTGTCTTCTTTTCTAGTAGTTAGACCACTTGCCTTGAAATTGTAACATCAGTTGCCTTCTCCATCTGTTGGAATCAAACCTTAGACTTTTTTTCTGTATCAGAGAATACCATAATCACCTAGCGGTAGGTTGAGGAAAAGGAAAATGCTGAGAATACATGTAAGTTTTATAACTTAGTTAGTCTATTTGGTCCCTGCTCCCTCTTCCCCAACGGCCCACATTCCTCAAACATTCATTTTCATCTAAAAAAATAATTCTTTCTTTCTTTTTTTTTTCCCCTACTACAAACCATCCTGTACTCTTCAAAATAAAGCCCAGCTACCCATCTGAATATTGTTTGGTTAGTGCCCACTCCCAGCACAGTGTGAAAGGCAAGAGTGTTGGTGATAAAATCCTCTCCCCCTCTGCTGTAGTCCTTCAGTGCAATTATAACAAGCTTTGTATGCTCAATGTCTTCTGGTCACCCTCTACATACATCTTTGATTTCATACTATTGGAATTACTACTCTAGTGAAGTACGAAATTGCCCTGGGTCATTTCAGACACATAGAACTAAATCCTTCACCTTGTACACACATTTATGAACTCTCACAGAGGCATAAACATTCACCTACAAATTTTTTTTTTTTTTGAGTTGCAAGAACACTACATGGGGGCTAGAGAAGCTCTGTCATTAAGTACAGCAATTAATTGGTCTTTTCTAAAAGCTGACAACCTTGAACAGTACAGGTAAACCATTTGCAACCACTTGATCTGGGTACTATGGAAGCTGCCTGGAGAGGGCACAGTTAGAGTTACTTATGTAACCTTATTTCCTCCTCACAAAACTGTTTCACTCCAAAATCGCTGAATGTGAACCATTATGAATGTCTCCTGCAAGAGAAAATTAAGTGTTAGAGATGTGGTGACTGAAGTCTTTCTTTGCCTGGTACCACTGAGTGATGGGCAAAAAGTAAAATGAGGATTCTGTGAATACATAAATCACTAAACTCTTTCAGTCACAGAGCCCAAAATATTCATAGTTTGGCATGGGACTTATGCTGAAACAGGCACTGTTGAATGTGAGGTGTTAAAAGTGCCTCCAGAAGCACTATTTGATGTTCAGGGAACTCTGATGCTGAAAAAGTATGAACTGTGCCATTGTTATGAGGCAGAAGGGATTAGTCTGGATTTTCAACTTCAGCCTTTAAAGCCGTGTTTAGCTGACTTATGGGTCTAATTCCTTTGTTGTTCCATCCTTTTACTGTTTTCCTGAAATAACACTAATATTTCTGTTGTAAAATATCCTGTATGACATTGTCATACATCCCTATGTTCCTTATTGCCTTCTTGATTGTTGATAACTCCTGGTCATAGCTTATATGAGGTGTCAGTTCAGTAGTGCTATCCAATATATTTTTTCCCTTCTTTTCTTTTTCTCTACATCAGATAGCAGGATTATTACTTATTTCCAGCACAACTAAGGAAACAGAAATCTTTAGAATATACTGCTTGGTAAGTCTAATCTCTGACAGTGCGTTCCAGAAGTTGTTTTTTAATTGTATATGTATATTGGGAACTTCTTTGGACCAGTTTTTCTCTTTCTTATTTATTAACTTCATGAATGTTGTCAATATGGTGCAATAACAGTAAAGCACTAAAGAACATCAGAGACACATATACTCAGCTGTACTTAGCAACATAATTAAGGCACATCTGAAATAACATGCTTCTTCCACCTGAAGAGAGAGACCTGAATTTAAGGAATCATAGCAATGAATATTTTTTCCTTCTAAATTCCCAGCAAAAATGTAGTTAGAACTTTCCAAACACTTGCTTCGGCCTATAATTGCAGTGCTGTTAATAATAGTGTTAATAGCTTACAGATGCAGACAGAAATTAACATTAGAGTACAGATGATTGAGGCCAAGTGAGGAACCAATAATAATTTTAATTATGGCATTTTGAAGGACATTTTTAAAACTCCAAGCTCTGTTTTTGCATGTCTCTCATGGGATCTCTGAGGATCCTATGGTGATTTTTGCAGGATAAACAATTAAAAAAGTGTGGAAGCAATAGCTTATCTGACTTGGTGGATCATGGACAGAACCTAAAGCATAGAGACGACTTCTTGAGAAATTTACTGATCTCAGTAGTACTTAAAAGCTTCATTTTAATATTTCTATAGTATTTTGTCCTTTTCAAGTTATTAGTCTATTCACTTTATAAGTGCTCTGTTAATACTTTGCCCTCATTGTGTATGTGCGCCTTGGTCTCCTGCATTTTAGATGTATTTTCTGATTTTAGGAGTCACAGCAAGCGTGTAGCATTTGTGTGACTGTTCAACCAGGCTCAAAAATCTGACACAAGTTGTATATTTTCTGGCAAAGCTAAAGAACTGAAGTTCTGAGCATGAGTGTCTTGATAAGATCAGATTTAGGCAAGTGAGTTGTACAAGCAACAGACCATCAAAACTACTTTTTATGTAGTTTCCATCTGAAGTGTCAGAGTTCCTTTCCAGTGAAAGACACAGAAATTGCTCCAGCTTCTGCTCCCGCTCTTCTTCTCACAAGGTGACAGGTTGAGTTAAGTCTTGCCACAGCCATTTCTGGCCCAGCTGCTCCCAGACATTTCTTTGAACCTGGTGTCAGATTTGGGAAAAATCTGAAAATGCAATAAAGCAACATCAGTTTGAGCAAACCAAATCTGTTCTGTACAATGATATGGAGAGCACATTATTTTATGAGAGATTTTTAAAAATTTGTTTACTTTCAAAAAGAAAAATAAGCTTGACTTTCCCTCCTTGCGGGAAAAGCACAAGAATTTCCATATGTGTACTGGAGTGCTAAAAAGGGATTGTTAATACTAGAGTGCTGCCTTCTACATGAATAAAACTTAAGGATCCCAGCACTCACTCCCTTTATTTCATGAAGCCTATGCCAAAACAGCTGGAGAAGCTTCTGAAGGGATTCACTGTCCACCAAAGTAGATTGGACAGTAGACAGAAGTTAATTAACACAAGCAAGTGTTTGCAAGGACCTTGCTGAAGGAATTCACCTTTTTAATTTGTTAAATGTTTGCTATAGGTCTCTGCAAACATTCTCTGGAGATGTTACCACTTTTTTTTTCCTTTGATTCCTCATTTTGTTTTCATTTGTGGTAATAGTGTTCTTTTAATAGAATAAAAGCCTGCACAATTGCTGTCTCCTTGCCTTTCTTTCTGTATTGGTTTTGCATGGCATGGGTTTTGTTTTGGTAGTGGGGGGCTACAGGGGTGCCTCCTGTGAGAAGCTGCCAGAAGTTTCCCCCATGTCCAACAGAGCCAATACCATCTGGCTCCAAGACGGGCCAGCTGGCTCCAAGACAGACCCACTGCTAGCCAAGGCCAAGCCCACCAGTGGTGGTGACAGTGCCTCCGGCATAATGTGTTTAAGGAGGAAAACTGCTGTGCAACTGCAACTGCAGCTGGAGAGAGAAGTGAGACTATGTGAGAGAAACAGCACTGTAAACACCAAGGTCAGTGAAGGAGGAGAGTCAGAGCACCTTCAGGTGCCAGAGCAGAGATTCCTCTGTAGGCTATGAGGAAGACCATGGTGAGGCAGGCGGCCTCCCTGCAGCCCATGAAGGATCCCCTGACAGAGCAGGTGAGTGCCCAAAGGAGGTTGTGACCCCATGGGAAGCCCATGCTGGAGCTGGCTCTTGGCAGATCCTGTGGTCCCGTGAACAGAGGAGCCCATGCTGCATCAGGTTTGCTGACAGGACTTGTGACCCCATGGGGGACTCACACTGGAGCAGCCTGTTCCTGAAGGACTGTACCCCATAGAAGAAACCCACACTGGAGCAGTACATGAAGAACTGCAGCTCATGGGAAGGACACATTTTGGAGGAGTTGGTGGAAGGCTGTTTCCTGTGGGAGGGACCCTCTCTCTGGAGCAGTGGAAGAGTGTGAGGGGTTCTCCACCTGAGGAGGAAGGACTGGCAGAGACAACATGTCTGAGCTGACCATAAGCTCCATTCCCTCTCCCCCTGTGCTATTGTGTGGGGAAGGTGGAGAAGAAATCAGGAGCAAAGTTCAGCCTGGTAAGAAGGGAGTGGTGGGCAGAAGGTGTTTTAATATTTGATTTTATTTATCATTACTCTACTCTGATTTGATTAGTATTAAATTAAATTAAATTATTTTCCTTAAGTCTGTTTTGCTAGTGATAGCAACTGGTGAGTGATTTCTTCTTGTTCTTATGAACATCTTGCTCTATTTTCTCTCCCTTGCCCATCTGAGAAGCGGATGATAAAACAGCTTTGGTGAGCACCTGGTGTCCAGCCAGAGTCAAACCACCACACTTGCAAACAAACTCACTAATATGGAAACCAGCACAGAGAAGGCAGGGAAATTTATTGCTGACTGATTGCATATAGTCTTGTATGTGAGACTGGAATGAGTGTGATTTAAAGAATATGTTGCATTTTGGAAGGATTACTGTACTCATCTACAAATATTCTTGCTTGACAGTGATTCTTCTATTGATTTTAATGCAAAGAATCTTTTGAAATTTTAATATATAGATCACATGTTTCAGTATTAGGCTTACAGTTTAAATTATTAAAAAAAGAAAGAAGGAAATAAATCATAAGTGTTTTTCATTATTGCATTCAGAACATTTCTGGACATGAAGCTTATGGAGGCCAACTAAGGAAAACCAAATTTCATTATCCCAGTAGTCATTATCAGTCTACTGTAGGAGTTTGCTATGTTGACCTTTTTGCTCTGTTCTGTGCATAAACAACTCTTAAACCTCAAACTCCAAAGTTGTTATTGTTTATTTGTTTTGGTTTGTTTTTTTTAAAACGTGTTCTATAGTTTATGAACAAAGAATGATGTACTCATTCAAAGAAATTAGTGTCTAGAGAACGATTTTTACATTCTGAGCAACAAAATTTTACCAAGGGATTTTGCTCATTGCAATAATATTACTAAGACTAAATAAATGTTATCTAAAATGGCAACAGTTTTATTAACAATTCTCATAGCAAAATAAGCAACTGTTAGACATTTGAAAAGATATTATTAATAAAGTTCCACTTAAAATGAAAGGCAAAAAAAGCCCAATCCCAAAGTCTTTGGTCATGAGTGTGCCTGCTGTCTGGTTACTGGCTGCTGCCCCATCACTGAAAGTGTTCAGATGAGATGGAACTTTGAACATCATCTAGTGAAAGATGACCCTGCCTGTGGCAGAGGGCTGGTGGACTAGTTGATCTTTAGAGGTCCCTTTCAAATGAAACCATTCTAGGATTCTGTAATCTTACTTGCATGAGGGAATACTTTCAAAGAAATTGCATTGCTTAAACTTTCCATACAGTAATCCTTTATATGGTGACTCTATTACTAAGAGAAATTAATAGAAATGAAATGCTGGAAGTAAATTATATTACATTGACCCAACTCAGTTAGGTAGTTATAACTTATTTCAGGCCAAAGCCTCATTTAGTTAACATGTGTGGTGTCAACTCGTATTGTGTTATCAGGAAGGGAATAGGTGAAAGCTGTTCAAAATCAGAGGGAATGGAAATAAATTAATCAATGATTTAATAGAGAAAATATTGCATAATGTTACTCAGATAAGTACAGTACCACAACTCCTTTAGATCTAGGCAGATAGAGATTCCATTTGGCTGAGTTCATGGTTCTTCTGTACTCAACATGAACACAGAAGCGCTAGACTTCTGAGAAAGGGTAGAAAGTATTGTTAGTTTCTGAAAAAGAAGACTGGGATCCATAAAGACCTTGTTGGCAAAGGTTTTCTAGAAATGCTAAATCTGTGCAGTGTCTTGCAACCTTTTTCTTCTCTTCACATTTTCAAACTTGGCATTTCTATTTCACAGGGATATATCATTATTGTGATACTTGTTTGCATACAACCTGGAATAAACCCGCTCTTATTTGAATACCCTAAAGACCTTTTCACCCTCCATGTTTTGTCAAAATCTTTGCTACTAGTTTCTTGGGTTTAAAATTTGTGATTTTTGTATGAAAATTTAAGGGTTTTTTCATGCAATCAGTTATTTTAAATGATTTTTATGTTGTATTCAGCTGCTGCTGTTTAGGACTGGATGAAGAATTTTCACTTGCTTTCAAGGTCCAGCAATAGCCTTTTAATGCTATAATCAAAAAAACTGGATCTCAGTACGCAGTGTGTTATGGAGATGCTTACATGTTCTATTGCCTTACACCTAGTGCACATATAGGCAAATGAGAAATAATTATGTAG
This sequence comes from Sclerurus mexicanus, assembly GCA_013396755.1. Lineage (NCBI taxonomy): Eukaryota > Metazoa > Chordata > Aves > Passeriformes > Furnariidae > Sclerurus > Sclerurus mexicanus. The sequence goes on from VWZF01003010.1 coordinate 1,410,524, forward strand.
CATGGCCTGCAAGGTGCTAAGTGTCTATAATCTAAAGTAGTGACACTGCAGCTGAACTGAAAGTCATACTTTCATAGGAAGAGAATTTTAACACAGCAAGCTAAACTTTCATCACTTTTTCATAACAACTGCCACAAAACTCCATTAAGAATGTTTACAAGCAAAGTTATGAACTGACACTGATTGCATACAGTAATTAAATTTGTCCATGCATGTTTAATATCTGTACAGTTAATAGAAAAAGGAAGAGAATCTGGAAAGCAGTGGAAGCAGTAGAGTGGATGTTTAGTTGGCCTATATGTTTCAAGTTTTTTTGACTCACACTAGTTAGAGAAATGAATTTATGTCATAGTTCAGTACAGTTTGGATTGAAGCAGATTTTTTAAGAAAAGTTACTTAACTGACAGGTTATAATTTGAAAGTGAGATGAAAGTAAGGCACTACAAAATAAAAACTTTAAAAAGAGAAACCTTAAAAAAAAAAAAAGGAAAAAAGGGAATTCTTTTCTTTTATCCAGTGCATTTTCTATGATGAGACTACATAAAAAAAAATTAAAAACACTACCTTTCCAGAGCTGCAGTAGAAAAGGACTTTAGGGAATAATTCTCTAATGGGAGACAGTTGAATGAGGATTGTCAACTTTGCTTCTTTCCTTCCCAGATTTGCCCAGAGATTCTGTTTGTGCATGGAATCCACCTCATTTTAGATTGATGAGTACAGACATAGCTTTCCACAGCAGTATTTGCTATTCCTTGAATTCACACATATTTAACTAGACAGAAAAAATCTCATCCAGAATAAGTTTTTCTCTCCATTTCTCACTATCCTTCACAGCTCTAACAAAAGAAAATAAATTTTCATTTGGCTGACATCCAGTGTGCAAAATCTCAGTCCAATATATTGGTCTGGCAAAGTTAGAAAAATTTGAAAATGAGATCAGATACTTTAGTGGGAAATATGCTTAACCAATGGTGCTTTGCAGTAACTATGCACTATGCAATGCATGGAATATATGTTTCAAAAGTAAATATGTGTAACTATGCACAAGGTCAAATGACTTATTTCTGTTAATGAGAAAGAAAGGGTTATAAATAACTCAATCTTTACCAAGATTAAAGAATTCTTATGGTCTCTATTAAGCTTTCTCAAACATACACTGGCAGGTTAATTTGGTTAGAACTTAATTTACAGATTTAGAATGCTGGTTCTAACATAGACGATTTATGAACTTTATGGTGCTATTAAATTGATTTAAATTTTTATACAAAGGAAGCATGTTTTTCTCTTGTGGCTGTGAGTTTTCAGCGGGATAATGTAATAATAATGCTTTTTTTAAAAAAAAAAGTTAATTTGTAAATTTCCTTTTTAGCTATACAAGATGATTCTTCACAGTAATATAAAATCTGCTCTAGTAATAGAACTACACTGACTTTTCCTTCAAGGTGAAAAAAGCGTCACATGGAAATAGCAGATTCAACTTAAAGACTGCTAGATCTAAAAACTAAGAAAGTTTGGTATAAATTAAGATTATAAAAATGCATTTGAAATTTATGCTAACAAATATGGAGTCACAAGACAGCACATTTTGGAAGGTACCTTGGAAGATCATCTGGTCTCATCTCTCATGAGAATGGGAGCCTAGATGAGATTATCTAGCACCCTGTCAAATTGTATCTTGAAAACCTCTGTGGCTGGGGACTCTACCACATCTGTGGGGAAGTTGTTTCAGTGAATGATTGTTCTTACAGTAAAAAATGTCTTTCTTATGCTGAGATGAAACTTATCCTGGTGCAATGTGTTACCTCTTGTTTTATCCATGTAACTCCTTGTGAAGAAAGAGACTCAGTTCTTTGTAGCCATGCTTTAAGTATTAGAATACTGTGATGAGTTCCCACTGAGCCGCCTTCTCTCCAGGGCCAGAAAACCTAACTCCTTCAGCCTTTGCTCAGAGGGCAGGTTCCAGTAGTTGAATCATCTTTGTGGTCCTCCTTTGCACCCTCTCTGGTTTGTCCATGTGGCTCTTGAATTGCTGGAACCAGAACTGACAACAGTACTCCAGGTGTGACCTGACAAGTGCTGAGGAGAACAGGTTGACCATGTCCCTAGCTTGGCTAGTAATGCCCCTCCAGAAGCTACCCAGAATCTGATTGATACAGAAGTGCACTGCTGGTTCAGATTCAGCTTGTTGATCACCAAGACCCCTAGAGTCCTCTCAGCAAGGCTGCTCCCCAGCCACACAGATCCTATTCTCTATTAGGCTGTTTGGTCATTCTTCTCCAGGTGCAAAACTTGTCTTTTTTAAACTTTATATTGTTCTTGCTAACCCACTGTTCCAGTCTCTCCAATTCTCTCAGTATGATGACTCTCTCAGTTGATGTGTCCACCTCTCCATTTGATGCCATATGTTTTGGTCATCAACAAACTTGGTAAGGGTGCTTTCAGTCTCATCATCCAAGTAATTTATGAAGATGTTGACCAGCATGGGGCCCAGTATCAATCCCTGGGTGACCCCATTTGTGACAGGCTGACAGCCAGAGTAAAATAGTGGACTACCATCCCTGTGAGTGACCTGTTTACTACTTCCTACCCAGACCATCCATTCAATCTGTATCTTTCTGGTTTGTCTTAGGACAAGGCTATGGGGAAAGGTGTCAAATGCTTTGCAGACCAGGTAAACAACATTCACTCTCTCCAAATTTCTCAACATATTGAAGACTAAATGTTACTGCTACAAAATCATAAAGACACCACAGAGACTTTTTTAGCAAATAGTTAATTTTGAGTGCAATAAGTTTTGACAAAACATACCATATAAAGTAATATAAGAAGCTACCAGCTGCTATATTCCTATTTCTGAATCACTGTTCTGTCCCCAAAATATGGTAAAAAATATGATAAAAATGGTAAATCTCCCCTGCTTTGTTAATTTAGTAGAATTAGGTATTTAGAAGCTATGGGTTCAATAGGCATGATTCTGATATTTCTTCCCTTCTCATATATTAAGACTGACTTTAAACTTATATTTTCATGTAGTATTTATGAAGCTCAAATATGAGAAGCAAAGCAAATCTCTAGCTCATGGTCTTTTGATACTTCAGAAAGCCTGATTTCTTCCATGATGCCTACACAGTACTGCCTACTGCTAACTGTTTGGCAGGCAGCAACTCACACATTCTGTGTGGAACATATTTTTGTGTTGCTGTTGTTTTTTTCTTTCCTCTTTCTTGACCTTACCCATCTGCCTGTTTTGTCTACCACTTTTGTCATTAACATAGACCCTGATCCTTAAAATGCTTAAGCACATGGGTAAATTCCAAGTGTTATGTATACCTTTTTGTAGGTTCTATCCAGTGTGAATTCTATTTAAAAATAATCTTTCCTGCTGGTGCTGCTGCTTAGTTTATTTGTGAAGACTGCCTTGTAATCTTAGGACTAAGACTGCATTGTGAAAGGCATTTTATGCATACAAGGTAAAACCATGTTCTCATCTTCTGTCTGTATGGAAACTGGGTTATTCTATGTACTACAATAAAGTAGTTACTATTAAATAATCTTTCAATAAAATAAATGTTGGCTCTTTTTTTTTTTCATTTAATTTTCAGTTTCTATGAGTTTCGATGTAAGATTTTCTCCACCTTTTCTTCTGTCCTTATATATATTTTTAATTTATTTATGGAATGGCAGAATTTATGAAGATTTGATTTCTCAGAAGTTTCTGGTATTGTCCTCTTTGAAATCCAAAATACGAAATTATAATGTCAAGTGTCTAAATACCTCATCTTAGATGCAATATTAGACAATTTTCAACTGCATAATTTGGTTTTGCAAAATAACGAACTGGAGGCCAGAACTTCAAGCCACTTCCTCAAATCTTTGGGTTTAGCTCTTTTTTTTGCAAATTTTGGCAAATAGTTTGAAAAATTACCATGAATCTCTTTTACAGCATGCACAGACAGAAATGAAGTGAGCAAAGCTAGTTCTATTTGTAAGAAATAAGGAAAAGGGACTTTCAAAAAACCTGAACACTTGCGTGTAGGAACTAGAAATCCACTTGTGTTTTGCCTGCACTATGGAGTATGTGTTAAAAAGCATACTTAACTATATTTTTGCACAGTACTATATCTCTATAGTATATATTTTTTGCTTTATCTATATTGATGAATAATTTTGAATTATTTTCATTAAATGAAAATCATATGCATATATATATGCATATATCATATGCATATATATTGGCATCTTGTATTTGTTTTCCAGAAAATTACTTTCGTGCTCATCATCCTAAATATGTTAAAGAAGTTAAACACTCAGTAAAATTTGGCATTTGAAATTATTTGACTTTTGCAATAGATCAATAAAACCTCTCCTTCAGATGTTTCTGAACAGTCTGTACCTACAGGAAATGTAATGAATTCAAAGATACGACAAATAGCAAATCTAGGTCTTTTGCATTTTGATGTCATTGAAAATTATTTAAAAAGTCTTATCTTCTTACTCAAATACTTGAAACTTATTTTAGATCAAGAACTGCAAAATAATTGTATGCCAGAATACATAATCTTTTTAGCTGATGAAATAATACAATTCTTTTGGAAAAAAGTGTGATTTGTTGTATTAAAGCTGTCTCACAGTGATGTTCCAAAACACTTCATTAGCAATGAGAAACTGGAAAAAACAGCAAAATATATGTATTCTTAAAAAGAAGTAGATTTTAAATGTCTTTTTAACATTATTTGATTTTGATGAATGCAGGTAAGGGGTAGGATTATAAATTTGTAGTATCAGTCTATGTTTCTCCGAGGATCATTAAATTTCAGTAACAATTCTAGAAAATGTATTAGGAGAAGTAATCTTGTGTTTCTGTCAGGGCATAAGATGCAGAAGTTGAGCAATTTCAAAAAAAAAAAAAAAAAAAAAGCCAAAACTCAGTTCTGGTCTTGAAATCAAAATGTCAGATATGTAAGGNGTATTGGTGCAATTAATACTTCTTTGAGAATTACTGTAAGTCCTTTTCTACAGCATTACAAAATTAGCATACATAATGGGATGTTTTAACATGTTTTTGTATTTTTAAGGGGGTTTTGGTACTAATCAGTGAAAATTTGGGTGAAAGATTTCAACTGCCTGGCTTGGGCTTTAGCACTATTGGAGACTGAAATATCTATCTGAAATACTAAAGGAACATTACTAAAAGGTACCAATGCACAGGCTATGTGTTAGTAGAGAAATGTCTAATGAGGTATAGCAGGATGTCTAAGGGAATACAGTCCTTAGTTTGTGGCATCAGCCTCCATTGTGCTAACCAGACCAGAACTCTGCCACTGTATCAAACTAGAAACACAATATCAATCTGCAGTTCACAGTATGTTATTGCACATCCTCATTCTATTCATCCCTGACAACTCACACTAAATTACTACTTTGCAGAAGTTCAATTTTCCTGAGTAAATCTTTTAATCTAGTTTTCTCGTTCTTCATTTTTCACACTGTAATTCCAGTCTATTTGTACTGCTGTCAATACATGTATATATATAAGCATGCATTCCTAAATGTGCATATATTAAACCTGTTTGTACCATTAGGATAGAAATACAGTCTGTATTCCCTTAGACATCCTGGACTAGGATCATTAGGGAGTACATGTTCTGTGTAATTACAGTATGCTCTACTGTCAGACTTCTGTACACTCTTCAATACAAGTTTAGCACAAATAAAAAAAAGGAAATCATAAATCAGTGATAAAATCAGATTACAGCTTTAAAAATTTAGTTTCAAATGAAAATCAGTTAGAAAATCTAGTTCATAAGTGAAATATTTAAAAATTATTTGGTCAATGTAAACATGGAAAAAAAGAATTAAATGGCCTTTTGTTTGAAGGTGGGATTAATGTGTAAAATAATTAAAATTAAGAAAGTGTGTATTATTGAGATAAATTAAATAGAGCTGTCTTCCTTGGGGAGAAGTGAAATCTAAAATAGTTATGAAAAAATATTTTAGACAGTGCTTATTCGTTTGGTGCAGGCTATAATTTTGCAATGAGAGCACATTGGGTTGTACAGAAGAGGATTCCCTTCCTGCAGCTCTGCCCAAATTTTTATCTGTGATTAGCAGAAAAGCCATTTAAGCTTCATAAAGAATTCTTTGCATGCAAAGTTAATGTTATACAAATGAACACCAGGAATACTCTCTACAAATAGTATGACTTTCACTGGGTTCAGAAGGACTTCTGCTTTCTAATTCTGTCTTAATAACAGCCCACTGAAAAGTTCTGCTATATTTCAGGGAGTTTGGATCAAATCCTGTAACAACAGTAATTTACTTTGACTTCTGAGCTCCTCAGTCTATGTTTTACTCCCTAGTCAATCAGATAGATTGCCATTACTAATATTAATAGAAAGCTTTTTTAAGTATTAGTCATACATTTTTTCAATGTCATAAGGCTTCTTTCCCTTTCTAAAAAAGTAAAATACATTTTAAAAATCAAAGATTCTCTTGGGATCTGGAAATCTGAAATTGTAAATAGTACCCATTTGATGAAAAATGACCACGTGTTTACTCCTGAGCATGATTGTAAATTATTTAGGATTTTTTTCTGGAGGTGTGCAGTTTTCATAACTGTGTTTTAGACCATTCATTTCAAGCATGAATGGATATGCAGAAACTACAACTGACATAAATAGAGTCTTATGAGAGCCCTGGGAACTGTCTCCCATTCTGTATTACAATAATGTATCACTGTAGTACTTTAGGTTTTTTTGTCTCTGTAGTGCAAGGTATGGTGATACTTTAGAAATCACAAAATACATCAAAGAGATAGGAATTTCTAGTGTATCTCCTCAATCTAGAGGTTTTTAAGAAAACTGTTACTTGTATTATGAGTTTAACAAAAAACATCTTATTTGAAAATGTCAAGTGTAGAGCAGAGATAAAAAAATCTTATGCTCTAATGGGGTGGACATGGTCATCTTATAACCTCACATCTCATTGATTTTGAATGGTTATAGTTTTGAAAAACTGGCTTTTATTCTGCTCCTGTTCTTGCAGTTTTTCTCCTTGAATGCAATTTTTTCTCCTTATGTAATTTAAATATTGTTTTTTCTGTAATGGATTCATTTTAGCAGTGGATGAGGAAAAAGACTATAAATCCAGGTTATGGATACCAGCCACTTAAGATGCATGGATTAGTCTTGATGTTTTTAAGCAAATTTACAGGAGCTTTGTGATGTTCAAGTGGGTTATGGGTGTTTGGTTTTGTAGATAAAAGAAGAGGCATTAATAATTTCTTTAAACGCCTCTAATGAAAGCTTTAAATGAAGACATGAGCCCCCTCTGTTCATCTTTTTAATGCACAGTGTGAAGCTTTAGCTGTAGAAAGAATCTTTCTTTAGTTATAAAGAACTTTACTAAGACATTATACAATGAAATGCGAGGGCCCTTTTCCACAATATCATTCTTCCTTCATGATGAAAGCAGCTACCAGCTGTATTACTCCACTGTTCCTCATAGACAAAACACTAATGTGCTGCAATGCATTTTTAAAGGCCAAAGCAAGTGTAGGGTTGGTCACCCCTGCTGTGCAAACTGAGGTGAGTGGGGTGAGTAGGACAGAATCACAGAATATGCCAAGTTGGAAGGGAAAGCAAAAGGATGACCTGCAGCAAGACCAAATTGAAATTTGCCTTGAGTGTTTTGTTCTCTTTAACAAATCATAGCAAAGGAAGGAGCCACTAGGGCAAAGAGCTAAAAATAGGACATGATTGTTTGTTGTGCTTCCACTGATTTTACATTGATTTCAGTGTGACTTTGGTGTCCACACCAGCTCACTTCAGCATGTAAAATAAATTGAAAGGAGATTAAGGCTGATGCTGCCTATTTGTGTTGTGAACTCTTCTCAGGTCACTTTAGGTACTGAAATATGTCTTAATTTGTAAGTGTCTCTCTAGTAATGGATGTACAGCTAAGTTACTCATGAGAAATATTCTGATATAAACTGGTACAGCTCCAATTAATTCATACAGAAGCCATGCTCTTATTGTTTTTATTTTATGACCTTGTAACTTACTAACCTGATTGGAGTTACTATGATTTATATCAATGCTAATGGTTGATTCTTCTTTTACTAATTATTCAAAATAGCCTGTTCTGATTATTGAGAGGTGTTCAGAGGAATTTAAACAAAACTCCAAGTTTGGATAGAATTTATCCTATTAGTCTGGGATACCTGACTAACTCATTAAACATTTTGTAATTTTTATGGTTCTGTAGTTAGGACTTGAACTATCATAAAAATTCAGAAATGTGCATTCATGTTTTCTTGTTAAATGTTTGACTGGGTTCCAAAATTGATTGACTTGTACAGTTTTGGATGGATTTTTCTTCTCTGACTTTGTCAAAAAATTCTACTTCTAGGTCAGGAAGTCCATCTAATGTCCAGGCACTAAGAAAATACAATTATATGTTTGACTTGTTTATATAATTTTCCTTATTATTGTTTTTATGCTCCTTTAATATTTTCTGCCTGAGAAAAGAGAAGTCCAGAAATGCTCAAGTGTGTGTGTGTGTGTGTGTTTGTGTGTGTATGTATGCATCTAAGCTGTTGATGACAGTGAAGAAAACTGAGGAAATGAGTGATTTTTATTTCTTTTTCAGAAGAATATCTGTTGGCTATTACCATTACATAAAGAATACAAAATCATACCTTGTAAATATGAAGCAAGGAAAGAAAGTAGAACCTCTCCCCATAGAATACTTTCCCAGTGTTTTGAAATTCAAAGTTGTAGAAGGTTTTATGGAGACAAATTCCCTGACTTTGTCAATTCTAGATAAATTAATGAACAGCAGTGCAATTTGCATTTATGCTAACTTAGGGTAAAAATGCTGTGGTTGAAATTGGGAGAGGAAGGCCTGCTGTGTATGAAAAAGATATTCTACCTCAAATTATGTGGTCCTGCTTCTATGCCATATCTGACTGAACACTGAGGGGACAGTAGATACGAGATGGGTTCATAATTATTGATCTCTTACAGAAGCAGAAGATCTCTCCTTAAGGCCTGGCATGCTGTGGGAAATGCTGAGTAGTACCAGGGAGGACAGGAAATGTAATCCTGGATAGTCATAGATCCCAGAGTTTACTACTGACTGGCACAGAAAGCACTTTATTGTGGGAAGTATCTAAGCCAAGCAGGTAGAAGTCTGCCTTAACAAAGGTTTTCTTACTGGAAAAGTTACTGAAAAAAATTACAGTCTCTGACTAGAATTTTAATCACATCACAGTGGCTATAAAAATATGTTCAATAGCTCCAAGATCTGGAACTGTGGTTTATGTGTGAGATGGACTACAGAAAGACACCACTGCTAAGAAGTCAAATGCAGTTGTTGCCAAGTATGTAACTTCCAAGTCCAGTGGCCAGTAATTACTGTCATGTTCTTGGTATGAAGTACAAGTTGAAGTTAGCTATACATGATATGCTATCTCAAGGACAGTGCCTGGATGCACGATGGGACGTGAACTGCAGATTCCAGTGGAGGCTGCAAAGAGGTATGTGTATTTTACTTCAGGAAACACCACACACTTTGTATAGGAAGAGATGAAACTGAGTTTTTGTCTTTTTGACAACATATCTTGAAAGACTAAGCCTTCATGGAAGCCACAGAAATGTGTGCAATATCAAGTAGTTTTAACAAGATGGTATTAAACTAGCTAGCTCAGGTTTCATACCAATATTTTTATGGAGTCCAAAGAACAATTACCTCAGTATAACATGGAGACTGATACTGGTATAAATTGCATTTATCTCTTATACTTTTCCATATGCTTAAAATTGAATTAATTACTTCAGTATAGATGTATTAGAACAGTAACAACCTATTTTATGACAGATTTTCATAATAGGTAGTTTCTGCCTATTTCTTTTCTGTCTAAGGAGACATTTTCTTTTCTGTCAAAGATACATTTTTCATACACAGTCAAGGAAACATGCCTTGCACAAAAAATGAGTATTTATCTTTCAACTGTATAGCACAGGAAACACAGGAAAGTTTCAGCTAGCTCATCTGAATTGCTTAATTTCTTCATTTAGTGCTGTCTCTTTCTTCTGCATCTCAGAATGTGTCAGTCCAACAGTCATTGGTTTAGAAGATGGAAATTTTTGTTCCTGTGCTCAAAGCAATCTTCACCTAGGTTTACATTTTCAAAGGTAAATGAACAGATGTGCACTTGTAATATAATTTATATATTCTTTCTCATATTATCTTCTCCAAATCTTTAAGATTTTGAGACTACTTGGTTCTCAAACTGCTATAGTTAGTACTGTAACTGAAATCAAAATGTACTTATTTAAGGGAAAAAAAGAAGTGTGACCAGCCTTAAATTTTAGGCTGTTCAAGGTCTCATCTCCCCACTGCATTTCTCAGTGCAAATAGGAGGTAACAGATAAAGTATGTCTCTCTTCAGACATTTCTATAGTCTGTCTGATGTTCAGTTTCACTGAAAAAAATCCACATCTATCTGGCTGGTCCTTTGAGTTTCAAGATTGTTAATCATACCCTGGCATCTTTTTTAAGCATGTAGAAACCTATGATCATTAATTTAATAAATCAAGATTGATTTTCATATAATGTAGAAGTTTAACAGGCCCTCAAATTGTTTTCTGTAAATAAAACTCATTAACCCTCCTACCCTTAGAATGTTTTCAATTCTCAGCTTCAACATTGCCCATAGACAGAGTCTGCATTTTCATTCTGATGCTGAATATTCAACCAGTTGTGACTATTTGTTACTGAACCCATTCAGCACTGGTGCCTTTTGTATTAGGATGAAGAGACAAACTCAGTGAGATTTTTGTGAGTCATGAAACAAGACTACCATAGAAAAGAAAGTCAGTTGTTGCAGGCAGGTACAATTCCATTAAAACTGATGAGTCTAAGGTTGATAAAAGCATTTAAGTTATTTATGCCATTTATGGCTGTTATTGTGGTTCCTTTGGTGGATATTACAATTAGCAGGAAGAGCAGCTTGTGCCTTAATAAACAGCCCTTATGGGCATTGGGGATATTGAAGGTGTAACAGCTACCTACCAAAACTGAAAGCTGAGCATCATCTGTGGCAGGCAAGAGTAATTTGATCCCTCCGATTTACTCTGGATATCCTGAAAATATATCTGGCTCCTATTCTTTTTAAAACAAATTAGCTGTAGAGAACATCAATGGAAATTGAAACCAGCATGAGGCAGGCTTGCATTAAATAGCTTTATAGGAGGCAGACTTTTCTTAAATAGCTCTATACAAGAATGCACTACGTGCTACTGAAACCAGCTGATGCTGTCATTCTTTACATCTGCTTCAAAATGATCAGTATCAAGATGATTTTTTCACAGATTGCAAAGAATGAAAATGTACCATATCTTTTACAGTTCAAGGATGCATGCTTTTAGGTATAAGAATTAATGATTCATGTAAAATGTTACCAAAAAGTGCACTTCAAAATGAGGTAAGGTTATAATAAAAACTCTGCAATTGACACAGAATCATTATTGTTTTCTAGCTAGCATTTTACGTACTGAAGTTTTCTGTAGATGAGTATTAAATCCATAGAGTGCTTACTTTACTGATTACTTGCTTTCTACTGTGTATTGAAAAATATTTTAAGTATTGATAGTAGATTAGAAAACCCTAAGAGCAATCTTCCAGTACTTGAAACTTCAACTTTTCAGGTGTTCTTTGTCTTGATGGACTCAGTTTCAAACCTCCTTTCATTTTTAATATAATTTAATTGTTATGTCCTAGATGCTGTATCTATCTAACCATGTGTCAGCAGCAGCAAATTAGGCACTTAGACACCGAAGTACAAATATTTTCCCGTGCAGATCACTGCATGCACTATGATCACATTTTCTTTTGTCAGAATAGGATTAATTCTGGAAGCCTGACTGATACCCTGCTAAAAGTTTTTTTTTTCTTTTAAGTGTAAGCTTTTAAAGACAGCAGTAGGCAATTTCACTAAACTCTGCAGAGAAAAAAAAAAAACAACAAAAACCAACACACAAAACCCCCCACACTTCAAAAAGTGGGACATGGAGTTTAAAAAACAAGCTGTATTTATTTTCTGTGTTACCTCGAAGTGAATGTAGAATTGTGGATTTAATCTACCAGATCAGTTTTGGAGATGAAACATTTTTCACTGGCACTGTTCCACTGATAGATCTGGGTCCGGGGCTCAACTCCAGATTTCTGTCCACTCATGCAGAGGAGCTTGGTGACATTTCTGATGTTGTGGTTCCAGCCCCTGGGCAAAACAGTCATGTATTCATTGACCTCAGATCTCCCTCACTCTTCACCTCCTGTGTGTGTTCTCACCTGATGTGCTTCACAGGCATAGTGCAACATCTCAGCCCTCAGCATTAACGTAGCTCTACTACTGATTGCTGCCTATGGCTGTCATCCAGATGGATGTCTATGGTTTCACTGTGATGCAGTAAGGTATAACTTGGGTGTCTCTTTTTCTCTATGACTGAAGATTTTCACTACTCTTTTTCTGGAAGTACTATTTGCAGGAGAACGCATTTAGCACAGCTGAGCTTTTTTCCCTGCAGGAAAGAAAGGGATTTTTAAGATGTCACATACTGTTCAAGCAGGATGTTCTGGTCCAGTCTTCACTGAATGATCTCTCTTGTTAGGTGTATCAGCCACAATGTGATATACTAATTTAATAAGCCTGAGAGAGCAAGAATGGTAGAATGACAGAATCAAGAAGAACGAGGTTGAAAAAATACAGAGCAGAGACAACCACATGCAAATCATTGCTGTCTTTTCTGAAAAGCCTCACTTCACTGTAACCAGGATATCCTATTTGCCACACCTATTACTGCCCAATCAGTTGCTTTTGGCAAAAAACCCTCCAAAATGCATACAGTTTCAAATAAATCTCTTGTGTGTGAGTATATATATATATATATAAAATAAAACTTTCTTGCACACATGCACACAAGTGCATGCATGCATATATAAAAGTAGGTTATGTATGTGTATGTATATATATATAGGTGTATATATAAAAACCTTCTGTAAAGGGAGATTAATTAAGTACAGGTATGTTATATAAATGAGAATATATGGATTTGTATATACATATAGAGCTATTAACATATTAATTTTTATATAATTATTACTATTATTAAACCTGTAATTTTCAAAATAGCTCCTAGAGTTTTCACACTGCTTTCATCTTACTACCTAGTGAGCTCCTGCTTTTGATGTTGGCACACTTTGTATTTTTCAATTTTGTGTTTGGATTTAAAGGTAATATTGCTGCAATGTTGAAACCATTTGTACTGCCCTTTTAAACCAATAATATTGTTTCTAAAATCTGTATTCACTGAACATATTTTTACCAGTCGAGCAAAATCTTTGCTGACCTTATGCTAAGCAAGGCCAGGGTTATCTCTTGTTAAGCCATGAACTCCTAATTTGAATATGTAATGTTTCATGCAAAGACACTTTAAAAGAGAAATGATCTTTTTCTGCATGCTGTACAGTAACTCTAATGAAGGTAAATTGCACAGGGAAACATATTGGGCTGTAGGAAATAAGCAATGATATTGGGGTTTGCAAAACCAAAGCAGAACAAACCCCTGGAGAGGTGCAGGTTGTACTGGCAGCATGCTAAACACGGTGCAATGATGGATGATGGATGACTGGCCGTGGGAGAAAGCAGAGAATGAAAGACGTGTATGTACACCAGCACAAAGCTGTACCATATGGCAGCACCTGGAAAGGGAGAATGGAGGATGTGTCTTGTCCTGTTGCTTCTTCCCACTCCAAAATACCTTGCTAGTGTGAGAAACCTAAGAAGTGGTAGCATGAAATGCCCTCTGTCGATTCTGGCTGTCTTTGGGAAAAGAGGGAAAAGCTTAGAGAGGATTTGTTTTTATTTCTTAGAACTTGAACATTGATTTAGATTATTAACTTTAGGCTTGAATAGAAGCTGAAAGCCTAAATTTTTGGAGATGAAATAAGTGATAATGGGGGAAAAAAGGAAGGAAATTAGTAGAATGAAACCCTGGATGTTGCATTTTAATTTTTTTTTTTTTAAGTTTACTGTTTCTACATTTGTAATGGGATTTAATACTGGTAACCATGAGAAGAAAGGAGAAAACAATGACAAGTTGATTCTGTAAGTGTGATTGTATTCTCAGGTTATTTTGACTTCATGAGGATGACTAGACAAATTAGGATTTTCTGTAATTTACATGGAAAATCTTTAAGTATATTGAAAAATGGATAAATTCTTTTGCAGAGCAGACATAAGAACCAAAAAGTAAATTTCTTCATTCTTTTAATTATTCATCCCAGGTTCCCAAAAATCCACTTTAGAAGCGTCAGCCTAATTACTTCTGTATATTCTAAAATTGAAGGCAGAGATTCCCTTTGTAGACTTATAATGGTTAAATGTCTCAACATGATATCTCTTAAAAAAAAAGCCGAATAAGGAATTTTTATTTTTAATAATGTTATTGCATTGGATGATGCAGAATAAAATTTTACCATTTATTTTAAAGGACTGCCAAATATTGTTTGCTAGATATTTTTATTCCACTCCATAAAAAAAAAAAAAATTAGAGTACAGAGAAGGTCTGTGATTGATCAGGTACTAATCCACCAATTCATTATGTACGTGAGGGCTAGGTAGAACTGCAGTCCTGGCAACTGGAAAAGCTCCCTTAATAATTTTCTTGGAGTGGGCTAAGCTGAAGAATTGCACCTCAAATGATGATGCAGCATCACATCACAGGGCTCAATGTGCTGGTCTGCTGAGCTGTCTAGGTGAACCCAGAATGAAGCTTAATGATTTATACATTCTCTTATTCACAAGTCAGCACTGAAAGTAACAATTTTCACCTGTCTAAATAATTCCTAACTAAGTCACAACTTATCTCCAGAAATATATACAAAAGTTCAAAACTCTTTAAAGAATCCGAGCCCAGAAATGCTCCTTCTGTTTTTTAATGGAGGAATGATGCTAAAATCTGTAGTATCCCTGGACTGCCCATTTTAAAAATTGCTTGCAGATGAAGACCTCTATTAGACACATATCCTGATCACCAGGCCATGTTAAAGAGAGAACTTAGTCTGGGATTTTTTGGATAATGAATTGTTGTGAATAAATTGCTTTATAAGTCCACAAAAAAGCTGACAGTTGATATTTCGCTCTCAAGGATGACTTTTAAATCCTCCTTGCATAAGAGTGTCTTTTTTTTGTCTGAAAAAGTGATAAGCAGTTTGTTGCAGTAGACTTTGTAGCATTTTTTATCTATTTATTTTCCTCATGAATACAAGTCTTACTCTCTCTCTCCCCCAAATATCTATTTAAAAACTCCCAAGATATTGAGGACAAGTATTGAAAAGAAGAGAAGTCTTTCATAGATTCTGAGCACTTGTAGCAAATAGCAATCCTTGTAGTGCTTCTGTCTCCTCTTAAGCTTTCCTGACAGTTTTATTGAGTTATGAACATTTTTTTAGCTTATCAGAAGAGAAATATCATAATTTTATGATAAATGTTGCATGGTACAGAGAACTGACTGCAGCTTTGTGGCATGTCTCCATGTAATCACATTAGATGTGTTTCTAAGTGTTATAGTAGCACATCAAACTGCTGCCTGAATTTTAAATATATAAAAAAACAAAGACTCAGTTGCCACCATAGACAGATACAGCTGTCCTTCTAAAGCCAGATCCAACAATGAAAATTATAACTCAGCTGTTCAATCAACAGAGCAGTAGGCAAATAATGGTATGAAATATTCTCAAAGTAATTTAAATTAACAAGAATTAAATTGTACTTGGTTTTAAAATAGAGTGCCAGAAGTGGATAAGGAGGAGGAGTAAGACACACAACAGCTCTACAAGTGATAAATGCAGATCCGGCCTGCTGTTCACCTGGGTTTTTCGTATTTCTTCTAGGCTATGATAGTATCAGTGGAAATACAGAAATGAGCAGAACAGCAGTTAGTGGGAGGATATAATGTGAAGAGGGAAGGAAGAAGTAACATGTTCAGCCTGATGGAAACAGAATGAACCCAACCTTTTCTCAGCATCTATTTTCCTCCCAGCCTTGGAGGAGGAGAAGTGGAGAGAAGCAGTTATCAGCCAGGATGAAGATACCACACAAGGGAACAGCAGAACTACTGCTGTTCTCAATTTATGGCAGAAAGTATATTCATCAGCATAGAGATATCAGAGCTTCAAACATAATTCAGGCAGCTGAATGTTGCTAAAATGCATAGCTTGTCAGAGGCCTTGTGACTCTTTTTCTGCAAGATGTTTGTACTTGTCCTGAAGAATTAGTTGAGCAAATAATTCAATACAGAAGCACCTAATTTTCAGAGGTATTCTCAGTAGCAACTCTCTGCATGCTTCTGGGCCAGAAGTCCTGACAGATAGTTCAGCAATTTATGTCCTTATCAAAAGAAAAAAAATACAAAATAAACACCGCACTTTATTTTCAGTAGGGTTTCTCAAATACATAGAAGTATGGGAGGATTCTTTAAAAATAAAACAGAAGTAATGTTAATAAAAATACAATGTACATGCCTACTAATGCCAGATATTTCTTACTGTTAAATTACATTAATATTACATAGCATGATCAACATACGGTTAAGATTCCTGCTTTATCTTCATAGTTTTGTTTCAAATTAGTTAATTTTACTTAGCTGCTACATTATAAGGCAGAGTCAAACTTGTTTAGCCCTTGGGAGTGTTCTCAACCTGATTTCTTCTCAACCTGATTTGTTTTCAACTGGTTCTCAACCTGATTTCTGCCAAGTAGGGGCAAATGACAAGAGCAAAGCTTCACTTATTAGCAGAACATCCACTCATTTCCTGTAGTGCTGACTATCTCATTACCATTAAATCACATAAAGTCAATTTAACCAGATGAGTCAGAGAGAAAGAGAGCCAATAGGAACTGTGATGAACTTGTCTGATTGCATGTTCTTTGCTCATAGACAGCTGCAGAGAATGGCATTTTGTAGGAAATATGATCTGGTCCTAAGTTTAAAACAATGTACATAGAAATAAAAAATATAGATAGTACTGAATCAAAGTATTATTGATAGTAGATAGAGGATAGCAAAACATGCTGCATTTCTGTTATGGATGCATACATTTAAGCTGCTCATTTCCTGTGATAGTTTTATTCCTCCAAAAGTTGTGGCAAAGGTTAAGCCTAAACCCAATCTTAAAATTTGTTTATATGAGAAAGATTTTTGTACTTCATGTTTGCTGATATTTTTTTATCAAGTTTCAAATATGAGATTGACAAACTTGCTCCTGCAATAGCTGAGGTACCACTAATTTCAACTCTTTTATTTTTCAAGTAAAATTATCACAAATATCATAATCTAACTTTACTCCTGCTGATCCCCAAGAAAACTTTTCTTTTTTTTTATTCCTGTGGACTACGTAGATCAAGCTGGATGTTAGATAAATAATAAATCAAGTTACTTGGGGCTATATGTGTTGTTTACCTAGTTAACCAAATTGTTCCTTCTACACTGTCCTTCTCCTTTTCAACTGCTATTAATACCCTCAGCATGACTTCAGAATTAATTGCTCATTTAGTGGTGTTGTTCTGAGGAACAGTTGAAAACTTATGCTAATAAATTACTTGATTAGTGTCATTTGACACAATGTGAATAATTTGTCAGTGGCAAGTGTTGTTCCTCTAGGGAGAGCGAAGGTTAAGCAGAGACAAAATAGAAAAGCAAATATGTGAACATCAACATCATTATTCCTGGAAAAGAACAAGAATATCTTTCTTTCCTATGTCATAGAGATTCTTGTTTACTTTTTGATAACATTTCCTGATGACCAAACTTCTTTCATTGTCTTGCCTGCTAAAGGACTAAAAGATCTACTACAGGTCTGAGGAAAAAAAAAATTAGACTATTTCCATACTTTGGGTTATAGTAATTGTTGTACTTAAAATATATATACATTATAGTAAAAATATTTAAAAGGAAAAGGTAGATTGTGTAAAAAATAAAGTTTCAAAGTAAAATCCCTTTTTTAGAATGCACTTTTTTTTTTTCTCAATTAATTCTATAAGGAAACTTGCAACTTCCAATAGTTGTCCTGGTATATAATCAGTAGGATACGAATTTTTCCGTCTTAGTAGAATCCACTTAAAGGGCAGATTTTACAGAGTGTCTGTCCTTTTGAAGCCATGGGAGGTACCAGAGTGTGCGCTGAAGGGATGGGACAAATGCCTTAGAGAGGAATGTATTTTTTTTTTTACACTAACACATTTTATCTAGTTGACCTCAATATGTGAATTTAAACCTTACTATACAGTAAATGGAGCCTTCTGAATGTGATCTAGTTGTTCAAAAGTAATAAAATTATATAATATGTTTTCCTTTATGAGTTCATTTCAAACAAATACTTTTGCGTTTTACTATGCAGTGAATGTGGTTTCATGATTTAAGGCTGAATATGCAACACAATAGCATTTACATTCTGTAACTCTTCCAGATCATAATAATAAGTTTAAATTTGTTCCAACAAGACACTTTGGTGAAACAGGGGAATTGCTGAACTTAGAGCAGTAAAGAATATGCAAACTAAGATGAAATATTTCCTTTCAGATAACTGGAGTCTTGATTAACTATTGTTTGTATTTCTGTAATATTTAAGTATGCTAATCTTGGATGATGGTCCCACTGTTTTAGTTACTATACAAATGCAAGACAAAAAAATGCTAATCCATGCTTGAAGTTTATTGCATGAGAGGGGATGATTTATGATCATAAAGAAAAAGCAAAGTAAATTACAGAGTAGTGGATATGACAGGCAGTCATCGCTGCACATTTTCAGCTTTATTACTGTTCCTTAAGAAGGTTTCATGGACTGGGAGGTTTGCAGAAAGATATTGTGGTGCTGATTTTTGAAATGCTGAGTGTCAGCATAAGGGAGAGAAGAGTGACCAAAACCAAACACATAAAAAAAAGGGCAATGACAGCTGTCACAATGAAGCGGTCAGAATTGAAACTGATATTTCTTATATACTGTAGGAAATGTTTAGAAGGGACGTGGAGTTGAAACCCCGTTGTAGAAGTTTGATATTACAGTAAAAGGAAAAAAGTGATAAAAGCATTCAGAGATATAAATCATATGGTCAAAGAGACAAATCAGGGATCTAATTTGTCAGACAAAAATCAGAATGGTTAGCAACAGAGCCCCAATCTTGTTCAGAGAAAAGTTTTTGTATTAAATGGAGCATAAAATGACAGGTGAGTGAGAAATTCCATTGTATGAATGGAAAGGAATATATGTCTTAGTCATCTTTTGCTGACTAATTCTGAAAATATGATAACTTCCATAATTTTTAATTTTCTTGACTTTTTTTTTTTGCAGTTGTTTTAGGTGGTTTTACTAACAGCTACATTCAAGAATAGGCAGTTGTCATATATCACTGCAAAGCATTCTCAGATCTCTCTACCATTGGAAGCAGACTATAACTAAACACAAGCTTCAACTGGGTTTCAGAATCACGGAAGCCAAATGTTGCTTTATTAACCAAAGTTTATTTTACCAAGTAAGTTGCTCAAACCTCTTATTCACCAACAGTAATTTGGAATGATCTTGTATGACATTGTCTTTCTTTTGGAATAAAAAGGAACTTTCTGATTCTATCACATGCATGTTCTTTAAGTGTTGTAGACTTTCATATATCTTAGAGAGATGGTGTCTTTTAACTGAAATAATAAAAAGAGAATATAACACATCTTATTAGGAAGTTCAGGAGAAGACCTTCCAACAGTTTGGAAATTATGGATGAAAATTACTTGAGAGATCATCGGTCTTGATGGAGCAGTAAACAGGGGAATAGCTGAACTTAGAGCAGCAAACAAGCAGGGCTGTGGGCCATGTGAGAAGGGAGTTTAATGAAGATGTAATGAGTAGAAACATGCAGTGCAAACAGAAATAGGAAAATGATTTCTTTGCCTGACTAGAAAAATCCAGTCAACTTGAAGCTGAAAGTCTGCATATTTTTTTATGCTGTATTCTAGTTCAGAGGTATAAAACAAGGACTCAAGATGTACATATGACGAAGAAGATCAGACATGATAAAGATTACATTTTCTTTCATTTAAACTTCATTGTTTCAGGGCAAGTGAATTCCTGATGTGCTTGGTGGACCAAAACACCCATCAACTCAAACACTAAGAAACCTGGAGGTGTCCAGGTGGAGTGATATATTCTGCACACATTCACTGAAAACATGTTTGTATCACAAAGAATAGTTTCAAAGAATCAATTAATTGCTTAAGAAGAAAGAATGACTAAGATAGTGAGATCTACCTCCAATGGAAAGGTATTTGCTTTGCAAATGTCCTTACAGATTAAGAGCATTTGCGAGACTATATAAGAATAAAATATTTAGAAAAAAATGAAGACAAGTTACATTTAAAATTTAGTTCCAAAAATCAGATAAATCTGGACACGGATTTTTATTTTTTTCCCCAGACTTATCCTTGCCAGTCAATCACTATTGTCAGCTGGTGAAACATCAAGCAGTAAGCAATATCATTTCACACTATTCCAACATCGGTGGCATGGTCATTTGCACCATCTGTCACACAAATATTATTGAACAGAGAAAGGACTGAGACCAATGTTGAAATGGCAGTGAGGATCAGATGAACCATTCTAGTTGCAGAAATCAAAGAAATCAAAGACACTGGTACAGACAAAACAGAGGAAGAAAACAGAGGAACAAATTACTTCTACTGAGTCTTGAGTCTCTGCTTCAGCCCTATTTCTGCCATTCCTACTGAGTCAAAAAGATGAAATCCAGACTAAGGCTACATTAGACTGGTGTATTTTTAAAATGGAAATAATGCAGAGAACTTGCATTCTTACATGATATCATGCTACAGAGGAAGAGTATACATTGCATGTTTTTATATCACCTCCACAGTGATGGATGATCTGTTACTGCTAGTAAACATGCCTCCCAGTGAGACCATTCACCATATTCACAGCTTTCAAGCCTCAGTGATTTCTTTTACACTATATTTCCCTGAACTGTGAAGTTACTCAAGCTAACTTGAAAAAAGCAGGCAGGCTCACCATGCTGATGCAGAGCTCAGCTGGAGGGAATTATCAAGCCTTCTCAGCAAGGTAAATTAGTGCACATTTGTGCAGCTGCGAGAGCCCTGTGCAGCTGCTGTTAGGCTGCTTCTGGTACCTGAACTAGACCATTTAAACTGTCTAAGGTACCAGTATGCTGCAGTGCCATCTGAAGTATGGATATAGCCTACCTCTGTGGCAATAAAGATCTTAAATTCATTGCAATAACCATGGAAAATCTGAAGCTGTCTGACTGGAATAATTATTCTCCCATAGAAATTTCTTCTTCAATTTCAAACTTATAGCAAGGCAGTATTCACTAAATCAACATTAGTGGATATTTTCCTTAAGTCACTGCTTTATTTAGAAGGCAAAATAAAAAGTAGTTGCTGGTGATATCACCACATATTAAGTATTTGTGTCTCTGTTTTAAGTATCAACCAACAAAAAGGTAAATGTTTCTAGAGATTTTTTTTCTCCTGCTGTTCTAGCCTATTCAAATTAAGCATGTTTGATTTTTAGATTTGGGAGATTATCTCTGGTATTAGGCCCCTACTTGCAAGGGTTTACAAATCAAGAGACTAAGGGGTTCTTTTCCCTTCCCTTCCCTTCCCTTCCCTTCCCTTCCCTTCCCTTCCCTTCCTTCCCTTCCCTTCCCTTCCCCTCTCTTTTCTTTTCTTCTCTCATATTCCAGTATAATTAGCATTACTTAAATCCCATAAACACCTCTACTAAACCCAAATAGTTTCCATGAGGCCTAAATGGCTTTCTTTCCAAGCAGCATGAGAGCAGATGGAGTTAGAGTAACATATTTTGTGCAGGTTAGACTGTTCTTGGAATACAAAGAAACTGCAAAGAAATAAACATTGCTAAATGCCATCACATGTTACTGTCACATGGAGTTCAATTTGAGAAGACTGCTTATTTGCCAATGTAATTAGATTGAATTTCCTGCAGTAGAAAGATGCGTAGCCTTAAGGAGAGAGGGATGCAATTTCTCTGAATGGTTGCCTCATGGTTAGAAATTGCCTCAGGAGAAAAAGAAGCGACTGTATTTTTGTGCTCAGTGGTGCATCCCATGCTTATTTAACATATTTTTTTGAGGAAAGCTTGTATTTTAAAAATCTTCTATAATCTTTGTATGTATTTGTCAATGTAGAAATTGGCAGATAAAGATGAATTACATTATCAATGTTAGTGAAGATAGTGTTTATTAATAACTTCCAACTAACATAAGTGGATTTATAACCACTTTATTTTGTGTGCAATTGATAAGTTCATATGTGCTTGTATTTGTGAAAATGTGCTTGTATGCGTTACTTAAATTCTTCCAAAGTTTATTTTTTTTGTGTATTCTACAAAGAACACACAATGAGCAAACCGTCCAGGCTAACTAATCTGACTGGTTAAAATGATGGATAACAGAAGGGGCCCTGAATTTTTCAGCAAAGAAAGGCTTTCAGTTTTGAGTAGTGTCATTTCTAGTGGCACGAAAAATTTCAGGACATCTTCAATACTCAAATAATTTGAATACTCAGCATTCATAACTATTTGGATCAGTTAGCATAGAAGGGTTCTCTATTAAATTTAGAGTAGCCCAATTTCTACCAAAAATAGAGTATTAGTGAGTGGAAACATCTTTGCAGAGAGGACAATGATTTTGCTCAATGTATTTGTTAACAGAGTTCCTTGAAGTTTAGACTTAGGGGCAGTCTCTTGCTACTAATGACACTGGTGCAAACAGCAGGATCATGCTAATGAAGCTTGCACATGACGTAATGTTGAGAGGCAAAATCAGCACAGAAGAGGATTGGAATATTTTACAAGAAGATGAGGGCAGAGAGCTGCAAGCAGAAGGCAGATGGTAGAGCTGCAGGTCCACTAGGACAGCCCTTATGAATACAAAAGGTGTCTAAGCTCTGTGAAGTAAAGAGCTAAGTATCCTTCTAAATGAGCAGGGGATCAGTAACAAAATCCATGCAAACCCCCCCCCCACCATTTGCCAACTTTTTAATGGAGCTTGCTCCCTTAATGAAAAATACTGGATAATATTGATGCATGTGGCGACAGGACTCTATTCCTATGTTCCTGTGCTTAGTAAGTGTTGCTTTTGATAACAAAGTTAGAAGGTGCACACAGAAAAGAACAAATAGAAAACATATTGTATTAAAACTTCTAATAACTGCACTCAGATAATGTAATGATATAATAGTAAGTCTAGGATCTGATCATGTTTTTGTCTCTGAAGGTATTTTTAATTTCTAAGTAAATCCTACTGTTAATTTCTAGCTCAAAATACCAATATTTGGACTCAAAATGCAAATGCTTATTACACTGTGAAATAGGTTTTGAATGGGGAAAATTACTCCTTTATCAACTCATCACAGTACTGCTTGGACATGACTTAAATTTCTCCAAGAGATCAATAAAATCCAAAATGCTTCTAGTACTGAGGCTTATAGTACAGTAGGAAATGCTTTTCCTTAGACAGAGGTCATGATTCAAATCTAGGTTAAAGACATATTTTTTGGGGTGGTGACAGAGGAGGGACATATGTTTTTAACATGCCTGGATTTAGGCTGAAGGTAAAAAACTGAAAAAAATAAAATTATGAAAATATTGTCTTCTAAATGAAATGGTAAATTAAGTGATAAATTGAATCATTGACATAGAAAACCCCATAATAAACAAACACTTCCCCTCCACAAAACCCTAATGAGTCTGAGCTATATGGATTGCTATTTATGTGTTACTCAAGGCAAAATTGTGACTGCTGCTTCTTGAAATACCTGCTTAATTTCTCTACTGTTATTTGTCTGTTATTCAGCATGACAAATGAATATTTCTCACGATGTCTGCATTTTTAATGAATGGGCAATGAGTGGATAAAGAATAAAGGGTCAGCAAATGACAGAGGATCTTACAAGTGACAGTTTGAGAAACCAAAGGAAATTACAGTGATTGAAGTAACATTTGTGGTTATAAAGCACTTTTTCGCATGTCCTTTACTGTATTCATATCTTTAGTTACACCTCTGATGGAATATTTAAAGTATAATACTAAAGTACAGATATATGTCTTTGAGATTACTTTTTAAAGCTAAGAAGTTATGAGCTAAAGATTACAGAAGTTTGAGAACTTCTTGAAAATTCATTTGAAAATTGAAAATCGAGTAAGAAGGTCAGCTCTCTCAACATGAACGTTGTTGTCCAGTATTCTTTTAGAGTGAGATAATGAATAAACAATTTATAATAAACATTAGACAATATTGGGATAAAAGTGACTATTATTATTCTAATTTAAAATTTTGAAACCACCATTACTTTAGCTTCAAGTGATCTGAGTACTTTGCGTCTTTGTAGGTTTTTGTTTCAAATATTACAAAAGTTATTTATTTGAACTGGTATTTCAGACAAGTATCTGAACATAACATGCTTCCACAACTAATTCCAGATAAATTCCAAATATGCTGCTTCAGGATAGTAAGTAAAACTTTATTTTTTAACAATATTTTAATGTAGCTTAGTTACAGTAACCATATTTAGCACTTGCACAGGTACCTTTGGTACATATGTGCATATATGCACAAAACAGCTGGCTTCATTCTTTTAAAACTTTTTCTCCTTGCTATTGGATTTCATACTGCTAACCAGTGATGCTTTGATGTTTTAAAAAAATTGTCCAAATCATTATAAATTTTCATTACATTGTTTTCTAAAATCTGAATTGACTATTGTAAAGAGAATGTATTACTTTTACTATGCAAAATGCACATTTGTCTGCTTAATGACATACATTTGCTTAACATCTTAACACTAACAATAGTGAAAGAACCTTAAATAAACAAATTGCCTGAGCAGATTGAAAGGCCCCACTCACACAGATATATTCAAAATTATATATGCACTCAGTGGAGAGAGATTAAGATAATTGCTTTAAACAATGTGAGCTTTTATAAAAGGCTTTTCTTCCCACTGTGACATGAAGCTTTGAAGAGGGTTTCCACAGAGATATGAAGCTTTTTCTTATGAAAGGAGTTGCTCAGACTTCAAACATTTTTTACTTTAATGGAAAGAAAAATAATTGCAGAAATGATAAGGTTGGTCCAAAGGCAAAATTCAAGACTGGGATATGTACTTCAGACAAAAATCAGGAAAAACAAAATGTTCAACTCATCTAACTACATGAATGTCTCTATTATGAATCTATCTTCAGTAGAAATACAACATTTGTTAGCAGAGCTTAATGCAGACTTTACAGTATTACAGATTTTCCTCCAGGTAACATATAATTCCCAAGCTCTCTAGGGAAATCTCAAATATTATTTGAGTTGTGAGTAGGATAGATGTTGCCTACTGAAGGTGGCTTTTCTTGGTAACTAAACTAAGTTTCTCCACCTGTGGGAAATGTTATACAATTTTCCAGAAAAAGCTAAGCTGATGAGTTTAACTGGCTTCAGCCTATTAGAAGCAATAGGTAGAAGAGACAGAGGCCAAAGCTCCCCATGACTTGTGTCTCAGGTTCTTCACTGCTAGAAGCATAAGGAGTAGTTTCTGCCATGGCGGCTCTTCTCCTGACCTGCTGCCTCTCACATTCAGAAAAGGCCTGTGCTGAAGAACTAGAAACCATAACTGCTGAAGGCCAACCAAGAAAAGTACTTTCTGACATTCAAAAACCCCTGTTAATTATTTAAATATCTGTCTACTTTTCTCCATTTCTGTCAGGGAGTAGTAAAGGCCAGCTGCTCCCTGAGGGGTGGGAAGCCAAGACCTGAGAGTGACCCAGCACAACCCGTGCCTTCATTCAACCTTTGGGTAAACTTCCTGCAGAAACCTGTTCAAAGCAAACATCTGTGTGACCCTGGAGAGAAACATATGAAGTGATGGTAAAATGAAATAGAAAACAG
This sequence comes from Sclerurus mexicanus, assembly GCA_013396755.1. Lineage (NCBI taxonomy): Eukaryota > Metazoa > Chordata > Aves > Passeriformes > Furnariidae > Sclerurus > Sclerurus mexicanus. The sequence goes on from VWZF01003010.1 coordinate 1,436,562, forward strand.
CACATGTCCAAAAAGGAATTTTTCTTTTGTCTGAAAATTCCAATATTTCAAAATCTTTGTTCCAAATTATCCCAGAATTGTTAATAGACTTTTGGTGGATTTTTTTTTCTTGTTTTAAGTATTCATTATGTCAAAAAGCCCCAAACAAACAAGCAAAAAAACCCCAAGCAAGCGTAATGCTGAAAATGTTGATACCATTTTTAATTATTAAGGTCAAATAAATGCTTGAAGAAGTAAAAAAAGATACATTTTTATTTTCCCTGTTGATAATTTGTTACTTTTTCTAACAGCATATTTCTTTTAGCATGTTTCGATTTTGCCAAAGCTGCTTTTATGATGGACACCTGCTTTGCTGAAAAAAAGTCAATATTCCTTACTGGAGGATTTTGAGTTACAAGGAGGAGTATTATTGAATGTAAGCAATAGGAAAAAAGGAAGCAAAGGGACAGAACGTGATACAGGATGAGATGTGAGAAAGAAAAAATATCTGAGGACAAGATTTACTGGGACAGCCAGAAAGAGCTTGTTCAGTTTGAAGCTCAAGGGACTGACAGATTTAGCTAGCCATTTTGTTGCTGAAAACAAAAAAATCTAGCTTAAATACTCCTTTCAGATAAAAATGAAATACTTATATAACTGTGTGAAATATGTATTTCTATCTTTGTTTATGTATATAAATATTAATTCATGTATGTCTTTCTGTGATATATACATATTAAACCTGATTCCATCACTACAAGAGCTGTGAAGAGTATTTGTGATGGATAAAGCTGGCACCTCAGACAACTCACAGAACTGTGTCTATTTTGAATATATTATCAAAAAGTGTCTATGCTAGAATAGTGGACTCAGAAAAGCCAAAGTCATTGTTTTTTTCTGGAGAAAGAAAATGTAAGTTCATGTGCTGCGATATACTAATTGCAAAAATAATGATATTCATAGTAGAACATAATGCTATTGTTTTCACCTTTCTTCACATGTAAGAATGAACATGCAACATAAACGTAACAAACAACTTCTATACCTTATTGCCTTGCTGCTTATCCCTTTCCTTCCTCAACCTTACTGAAAGACTATCAGTTTGTGTGCCAGAGAAGACAAGAACAAGTAGTCTAAGAAGAATAAAAGTCTGAAATTACCAAACCCCTGTTTCTAATAGTTTCAAGCAGAAGACCAAAGTTATGGGAAGCTGTCTGAAAACTGAGGGATGAAAAGACTGCAACTGCAAACCTGGGCTGTGTTTCAAGACATCACCTGTTGAGTAATTTCTTGTAAAAAGGAGCTCTTTCATTTTAGGATTTTTTAAAAAAATATAATTATTTTTATTTTTTTTAATATTATTATTCAATCATAATGAAAGACAGCACTATTTCTGTCAGCAGTGGAGATAGAGTATAGGTCTGGAAATCAATGAGTTGAGGAGGAAGGCTAGAGAGAAACTTGATATTATCAAAATGTCAAACTGTTCCACATGTTCTGGTTGTGTTAATTTATTTTGGATAGTAGAAAAATCATCATCAAAGTATCTAAGTAAATATCTGCACTACAGGTTTATAATGGACAAAAATGTTAAATGTTATTGACTTGTTCTTATGATATGTCAGTAATTTGACTTCTTCAATGTACAGCCAAAGGAAACTCACAGGAAGAGCAACATGATTGTTGCTTTAAAAATAAAAAGGAGCATTAAACTATACTGAGTTTCCAGAATATATATGTCTTCGTGTGATTCAATTAACTTGTGCTCTAGTTTTGATTAGATTATTTACTCCACCTGCATTTCAGCATAAAAAAAAAAAAAAGGCAACTGATTTTGTTTATTCTTTCATCCTTTGCAGTAAGTTGCCTTATGTACAGTGAAAAGTGCTGACAGTTCCAACAGAAAATCACCAATTGGCAGACATATAGGATTTCACAGATAGGTGGTTAGGTTGTTTCTATAATGGAATATTCACAAAGTTGTGCCAGTAAATTAATGACAAATGGAGCTCAAGGCCCCTCCAGGATGCACTTCCTTGCTTCACTGTAGCTCTTAGAATGTTTTATTACTATTTTACCTCTTCAATGCACTCACTTATTTGTCACAACATTTTAGTCAAATTGTTTTCTTTATATCCAAAGCCTTTAAAAACACAAGCTGAAACACAAAACAAGAATGTAAAATGATTCTTCTTTTACAGCAGTATCTCTGCATTCTAACTTAATCATTCCATGAAAAGTAATTGGGGGACAAGAGTATTCTTAGGGTTAAAGACTCATAGAATAATAGGATTTGTTTCTTTTGAACATCTTTGCAGCTACTTCTAACTACTGACACAGGAACTCTCAGTATGTCCATTATGTAGATAAATATTTCTACTACACCAAACCAGAAGTAGTCTGATATTTAGCCCTGAGACAAAAGAATTTTTCATGAATCAGGAAGGAAACCTGTCTCTGAATGCCAAGTTATTCAAAATTGCAATTAATAATAATATGCATATTCCTCAACTGAAAAGATACAATATTAAAGTACATACATTAAAAAATTAACCTTTGTATCTACAAGAAAGCAAATTAACAAAAAAAGTCTAAACTGTGATCATGCAGGTGAAGTACTGGAAAATTGTAATACTTGATCTTGACTTCTGTGTGTCAGAACACTGCAAGTAAAAACAAAAGTTCTATACTGTTAAGCTAGCAGAACTGACAATATCTGTCTTCTCATATAATAAAGACACTTTTTTTGATTATTGCCTGTAATTACTGCTTAATCCCAAATAAGTGTTTAATATAATTTTTTATAGAAGGAGTTAATAAAATACTGAAATTTTCAGGAAAGTTCTTGAACATAAGTGGAGGGATACACTGATAATGCCTTTTCTCTATGTATCCATTGTATTAGAAAAGGCAGCTAATTTAAGCTTCTGGACATAAGGAAAGCCCAGAATAGCAGCCAGCATAGCTTTCAGGAGAGCTTTGATAAGTATTCAGTGGCAACTGTCTTCAGGGAATGTGTTAAGACATTAAGTACATTGTAAAAAGGAGCTCTTTCATTTTAGGATTTTTAAAAAAATATAATTATTTTCATTTTTTTAAATATTATTAAAAATAATAGTTGACTAAGTATGAAAAATCCCACCAAGAAGTATTGATACGGGTGCATTGGGAGCTAGCCATTATTCTCTGTCTCCAAATGACTCAGAAAAAAAAGCATAATCTTTGCTATAGGCTACTTGGCCAGCTACAACTTTATCCAAAATTTTCTGAAAGAAAATGCATCTTACTTGACTATAAATAGCAGACCTTCCCTACTGATTAATCTCCTTGAAGGTCCCTGGAAAACTTCAGGTAACTGACCACTGTTTGCAGCTGCATTGACCAACATCTGATCAATTCTCTGCCCTGGCATTTGCCTCGCACAGAGGTCCACAGGGCTCATTCTTCTTGCAATATCTCAGAGGGTGAACACCCTCTGAGCTGGAAAAGTACAGCTGGAAAAGTGAAGAAAACCATATTGTAGAGTTATGACCCCCAGCTGTAACATTGGTTTCACAGAATGAGATGAAGTATACACAGAGAAGATGCACTCAGCTCTGAAACTGATCCAAAAAAACACACTTGCTGATTCCTGGAAGAAGTTTCCAAGCTCTCTAACTTCTCACTGCTAATCTGAGCCAGAGGTACCCTGGAGTGATTTGTAGGACCTCTCAAAATGGTCAGGTCTCCTCAACTGGGCATTTGCACATGCAAAATGTGCAATTTTTGAGATGTCGACTTTTTTGTTTGGTTGGTTTTGTTTGTTTGTTTGTTTTTTAATAAAAATTAGGGAGAGATAGCAATTCAGTCTCCACTCTACCATCATACAGACCAGTGCTAAATATAACTTTTTTCGGCTTATCCTTCTGAAGCCCCTAGTCAAGGAACCATTTCAAAATTTGTATTCCAGCCCAAGGATCTGGCAAGAAAAGTGCTGGCAGAGCAGCACTAACTTGTAGGCCCCCATGTCTTTTATTGCATATTGTCTCCACTCTGCTGGAATCTTTTAGAAGGAATCCATTAATTATAATGTATTAACATCAGACCTTCCTGGTAAGACTTTTATGTGTTAATTCACAATAAGGTTATGGTGTATTGGTTTTCTAATTTTAAAGACAGATTAAATTCTTTGCCCTTAGTTAATTTCCTTGGATTCCACAAATGATTGACAACTTATTTTTAATACAGGTATTTCCTTGAAAAGAAAACATGTTTTTTGTATCTTTAGGGTTGTGTAACTGAACTGATGGATCTGTTTAAGAATTCTTGAGATACACAAGAACAACAACTAGCTATAGGTGACAAGAATGCATTTTAAATATCCATTCCTAATTCCTGAATTTTATGGTTTAGGTATTAATAGAGGTAATTATCCTCATTACTCTTTTAGCATTCTCTGTCCCCTCAAAAAGTTAGTCCTGCAAAGAAGGTTTTAGTAGTAAAGTTTTTATTCAGTTTCTCTCCCTTCACCACCACTCTCTGCTATAGAGGGAAGGCAGTTGTGATGGTCATGTGTTTTTTATTCTGCATTTGCCAGACCAATGACTAGATTAGAAAAAGTGGGTTGCTGCGGCTCTGCACATCTTGCGAGGTTTGTCCCACAGACCAATCCTTATTCAGTTTGTTTCTTGTGCTAAGATCACAGATTAGAAGATATGATGTTGATTGGAAGACAGTAGAAATAAGTCACTGAAAATCATGCTCAGCATCAGCAGTTACAGGTCCAACTTTGCTGGAACCTTCCATTAAATAATATTTTCAGAGTAGGCAGGTACTTGTCAATCTCTTCTGACTTTTAATTGATGTGCATACATCTCAAACACACAAACAGGACCAATTTTCAAGGTCATAATTAAATCCTTTGGTAAACTCACACATCACCTTCTCCCTAACCTCACGTTATAAAACCGAGCCCTAGAAAACAAAACCCAGTGCAGCATTACAACTGGGATATGAAGGATAACAGTCCAAATATGGGAGAATGGACTTTCCACTGAAAATTGTGTTTTCTGACTTCAGGAACCCAGGCCATGTGGGGCTGATGCAACTTCAGAACTTGCTCCATTTCTATTGTTTTTATGTTTTCTCACAAAAATGAGCAAGGCTGATTATCTTTTTAAACTATCTTTCTTTTAAATAGTCAGGAAGCTTAAAATTTCCTTGGCTTACAGGTTATCATTCTGAGATCATGTGTGTAGTTTGTTAAACTTTTGTAAGGAGGGATTTCCCTCTTGAATAATTTAATAACGAAGCTTCTCTTAAATGCACTTGGACAACTGTTGTTGATTCTAATGCAAGTATCAGCAAGTCCCACTTGGCTTATGGCCAAGGTTATTTTTTATTGCAACTTTTATTCTTGTACTGTCCTTTTTAAGGTCAACGCACAGAAAGCTGACTTTATTCCAAAGTAAATATACCCTTTTGATACTTGTGTGTTCTTACTCAGCCCATGTAATTATAGCATTTTGAAAATGATCACAGTACAATTTATTGCTTTCTTGTCATTAAGCTTAGAATCATTCATTTTTCAGCTTCTGTATAACTGAGAAATAGCCATTTTAAAGAATTTGTTTGGCACTTCTCTCAGATTTCTGTAATAACGTATCAGTTTCTGTAGTTTTCCTGCTTTGAATATATTTAGAAAACAATAAGATTAGTTGTCTTGAAGACCTACTGTAAAGGAGAGATAATATTTAAAACTGCTAAATGCTCTTGAAATAACAAAAGTTGAAGCAAATACATACATCAGATATGCTTAATAGCTTATTATTTCTTCAAGTTAGTCCTTTTAAGATTTTTTTTTAAGAAAATTTAAGCTTTTAAAAATTTGTGAATCTCAGGAGACCATTTTAAGTATTTTATCACTTTCACTTTCAAAGACTATTTTAAATTGTTTATGTGTATTTTAAACATAAGCTCATTTTCCATTGCATTTACTTGGTAAATAAAGAGTAGTATACCAACATTTCTGGTCAAGTTTTGAGGATTGGTTATATAAGTTTTTTGCCTTCTTCAGCCTCCTTGTTTTTTAACTGGTGTAGTGATACTTTAAACTAAAAAATCAGTTACTTAATAATCATATGGATGTTAGGAAGATTAATTGACCCACTGCAGATTAATCTCTGTTATTATTTCTTATCAAGTGGATTTCTTGCTTAAATTATGGGTACAAAGGCTGAGAGCCATCTAAAGATAGAAAGCTTTTCTTGTATCTTACCTTGCTATTAAGACAGACAGGCAGTTTTGTCGTTGAATGTGTTTATCTTTTATGACTGATTAGTCAGGAATATAAGTAGCTTTAGATGCATAATGTTAGGGGGAATATTGCACCTAAGGATTCTTTTGGTGCACATTTTCCTGTTACATCCCACATTGTTCTTAAACTCCGCTGCTTCCCACAGTTGAAGAAGATCTTTTGTGGAAATTGTCAAGTTCATTGTGTTGTCAGAGACCACCTTATTGCAAACAACTGCAGAAACAGTATATTTTTCCTCAAATAGGCACAGTGCAATTGAAACAAATGTATTAAGAGCATTGAAAGAGACAAAAGCAAATAATGGATATAAAACAAAATCTAAAAAAAATATGCAAATATTCTCAGACTGAAATTTGCACTGCTAAACTCCAACATGTGCACTCAGATGACATAAATGAAAGCAGTTGTACAGTAATATGGAAAGTATTAGAAAGATGGGATTGATTTTTATAGGACATACTAAAATCCTAATTAAATAAGGACAATCTGACATTTTAAATATCCAATCCAATGCTTATCCTTTAGCTTCAATTTGCTTTTGCAGAACATCACAACTTTCCTTCCCAAGCCCCAAAAACCCCCTAAAGGGTAATTTTTCATTTGCTGTTACATTGCACATTGTATGAGTTACATCATTAATTCAATTTAAAAATAAAATATTTATGTTTAAGGAAGTCTCATGAAAAAGATTTATGTGTTTTGAATTTTTAAAATAAACAACTCCTGCTGCTTTTGTTAAGACAGAGTCTGCAACTCAGAAAATGTGAGGTGTAGTACCGAAAAAAATGCTTTTCATCAGAAATGGGGAGAAAATGTTTGTTTGCTTTTGAATTCAATCTCAGCAACTAATTTCAGCCATCAGTCTAGTTGCTGTCTTAGAATTTGTGATCATTTAAAGTCAACATAATTATCATCCCCAGAAATCTGGCATTTTGTCATGATACTGTAGCTATCTTACACCCTTTTTTAAGCTTTTAATCTAAAGAAAGACTTATCATTCCTGGTCACAAATTATCCATCTAGGCTTTTGGCCATTCTCAATATTTCACAACAACATAGCATAAAAATATTAAAAATATAAACTTAACATGTTGAAAGATAATTAAATTAATGAATTTATGACTAATAAAGCTTGGAAGCCTCTTTAGCTATTAGTTCTTTCAAAGTCAATATGAAACATTAGAGAACACATATTAAGGAATCTAAAGATACAACTACATTGAATAAGTCACAGTGTACTACAGATACTGCCTCGTTTAAATTTTAAAATATTTTTATTATTTAAAATGTTATTCACCAAGGAAGGTAGATGGGAAGGGGCATAATTTATTTTTATTTGCAGTATGAATTAAAAGAAGTTAATTTTAAATCTTCTCAGCCGAATGTGTTAATTTCACTGCTTATTTAATTATAGATTTTTTTCAACGAGGATTACATGAAATTTCATCCCATGGACACATAAATATGCTATCAATCAGGATAGAGGACTGTTCCCTTTTTACTTGGATATTCTCAGAAGAACCTAGCTTCTAGTTTGGGTGTTTTTTTCCTAAATATAAGTGATAAATATAAGGGATAACTAAACTTCATTATTCCTTCATCCAGAGAAATCTTTTGTTCCTGAGGAGGGAAAAACAAAGTGAATAATTTAAAGGAGATTCAGTCAGGCAAAGAAAATAGAAAGTATCTGTTGTCTTTGTGAAATGAGAGAGTGCCCACTCAAGTTGCTAATTAAAACAGAGAAAAAAAAACCGGGGGGGAAGTAGATCTTGTTTTCATTCAACTGTTAAGCACACATCCCTAGCAAACAAAGAATATTATATGGTCAAGCTTGACAAAGCTCCTTTCCACAGTTCCACTGCAATGATAGCTACGTTTGCACTTCTACATCTTTCATTCAAGTTTTTTCCAAGCAATTTTCAGTCAATGTCAGTGAAATAAACCTTTCAGCAATGTTGTGAGATATTGAATTTTTTTTTTTATCTCTGTTTTATGACTTCAGGTATAAAACTTTAACGCCTTAATCCATAAAAGACTTTCTGTGTCTGGTGTAACACTTACTTGGAATTTGGGAGCACAAATCCAAAATGTATGTCCTGAACTCTTCCTTCAACTACAGTCTGACCCTGGTGATGCCAAAACTGTGTTAAATTAGTGTATCAAATTAATTTCTTGGGGATAAGTAAAATATTAACGCTAAATTAATGAGCATTAAGATGGTTTAATACATAACTAGAATAAAAATACTAAGATATTGGAGCAGCCATTAGAAATTAGGTTTTCTTCTTCTCAGATGAGTAGATAGTGAAACATACATAGTGAAAAAGGGTTCTCTTTTTGTCAAATCTTTTGATGCGATGAACTTGTGGTTCTCTTTTGTAGAGTACACATCTTCAAAAATAAAAATAGACAGAGATTTCCTACTGCCATGTGATCAACTAATTCTCCAGCAAAATAGAAGAGAACAGAACCAGATTCCAACACACTGAGTGGATTATTCGAAGTTATGGACTAACCTGTCTTTCCAAAACAAAATTTAAAGAGGGAATATGAAGACAGAGGATACAAAAAAAACCAACCAAAACAAACAAACAAACAAACAAAAATAAAAAGAAATATCAGATGAAAAAGGAATTGAGCAGTGGAAGGAAAGACTGGGCAGACATGTCCACTTTAGTGTGCTTAAATAGACATATTGCTTCCTATTTTTTAAATGGATTGGTTATATGTGAAGTCTGGCTTTGTGCAGCACTGAGAAATGCACCATAGTACCTGTGAAAATAATATTAAAAGTAAGAAAACACCAGTGGTGTCCAGACCAATTTTGGATGCATTTTTTCATATTTCTAAAATAGTACTAATTAGAGGTACTCAAATCCAAATGAAGCATATCACAACATTCTCCATGAGATGAAAGTAAAAACAAATCAAGAAATATATTCTGAAAAGGTTTGACATGAAAGCAGCATCATGGCACAGCTATGGCATAGCTTCTCCTCTTAGTAGCATCAATAAGTAAAAATGGACATTATTTCTTCAACAAAATTCTGGAAAGGAAATCCCTTATTTCATAAATGAAAATTCTAGTTTTGTATTGGCTGTTCTCTGGCCATCTTTCAAGCATTTACACTTTTTCCCATAAAACTGATGACTCTGTCTGGCTTCAATGCTTCTGATTCAGTTGATAACATCCAGACTGGAATTTACAAGTCATGAATTAAGAATAATGATGTGCAATTTAGCTCCTTCTGCTTCCACTGAATAAATGAACACTCTCAGAACTGCTTTGAAAGAATGAAGAGATGTGTCCATGTCTTTTAACAGAAGAAATGAATGCATGAACTATAATTCCTTTCATATATGATTAAACATATTTAATTTAACTTTTCCATTTTCTTTTGCAAAGTCAGCATCTCTTCTAAAGTTAATAAGAAATTGAATGCATTTTCTGTGGTATTTGTATATTTTCTTTCTTTATTCTATTCCAAGCTGTATTCATTTTAATGGTTTGGATTTGGATCTTCTGTTATACTGTAAAGTTATTTTTAAGGTTGATTTTTTTTTTTTTTTCTGGCCACTGAAAGTAAAGATTCCTGCACTGTACTTGCAGAGAGTTATTTATACTCTAAAGAAATTAGGAAAGGAAAAAGAAAAAGAAAAGAAATTCCCCTAGTAGTTTCCAAGTCTTGGGTGAAAAATATCTTGTGCTCTTTGATCTGCATGTTCGTCATCTTGCACATTATGTTTTTAAGAAGAGGAGATAATGTTTTAAGAACATGAGATTTGAACTGATCATTATTGGTATAAATAGCATACTTCAAGTATTATTAATTGTGGAAATAATAAAGCAAATTCATTACTGATGTGTTCAATTCAAGATTAACTTTCATATATGGACTTGAACTAGCTCTCCACCTTCACCCTCACTTATATTTTGCAAAGGTTTTTATCCTTTGTTGTTAACATGTTCGTTGCCTTACTTCTCTCACTCTTGCTTTGGCTCCCTCTTGCCACTTCTTTTTTTCACAAGTATTATCCTTGTGCACTGTATGAGAAATTTACTTACTCTGGACTGTCTGAACTTTGCAAAATCTGTCCAGTTTCCTTCTAGCTCTTCTCATTCTCTTTATATCTCAAAAGTGATAAAATCTGTTATGTGCTCAATACGTCTAAGGTCTTCTAGGTATGACTACCATGAAGAGTGAAAATATCCTACTCCTGCAAGTACCTGTATTGTGGTACTGTGGGAGTTGGTGGAATTTATTTCCTTTAATTTCCTACAGAATTATGTAGACCAATCATAACATGGTTTATTTTTGTTATGTTTTAGAATTCAGATATATTTTGTAGAAGTTTCTGTTTGATAATTTTTATTTTATTTTTTTTTTTTAGCTTAATATCCAAATTCTGAGATCCAAGTACTAAAACCTGTATAATAAAAGCTCAAAATTATACTTTTGGATGTGGATCCCTGAGGCCTACCTGGAGCAGACAGTAGATGCTCAGAATTTACTGGGGTTCATAAAAAATCATGGATGATAAATTTGCTTGATCACTGAATAGCAAGCACAATGATTACATTCCCTTGTAAATGTTCTACAAACATTGTATTGTTTTTAAAATACAGTAGTTGTTGACTTTAGAAGTAATGACCATTTATCTCAAGGCATGTTTGTTGCTTGTAACAGTGCTCAAATTGTACTGCTTTTGCATTCTGAAAGTCTGTAACAACACATTTCAAAAAACTTCCTGTGTGTTGCTGGCCTTTTTTTGAGCTGGTTATGCTATCACTTTGGTCTAACTGATTGACAGATAATATGCATAGATCACTGATCCTGTGGCTAGTATTTTGCACAAGGGCAAGACAAGAGGATATCATACATCTTTCTTCCCCCTTACCACCACCCAATAGTATGCAACATTCATGGTAATTTTACCTAATAAAATGTGAACCTGCTAGAGCAAATACTCAAACCGAAGCTATTCTTCCAACAGCCTCTTAAAGCTTAATTTTACTCTTTTGTGTTTTGCCTGTGATTTATTTGTCACGAAAAAAAAAGAAAAGAAAGGGAAGAAAAAGGTGTCAATCTGTAATTATTTATGTGACCTGAGATGATCTTCCCTTGGAGAAGACTTGATATGGTAAAGAACTTCTGTCCTCTACAGTATGATCCTGTGCTGCTACTTTATACTCCAGAGGCCTAGTACTGAAAATAAATCATTTTTGGGGTTAAGTCTTCTCCATGGTTAAACAGACATGTCTAACCAACATTACAACCACCAGTCTCATAAATTTTAAAAAACATGTTAGAGTAGAACTAGCATATTGGCTTACAGGTCTCTGGGACTACTGCACCTCAGTCTAGAGGAAAAATCCTGTTATCTAGACTCCATGTCATCAAGTCAAGTCTGAAAACAAATTCTGAGTGTTGCAGTAGACAACAGAAGTCAGATTAGCAACACATTTAATCTGAGTTAGATGGCAATGTGTATAATTACCACTAAACCAAAACTCATGGTTGATAATTGCAGTAATCAAAAAGCTACATAATATATTAGACAGTCAGTACTCAGTATAAACATCTTCCAAACCCACCAGTTTATGGTAGGCCACTCAAAGGCACATTGTGGTGAAGATTATTTCCATTCTGAAATTCAACCCTTAGTCTCTGGCCAGGTAATCTAAGTATGTTTGAGGGAACTACACCTTTTCAGGATAAATACAAAATACTTCCTAGAACTCATGATGGCTTTTAACCAGCCACTGTAGGAATGCCTTTTCCAAGTAATTAGATAGTTAATAGATGAGACTGCAATGTAATTGGCTAGGTGGTAAGTTCAAGACCCTGATTCTAGCAATATGTGCAAATTTAGATCAGAGCTTCACCCTACAATGTAGAAATAATTCTACTACCTGTTATTTGCAAAACCATGAATATATTTTCTGAGAGTATGAGACATACACTGCAGGCACCAAAACCCCAGATAAGCATGCATTCTATAAATGCAAATACTACAAATGAAAAAAACTACAAATTGGTGCAAGTAGGTAGGGATACTCTCTTGGTAAATTCCCAATAAATCGTGGAGGCTCCTTGGTGACAGAAGCAGAATATTTCATGGTGTACATAAAAGGTCATGTATCCTCTTCTGTGAAACCATTTAACCCCTTTAGCACTGCAGTTTTGTGGCAAGATGTTCCACAAATCCTCTATGCATGGTATATGGACACATTTTCTTTAGTTCCTTTTGCTCCTGCTAGTCTGTTTGTTGCCTTTTTGTTCTTGGACTAGAAAAAGCGGTAGAAAATATTTTCTTTCCCCTTCTCTGCATCAGTCTTTTTTTTTTTTTTTTTGAAGTCTGAGAAGCAGCCAGTCAGAGCATGAAATTAAATGAGACATTAAAACTTAAACCCTTCAAACTTCAGTAATACTTGTACTTTCTTGCAGCCTATATCTGGTTTGGATAATTTTGTTCACAATTATATAATTTGTTTTCAGTCTCATGTAATGTATGAATTTAATACAGTTTAGGTAAATTTTCAGGGACAAATGGAGAACTGAAAAGACTGCTTTAAAATTGAAGTTTTAGAATGGGCTGCAATGTTTCTAGCACACAGAAAAAATATTGAGAAGTCGATTTGCTTTTTCTTTATAAATATATTTGTCAAGTTTTCTAATACTAGATAGTTGACTCGAATGAAGATAGTTTAAGCCACCCTTAACTATCTAAGCTTGAAACCAGTGCTTTTCTAATGATGATTTGGGAAAAATATTCTTAGGCAGATGGTGTCATTAACTGAAGATGTAAATCTTCATAAAACTACTAATGAAGCCAGACATTTTCTTACAAGGTTAAAACAATGTTATATTGCTGTTTGTCCACTTCTGTGACATTTAAGAAGAATTTGCTGAACACTAGAAACCACTTAATTGAGAGTACCCAGAGAATGACTCATCACTTTGATTATCAGTCTCTTCAGGTCTGCAGTCATGTAGCAACAGCAACAACATTTTGTCCAGACCAATGGAGCTTTAAAAACTCTGTAGCTACAATTTTGTTGCTTTTTTCTCTCTGTCAGTCCTTGAAGTAATTTGCAGCTTTGCAAGAATTTACTCAGACCACTTGTGGGCATCACATTTTGGAAGTATTTAGGAAATAGCACAGCAAGAGACTCTAAAGTGCAGGAACTCTAAAGTAGATAATGAGAAGGTTTGCCTGGTGTTCTGTAGGGAAGATGACATTTTGACCAGCGTATAAGGGAAATTTGCCACACAAGATTGCTATTACATCTTGACTTCTACTGGCAATTAAGCTAATTTTGTAGTAAAAGTCTCATCTAAGGCCAGATGTTTATTATGTTATTATGCTTATTATTATGTTTCTAGGTAATGATAGGTGACAGTACGTAAGGTGAGAGGACAAGATCCCTTTCCCTTATTGTACATCCCATGCCTTGTTTTGGTTTCAGTCAGAAAGTGCAGAGTACACCTGACCATAACTGCAACTAATACTCTCCTTTGATTTTATCTTTACTTGTGAACTGTACTGTAGAGTTTAACTAAAGTTTTGGGGGTTTTTATTTTACTATATTTTCTGCATAATTTTATGGACCTTTAATGCAATTTTTATTGAGCCAATATATTCCAAATGTACCATTCTCTGTAACTTTCTGTGTCTGTTCTTTTTCTTGTGGTCACATATTAGCCAGTAAAATGGGATATTTTGATATAGCAACACTGACTATGAAATTTTTTTCTGAGTTTAAATATTGTAATTGTTGGACATCTATATGCAAAATAAGCTATTAATAAATAAAAGACTACTCAGTAGAAGATACCTCAAAACAGACTGAAATATGTTTCCCATACTGACCTTTATTTAAATTGTCAGTTGCTAATAGTGTTTTACAAGGTGCGGCAATCATGTCTTGGCAGAAATTTAATTCTTTATATTACTGAATTTCAAAATATCCTTGTGTATCTGGAAAATTAAAAATAAACTAAAATCTGAACTACTTTTACAAATCCGTCACATTGGATGCAAATTATGGTTCCCTGTAATATTACGGTAGGGCAGTTTCTGTCTTATTCAAGCTTCTGTCTTACTAGCCTCTGGCTAATATTAAAACCAAGATTGAAGTCCATTTAAACTATGTAAAGAAAAATATTCTCTCTTCATTGCCTCTCCTGTCTTTAGAATGTGTTTTATTTTACATATCTTCTAAAATGTTACATAGTTTATTACTGGTTTTCCCTTTACAGAAATTATTAGTTTTATATTCACTTTGAGAATTTTTTGTTTATCATCCTGGAAAACATCTCTTTCATTGAATAGTTGTCCAGCTTTTTTTGTCAGGAATTTCCCTATCTTCTAACATACCTAATACCCACCATGCAAATCAGGTCTGATCACAGAATTTATACATGCCATAGCATCCTCTTAATTTTTTGACTCTAGCTCATTAAATTTCTCTTTAGATATAAGCCATCTTCCCATTAGTAACTGCCTTGACATATTTCTTTAATTTTATCTGTTTCACATAATTTATTGTTATAAATGCCTATTTCTTTTTCTGGTATCAGTGTATAATTGGGTTCATTTTCTCCACTGGCACTTGCTGAAAAATATTTTGGTGTTCTAATTCCATGATATTTTATATTCAACTTGTTCTAAGAGTCAAAATAATCTCAGTATTACTGTGACAAGAAATGTGCCACCATCTTTAGACTGCCCATGTGCTGTCTGCCTGTCTTGAGAGTCTATTCTTGGTACCTGTTCTGGAATTTGTCTTTCAAGTGCTGAGATTTTCACAGAAAGCTGCACTACAACAATAGATCAATGAATTGAACAGTATATGTTTTTTCCCCCAAGAATATCTTGAACAGGCTGATTCACTTACTTGTTAGCTGCCAGCCAGCATGGCAAAGGGCATCTCTCGTCCTGTGTCATTACTGCTGTCTTCACCATCTGAATATAGAATCATAGAATGGTTTAGTTGGAAAGGACCTTAAAGATCACCTAATTCCAAACACCCTGACATGGGAAGGTACACCTTTCACTAGACCAGGTTGCTAAGAGATCCATCCAGCCTGACTTGAACAATTTCAGAGATAGAGTATCCAGAACTTCTCTATGCAACCTGTTCTAGTACCTCACCACCCTTACAGTAAATAATTTCTTCCTAATATTTAATATAAACCTACTCTGTTTCAGTTTGAATCCACTCCCCTTTGTCCTGTCCCAACATGCTCTTGTAAATAGTCCCTCTCCATCATTCTTTTTGTCTCCCTTCAGATACTCAAAGGCCGCAATTAGGTCAGTCTGAAGCCTTCTCCAGCCTGAATAAATCCAACTCTTTCAGCTCTTCCTCACAGGAGAGGTGCTCCATCCCTCTGATCATCTTAGTGGCCCTCCTCTGGACTTGCTGCAACAGGTCAATGCCCTTCCTGTGCTGGAGACTCCAGAGCTGAATGTAGCACTCCAGATGGGGTCTCATCAGAGCAGAGTAGAGTGGGAGAATCACCTCCCTCAATCTGCTGGCCCCTCTGCTATTGACAGGAAACGTAAACTATGAATGGGATTTGGATTCTGGTCTTCATTTGTCCTTGAGGTATATATTTAATTGCTGAGAAGGAACCAAACCTCTTTGGAAGTTTTCAGCATGAATATTTTAAGTATATCTCCCTAGACCTTGGTGTTGAAAATGTGTTCTTAGAAATATAAATGATTTGCTGACAAACTTGTAGAGTTTTTTGCAGCCAATTTATCTTGTGGGTACTGTTGACCTTATGTAATATAAAGCTTCAGAATTTAGTTTTGGGGTCCTATCACTTCTGCATTTTAAGCTGCAGCATTTAAACAGTGTAATAACAGGCAAGTATGATGTCCCTATGCTTGAAGGTTAAGAGTATTTCTCTGACATTTTTGTGACACTTCAACAGTGTTGTTATTTTTTTCAGTTGAGAGTATGGGGGGAAAAGGAAAGGCATTTTGTTTAATTTTGTTGTTGAAAAATACCTCTAGAACACTTGGGTAATTGGTCTTGTATGTACTGGATTTCATAGGAAATTGTTATGACATATGTTCCATGTTTATTGATATCACAATTTTGTGTAACTTCAATTTCTATTATTCTGATTCTTCTATTATTCTG
The DNA here is from genome assembly GCA_013396755.1 of Sclerurus mexicanus. Taxonomy (NCBI): domain Eukaryota; kingdom Metazoa; phylum Chordata; class Aves; order Passeriformes; family Furnariidae; genus Sclerurus; species Sclerurus mexicanus. Next base: position 1,452,992 of record VWZF01003010.1, read on the forward strand.
ATTCTAAATCTTCTATTTCTATTATTCTGATTCCCAGACTCACAAAAATTAAGCTTTTAACTTTATCTCAAGTATACAACTAGCTTTCAGCACCTTTTCTTATATTTACAAGCCTTTTCCTGTACAGCTACTATATACTACAAATAGTTTTTCTAGTATGGGTGTTAAGTCTCTGTTGTATCCTATTCCACGTGTAAGTGATAATGCTGCATAATGATGGTTTGGTGTTCTTTTATGACTTTCTCCTTTCAGGAAGTCAATGTGTCCCATTTTCAGGATAGGCTGCAGACACTCAGACACATAATATAGCAAAGCATAAAAATGAGATTTCACCTCAAATGATCTTTATTTTTCTCTATTAATTGTTGTGATAGAAGGCTTGTAAGATTTTCAAAATTTTAGTATTGAATAATGGATGATGTAATTATATAGAAATAGCATTAAATTATGCTTTTTCTTTTTTTTTCTTTGCACAATATGACCTACTAACTGCAGTCATTGAGACTCATTAAACTGCAATAGACAATAGCACTCACAGTGTGTCTTGGTCATGCCAGAAACCTTTGATACTATTCTGCACTGTTTGACATTGCTTTCTCATGTTTGAGTGACTGCAATGAAATATGAACTCTATTGTAGCTAAAATTAAAAATTAAGAACTAATTAATATTTGAAATAAATATTCCTTAACAATCCTAGCATTGTTCCTGAATGATAGCACATTATGCTGTTTGAGTATAACTTTCTAGTGTATTGAACTACAAGGAAAAATTATTTATTAATGGAAAAGCATACAGAATGTTTAACACATTTAAATAATTCTGCTCATGAGCCATAAGCTAACTTTTGTCCCAAATTAGCACAATCCTTGAAAAATGTATAGGATTGAAAGAGTTAAAGAAACCTGAAAATATGAATATGTAGATGAAAGACTATCCATTCAGAATGACAAGTACCAAATTTGGAAAATGTAAAGGATTTTTTTGTAGAGGGAATAACCACATGGATGAAGAATTGGCTGGATGGTTATCAGTCTCAAAGTCCAGATGAAGGTCAATCATAAGAAGTGTCCCTCATAAGTTTGTATTGGAACAGGTACTGTTTAATATCTTCATCTGTGTCACAGACAGTGGGATGGAATGCACCCTCAGCAAGTTTGCAGATGACAGCAAGCCAAGTGGTGTGGTTGACTTGCCTGATAGATGAGATGACACCCAGAGGACAAGTTCGAGAAGTGGTCCCATGTGAACCTCGTGGGAGTCCAAAAAACCCAATTTAGATTAGGTTAAATATAAAAAAGAAGGTTTTTTTACAATGAAACATTGGAACAGATTGTCCAGAGAGGTGGTAGATGCCCCATCCCTGGAAATATTCAGGGTCAGGCTGGACCTTGCCCTAAGACAGTCTGATCTAGTTGAAGATGCTGCTGGTCATGACAGGGAAGATTGGACTAGCTGACCTTTAAAGCTCCCTTCCAACCCAATGATTCCATTTCTATGCTATGAAGTAAAAGAATAAGTAGAGATCCTTCTTGTGTTGATAAATAAGAATTAATTCACTCATATCAGTGAAACTGCTGAAGTAGTGATAAAAAAAAAATAAAAAAAAAACCTTTCAGGGAACTGAGGACCCAATATATCATAAATTGCAAACCTTTAGAAAGTTAATAAAGTGCTATGAGTTGACTTCTTCTCTGTCTGCCTGAGAGAATCTGATTTGATTTCTGTATTTGTTCTTTTTCCTTATCAGGGCTTATCAGGATTCCAGCCAACACCCCTTTTTTGCTAAACCAATCCTGTGTCTTTGGATGTTGTCCAGCATTTGCTGAAAGCATAGTGACTGCTTTATTTTTCCATATGGTTGTTGCCCCTTCAGTATTTAACCCTTACTTAGTAAAATATTTCTGAGTACCATGAGTGTGAGAAGAGCTACTTAGGAACAAAACTATTCCCTTTCATTTACTAGTGGGAAAGGATGCTGGGAAAAGAGGCATAATTCTAGAGTAGGAATAATCAATCAAAATTACTCAGTGGAATCACAACCTGATTTTAATGAGAGGAGGAAAAGTGAAATGTAGTGTCCATAATGAACATTAAAATACAAAATTGTGAGGTTGCTGTCAGAAAACTGTGTTGAGCTAGTTTGCCAAACTTTATTGTGAGTACAAATTAACTAATACAGAACTACATTACAAGTAAGATCATATTTTCCTTAGCACCTCATCTCACTGTACTTCTTTGAGAGCCTGATGATGTAATCCCAGCCCAAACATTCTTTGTACTTGTGGCTAGCTCCATCCTGTGCAGTGGGTGTCAGATGAGGAACAATTATATCTGAGTAGAGTGCATAAACATTCAAATACCTAATTTGAGAAGCAATTGCTCAAACTGAGTTGAAAAAGCATAGAGATATTTAAATGTGATCACTTAAATATGTAAAACATACTTACACAGAGTAGATGAGTCAGTTTAGAGAAAATCGTTGCAAGGTCTTGGAGCCTTACTGAGTAGCTTAACCTCCTTAAGGATGAGCCATCTCCTTGAAGTGAAATAAATCAGTGATTACAGATATGCAGGGGACTGAAGTATTCCAGCTATACTATTACAGTCTTCATTTACATGTATCAGACTCTTTCAATATGTTGCAATAAGAAAGAATTACCAAAGTGAGCTCTAATTCGATTAGACTATCAATCAATTTTTAATCTAATTTCTATTTGAAATGTGCAATTATCTTGGAATCTAATCTTCAGATTAGATAATGGCAGAGTGAAGTCTTTCATCTGCCACTGGAATTTTTGTTAGGACATACCACAGTAGTGCTGGGAATAAAACAGACTGTTTAGTAGGAAATGCCATTTATGCTGATATGAAGCAGTAGTTTAGACTTTTTGCCTCTAGCACTGCATGTAAACGCCTAGAGAACAACTTTTTCCATTGTAGTGTGGAGGATATGAAGATTGCACAAGGGTGAGAATTGTCTCCATTTCCAAAATCTACAGGTATTGAATCATGATTAATTTTTTGTTATGATTTCAATATATTCTCCTTGAGAAATAACGGTTTAAATGAGTAAGATAGTTGCACTTGCTAGTTAATTTTAGGGGAAAAAAAAAAAACCAAAACAACACAAAACAAACCACTTTAAAAAGCCTAGGAGAATCTCTCATCTGATTATCTTTTCATTTGAAAAGCAACAAACCAAAGTCACTTGTACAAATATTTGGCAGTGATATCAGCTAAGATCATTAGGAGCTTTAAAATCCCAATGAATTTTGAGGATTGGCAAACTGCCAATATGACTTTCTGAACTCACAAGCCTAATGCAGATTATGTAAGACAAGATACAGACTGAAGACTAGATAATTCCAACTGTTTGACACAATTTAGTCATACAGTATTCTACTATACTGTATAAGGGACAGTTACTATTTGGGACGCATTTGGTATGCTGGAGGTGCCTCAGTGCTAAACCATAGCCTTCAAGTAATCAGAGATATGATGCAATCTGGGATGCAGCAGCTGCTTATGAGTATTAATACTGCAGAGGAAAAGCAATTGTTTTTCTGGGCCTGTCAGGCTGCATTTGATTAGAGAAACACAGCAGAAATATTCAATTAAACCATTCTTTCAGAAAAAATGGCCTGTGCATCTTATTCTTTGAGTATTTTCAGTGTGGAACTGGACCTGTATAATTTTCTGTCAGACTTGCCAACTTTTCTGTCGAGTTTTAGTGTTTGTCTTGCTTTCTTTAAATATTTTTCATTTGCAGGCTTTTTTAACAAGTTGAATTAGTGTGTCATCACAGTCATTGCTGAGTGAATAACACAGCCACACCACAAGGACCACAACAGAAGGTAAGGAGACTGCACTAGTACCTCTTGCAGGGATCTACATAATTTTAGTCAAATTAGTACTGGCTATATGGTGTGTAGGTGTCTTTCAATTTTGTGCATTTTTATAAGCAGTGGATGAAATGCCTTGTTATATTTAAGATGTAGCAGTGGTAACATATAAATGTCCTCTCATCAAACCTTCACTACATGACTGGATTGCATTTCATATAAAATGGGAAGTTCTTTTCTAAGGTTCTGAGACATGACTGACCTTAGGAGCCCAGACTCCTAGTTCAGATACAGCAGATGCTTACAGACACATTAAACAGTCCTTTGCCAGCCTCTGCTTGCCAGCTCACTTGGGAAAATATTTGAAAGCACAAGCCCAGAGCAACCATACTTCAGCAATTTCTGTTATTTGGGGCTTGTGAGTCTATGAGGAACCTGTCATCTTCTCAGAAATATTTTACACATTTAACTCACCGCTAGGTTATAGGAAGATTTTGGGTCAGAGACAAAACAAAACTCAGACCCTTTCTCTGTTTCCATGTAGATTATCACATTTCTCTTCAAATGTTAACTGGAGATAACCACAAGAAGCTGGTATCTGGTCTGTGTAATTCCTCACAGTAGTTTGTCCTTTGAAAATGTCCTTTTTAGGGGAAACACAGCAAGGGGGGAAGAACATGGATATTCCATATTCATGTAGGGGTGAAGCATCTCCCGGCTAGAACTCAATTCATCGACGGACTGGCACTGAACTCACCTGCTTAACATTGAAACCAGACACAAGTTTGTAGGAGTGCATGCTTTAAACAAGTTGTACAAATAATTGATTGATTTTCTTCGCACTTGTCATCCCTAGCATGAGTAACTAGTATGTGCTAGAGTTAGAGGAATGAGGAGAAGTGTGAGAGTACATCACTATGTATTTGCAGTGGGTAGCAACTATATTTCTTGAATTCCTAATTTCTTTTTTCAGTCTCTGATTTTTCTTTTCCTTAGTATTTGCCTTATCAGATCTGTCCTTCCCATAACAGTGATAATATTGCAATAATCTCTATGGAGAAGTATGATTTTTACAAGACAATATACAGCAGCTGCCAAAATTAAAACAGTTCCTATTTGTGGCATTCTTAAAAAAAATAAAAAATCTTCTGCCACTTAGAATGGCTAATCCTTCCTGAGTCTGAATTTTCTATAAGACGTGTATATAGCTTGTTAATTTTCCAAACAGTATCTTTATTAAAATCACATTAATTGTAGAAACATTTAGATATGTTTTGCTCAGCTTTGCTGAACATGACAGAGTGAAGGATGTTAATTTTAGCAGAGATCAGCTGATGTATATTGTTATTCCTAGAAAAATTTGGTCATGTGCCCAGGTCCTTTCAAAGTACAAAGCATGAAAAGTGGTGGCAAAAAAACTCATTCCTTGCAAATTTGTGGAAGTAGATCTATTGTTTTGCTTCATCATAGCTTGAGTCTTCCTTATATTTTTCTGATTCATTTACTTTTCAGTCTGTTCAGTCAGAAAAAGAAAATTAAAAAATGAACAAAGTATTCATGTGTAGTCTATAATTCCCCTCATACTGAACTCAGAAGGATCACAATCTTGTTCAAAGCACTACAAAATATATATACAACACTGTGCATATGGGATAGGAAGAACTAACTGAAGTTTCTCACTTTTCCTTATCTTTTAATTTAAAAATGCCAAATAGAACTCAGATTTTTTTTACACCAATTGCTCATACCCTTTTGTAGCCAATATGGTATAAAATTTAATAATGTTCCTTTACTTTTTCTAAGTTATCAAAAGGCTCAGTTACCTGTAGTAGGGCAAAGTAATAACTTAGAGTGAATCCTTTAGGGAGAAGTATATCTCAAAGGGACATAAAAACTGAAGTCTTTATGTCTTGCTGTGAAAATGTGCCAAGCCTTTTTCTCTGAAAACTTTATTTAGTACAAATTCTTGTATTTAAAAGAAAAGAAAAAAAAAAGAAAAGAAAAAAAAAGAAAAAGACAAAGAAGAAAGCTGTCCTTCCTTAAACCTTTTAAACACATCCGTTTGTCATGAGATTCATTTGCTGCTAAAATTGGAATCACTTTGTGCCTGAACAGATGCCCAGGATGCTCTTTCTCTCAAATGGTCTCTGTAGAGTCCTTAACTGTAGATCAATGTTTCTGAATTTTTACACAGGCTTTACAGGGAGTATTGAAAGGATTTGCTCCGTTCCTAGATCTAGTAATGGCCTGTCATATTTAGAGAGATTTTACAAAGCAGTTCCTTTAGTGGTTTGTCACTTACTACCTGAAGGACCTGTTGGGCTTCAGTTGATGTACCTCATTCTTTCCCACCTATCCACACTACTAGGCACAGATAATATGCACAAGTTCTTTGTAAATATGAAAAGAATTTCCACTGTTAAAAAGAGTGCTGGAGAGAGGAAGCAGAGCAGATAAAGGTCACCAAAAAAATGAAGGGGTTCCTAATTATAAGTGAGGAGTGTTATGGAATAGGAGGGAGTGATCCTCTTATTTAAGACCATATATGAAGTGCTTTCTTGAATCAAGGTCAAACGTCATCAGGTATAGGATTTCAATTTAAAGCGTCATCTATTTTTTCTTCAGGTCTAATAATATAAAACAAACAACCTGAACAAAGAGAATTGGACAAACCCTTATTTTAAATATTTCAAGAATTTCAAAACTCTTCATGCTCCTGATTCCTAGTTAATTCGCAGTCTTATCAAACTGGTTGCCAACAGATTTATTTTCTCTTCCAGTCCCAAGGAAAAACCCCTCATTCTTGTAATTTTCTTTGATGTTCTCTTAATGTTAACATTCCAAAATATTAATCTAGTAGCATCTTGCATCTTTTGTTATGGATTCATACAATTGATTTCCTTAAAATATTTATGTAGAAAATAGGGTTTATACTGCTAACTTTTGAAACCACACATTTGCCTTCAGGTTTTAGTCAACAACAGAAATAAATGAGGAAGTTGTACAGAACAGAAAGTGAAAACTTAAGTTAATGTAAATTTTAAATAAGATTCTGGTTCTTGAATACATAAAAATTAATTTAAAAACTCATGTTCACTGACAGCATTGTGCAAACTTTGCCTGTGTACTCCCTGATTTAGATCCCTAAATTTTAGAAATGAGGTGCATGAAATCACTGCTACAACATCCTGTCTATAATGTACAGTAGTTGGAATGGGAAATTGGTTTTGGTTTTTGGTGGGAGTTTTGTGGTTGGATTAGATTGGTTTTGAGGGCTTGGGATTGTTTTATTTTGGTTGGGGGGGTGGGGTGGTTTTTTTGTAGGGTTTTCTTTTTGTTTGTTTTGGTTTAGGTTTCTTGTTGTTGTTGTCTGGGGGATTTTTTGCTTAATTTTTGTTCTCCAATAGTGTTAAAACTATCAGAACACAGATAGAGACAGCGTAATATTTACAGTATGCTGAACGAAAAGTTTGTACCCAAATCTTTCTGAATTTCAATCTTTTGCACCCTTACAGCTCTGAGCATGTATGGGCTTGGGCTGATTTCTATGGTATTGGAATTTGTGAACTGGTAGAAATATTTAACTTGGTTTTCACTTGTGCTTTTTTTTTTTTTTCATTTCCTCTATTTTCCTTCCACCTCTCACAGGGGAAATAGAAAGAAGAAAATGTAGAATAGTAAGACAATACTCTTGTATTTATTTTTGATGAAGTTTTGCACAGTTTAAACTCCTAGATAAAGAGTGATCAGGATCCAGACCAGAAATCTATGTGAAATGGGAACTGCAGTGAAATATTACATTACAAACAGAAGAAATATGGTAAAATCATTTACAATTTTATGAACATGTAGTCTGATTTGTGATGTGTTGCCAATTTCCAGTGAGTTGCTTAGGAATAAGAAGTGTTTTATTTCCTCAGAAGATTCAGCATTAATAGAGCAATACCCTAATAAAGGAACAATATTCTGTGCTTGTTGTTAAAGGAGAAAAGCTAATGTGTCCTCCTGTATTGTCACAGCTGAAATCTTCATAAAGAATTGCATTTGATCATTATGAGAAATTATCTTTGAGATAAGATCAGAGAATTACAAAGAATTTAATTTGTGCTTTGAATGCAACCAGAAGTTAGTCAGTTGGTGTCTGTTCACACAGGAAGCTCAGTGCTGACAGTTTTGTTCTATATGACAAATACAACTGCAGATGTAGGACCTTGATTTCCACAGTCAACTCAAGAGTTTTTGCACAAATTGAACTGCAATTAAAGATGACAAAACAAAGAACTGTGGATCACTGTTCTCTGTCAAGTTATAGTGATTGATCTGAGTAAGCGCAACCACTGTTTCATTTTCACTGATTTAGTAAGATATCTAGAAGTGCAACACGCAGGTTGAAGGTGGCTTAGCTACTTTTCAAATTGTTTAAGCCAGTGGTTATCAAGGAACCTCATCAAATACAATAAGAAATAAATGTCATTAGTTACAACAAACAGATACACACACAGGGATGAATAAGGAGAAATTGTTTTGTCGGAAGTTTTAGGGAGGAAAAAAACAATCCACAACTAAGTTTGTTTATTATTTTAAAGTTGCTATCAAAATCCTGACAGTTACATCCAATACTGTAACGGGCCCCTAAATTTCTTGTTTGGTTAGACTCAGACAATAAACTTATCAAGATTTGTCCTGTAAAAAGCTTTTAGAGAGCTAAAAGGTGTACACTGTAAATAACAGATTTCCAGTTATTATTCTGCACCCTTGTATGCCTGAGGCATTTCTTCTTCTGACATTGACCAGTTTAATAAACCGTTGACCATTTTATTATAGCCTTCATCCAGAAAAACTTTCCTGGCTGCTAGGATGCTAGCTTGTTTCCAAAGTGACTCAGAAATGCCTCAGAAACAAATAATAAAGGCCATGTGTGAGAGATTTACTTGCAAAAGTGGTATCTGCTGGGAAAAACTGATCTGTTAAGCACGAGATATTCATCAATTTCTATACAGAAATCAAGTCAATTTCCAGCCAAGCCAATTTTCAATCAAACCAATTTTAATTTTTTTTATTTCTCTTTTGAATTTCACTTACACCTTGACAGTCCCTTCCTAAACCAGCTTTCACCATAAGTTGATAGTCAACTGGTGAACTAAATCAAGAAGAAAAATTAAAAAATAAAGCCAGATCAGTTCCTGCACCTAGTTCAGTGTTCCACAAAGGCAGAAATGAGTTACTAGACTGAAGAAAAACCAACACCACTTCTTATGGAGATGGTTATATCTCATGCTCTCTAATATTTTAATGAAGTTTTGTGCTAAGTCTTTTTGCTTTTCACTGGCAAATTTTCCTCTTTTCTTCTGTTACACTTCCAACAATCACTTCAAACTGCAAGGCTTCAAATCCATCTACTTTTTACAGCAGGGTTCTGTTTAGCTCAACATTTTCAGTGGTAAAGGTATGACCACTCTATCTACTCATCACTGAAGGCAAGAGAATTTTCTCATGGGTTAAAAAGTTGAAAACAATAGCACTGCTAACAAAATCTGATCATGCAACAGTAACTTATTGTGGCCATTGGTTAATAAAGACCATGCAGGACATCCTAGATCACCATCTTTATCAAGTGAAACAATTACAGGATCTCCAAATATCCTTTCTACACTTATATGCCTTATTGATGTTTTCTTTGATAGTTCATGTAGCCATGTAATCATGATTATTTTATTTCAAATTATGGAACATATATCCTTAATTTAAGCTAGTTTTTTACACTTCACTGAATGTGGATGTATCCAACATAATAAGAGCTAGATGAACTGATCTGTGTTTTCAGGTTTTTCACAGCTTTTAAAGACCTTTGTAAAACCAATTTAAAAATGTTTTCTTGCCTTTCACAGTGAGCAGCAGTCAACAATAGGTTTGTACGGAAAACTTCTAACGTGAAGGAAACTTTAAGTACGATTATGCAGATCACCATTTAGGAGCCTCTCATGCCTGAAAGGATGATGAAATCAATTCAAATGAATATGTTAAAATATTTTCAAACGTCACAGCGCCCTAAAGAAGAGTGCTAGAATTTATTTATTTTGAACAGTTTTTGGTGTCTTAAAATAAGACAGATAAGATTACTGAGACAAAGACTTTTCATTAATTGGCATTTTAGATTTCAAAATCAAAAGTTTTGATCTTTAAAATCTCCTCATAGCTGCAGAGCTTCCGGAATATCCAAAGTACCAAATTTTAATACCAATACGACAAAATTTGATCACTGTGTTATGCTACATCTACACTAAGAATCTGGTGACATTCACAGCTTGGCAATGTATTTCTTGGTTCAAAAGGCATTACCAGCACAATCTACAATCCACCTGGAGAGCTCACCTGCAATATATGAGGCCTAAGACTTCCCTCGTCCTTTCCTACACTTACCTTCTTTTCTCCACCTTCCCTCCCTATCACTATCTTCTATGCCCATCTCCTTTTCTAAATTCTGATTTTAAAATTAATTGTGGGTAATTTATGGCTGATTGAAATAATAAAACTGCATTTCCTTTGTGATAATAATATTGCACCCCATCATTTAGGAATAAAGCAAGATTTCAGTCCTGTGAAGAATGTATGTGGTAGTTGTATGCAACTACCATAGAATCAGCTTGTCATAGGATACACTAAAAATCACATTTGTCATTGCCCAGTACAGTCAGGCTGACATTTGATTTAAGGCAGTAGGTAATTCTTTTAAACACTGAATTACTTTTTGTGGAGTGTTAGCAGATGGCACAAACCTAAGTCCTGTTTCAGACTTTCACTAAGTACTATGAAATCACATCTTATTATATCTCATTAAGGGCTTTGCATGTTCAAACAGATGACCACAGAGAGAGCTGAAAAACATTAAAAGCTTTGATGAAATCTACTACACATGTAATAAGAGGTTGCATTTAGGTTATTAATTTATACAGAATGAATTACAAACCCTCTTCCTGTTTTCATTGAGTTTGAATGGCCATTAACTATTTTAAGGATTTGGATTGTTGCTCATATTTAACTAACTCTATATAATGAAACAAATGTGAATATTTTTATTTTAAATATTTTATATTTAAATAGAACTTTTGTTCTTCTTGAATAGTAAAACAAGGAGATTTCTTGCAGACAGCTACCTTGTTACTTGCTTTTTTTTTGAATTATAACTTTTTAACTAGTATACCAAGATTTTTGAATCAGAAGTGATGTCATTTATGTTGTGAATACTAGCTCTTACATAATTTAAAGCCTCAAGACCACCACATATTTTGTCTAGGAAATAAGCAGTCCACTCTCCTTCCCTCTCTTCACTCACTAATACCCAGGTCCTACCAGACTGCCTCTGAGAAGAAAGCAAGGACCAGCTTTAACGTGTATTTTGTGAAAAGTGTTTTGAATCATGCACAATCCTTACGTGTGACACTAACACTTGAAACAGACACTTGAAAATCTTTTGAAGTGTAAATGACTTAGATCTCTTTTTATCTCTGTAATTTCAGTCTCATCTGAAACACATGTAGTTAACAGGAGCAAAGAGTACCCTTAAACCCACCTTGTCATATTCTTTTCAACTCTCACTGAACCAAGAGTTCCCATGCCAATTCAGAACATCTTTTTTTCTTCTATGGGCTTTTTTCCTTTACTAATCTATAGTTGCAAGTACAGCAATTTAGAAGAAGTTGGCCTAGAGTTTCCATATGAAGAGACAAGGTTAGACAAAGAAAACGATTTGCAGTTATTATTTCCTCTTGGCAGTGGTCTGTGTCTACCTGTGTCTAAAAGCAGTTTCCTTGTGCAAAAGGAAACCAGACTTTCTGATGTCAATGACAAACTCTCTATTTATGAACACACACACATTTATATAAATAGATTGTAAACATAAATCTTAGACTGAAGGAATAATTACAAATTTATCATCATTTGTAGAAGAATATCATTTGCATGACAAGTTAAAGAATTTACCTTTAAAATATATTGTTTGACCATTGATTGGAAAAAAGGCAAATATCAAAAACATGTTTTTCCTACTATTCCAGTATAATCAAGGTTTTAATCAAACTATGGATTTTTATAATTTCATTTGTCATAGGGCATGTTTACTGCAGTCTTAGAGGAGCTACCAGAGATCTGTTGTGTAACATAACAGTAATTATTTGAGGATAAGAAATCTCTTGATCAAATTATCAAGATGACAGGAACGATTGAAAAGGCTGAATAACTTTAATATCCTAGAAAATTAGTAAGAGCAACCTGAGGAAATAAATTAAGAACCTATTAATTATTAATATCTTAGCAGTCTTAAAAAATATAATAGATATATTTTAAAGCATACTTTTCTACTCACTTTTTATGTTTATTTTTTCTTTTTTTTATAAAGCTTCCAGATTTGTTTTGAACCTGATTGAAAAGGCATATCTCTCCTATATTTGCCATAACTCTAGTAAAGTGCTATTGCAGCTCATCTAAGAACAGAAAAATATCGAAGAGTTAAAAATATGTATTAAAAAAAAAAGAGCACTTTAATGTCTGATATTGTGGAGAGCTTAAACTGTGTATCATGGGCTATGATACTAAAAAATCTTTCTTTGGCATGTGTGACAATCTGAAAAGATAATTATTAAAAGATAATTATCTGAAAATACAATTATCAAAGATAATTATCAAAAATGCTGTTTTTGTAGATACAAATAAGAGTTATTTAAATTTTAGTTTGATCTGCCTGTAATGATCAAGGCGTAAAAAAGCCACTGTAAGTTTACACTTGTTGCCAAAGGCCTGAAGAGAAATAAGAGCAACAACAGATGAAACCTGGTCTGCCAGTAAGTCTCTTTGTTAGATTTATATTTGTTGGTTTAAGAAATCCCTTTCTGAAACGAGATTATGACAGGATATGGTGAGATCTTTGCAGCCAAAGGCTAGCACTTCACATTGAAATAAGCCTAATAATCTAAAGCAAAGAAGATGTAGAATACTTGAGACAGACTCCTCATTTACTGTCAGTAAGAACTGAACCACTACATTAATCATGGAAAGAAGAGGATTTTTAGATGGCAAAACTACTATACAGTAGTTCATGAACACCAGAAAGTAAAGGAGTTTTGGTGTATTTCACCTCATCAGTACAATATAAGGAAATTACTTTTGCAATTACTGCAATACAGCTGGAAATAGGACACTGAATTTTTACTGACTGAAAATCTGCTGAAATTAAATGTATTGAAAATACCATGGAACTAAACAATAAATCCATTATATATTTGGGTAAAACTTTGAATGGTCATGGCTGATGATTTCTCTGGATATTAGAAACCTATGTCACATGCACTGAGACAATTTTTCTCATTCCTCTTTCCAACCAAGAAATTTCTGTCTGCCTATAATTTAAGGAATTTACTTGTTTGTTTTGTCTATTTAAGCATGGCATCTGGAAAAGCATAACTTATGGTTTATTCTTTCGATAATATTTGATGGTTTATGACTTATTTTCAGGTGACCTATCTACACAGATTTATTAATAGGAAGATACTAGTTCTGCTTTTCTAAAACCACTTAGGGATGCTTTAGACATTCCTAATTGTGAGACAGTAAGGTCACAAAAGTCATTTTGAGGTTACTCTACGTCATCAGGTTGCCATAGGTCATTTAGGCTACTGCAGGTCAAACTCAGTCCCTGCAGAGCATTTTGGGGTTACTTTAGGTCAACCAATGAGCATTTTGGGGTTACTCTAGGTAATCTTGGGTAGGGCACTGGGGTTACTAGAGGTCATTTTGGGGTTACTCCAGGTAATTTTCAGGTTACTATACAGGTCATTGGGGTTGCTATAGGTCATCTTGATGTTAGCCTAGGCCATTTTGGGCCATTGAACCCAGTGACCAACATCTAGGTCATTTGGGATATTAGAGGTAATTTTGGGATTACTCTAGGTCATTTGGGTTAGTAGAGGTCATTTGGAGGTTACTCTAAGTCGTCCTGAGGTTACTATATGTCATTGGGGTTACTATATTTCATTGGGGTTACTCTAGGTCATTTTGGGTTTAATATAGGTAATTGGTTTGCTAGAGGTCATTTTGGGGTTACTCCAGGTAATTTGGTTTACTAGAACTTATTTTGGGGTTACTTTGGGTCATTTGGGTTACTATGGGTCATCTTGAGGTTAGTCTAGGTAGCATTGGGGTTACTCTAGGTAATTTTTGTGGTTACTATAGATCATCTTTATGACTATAGGTCACTGGGGTTATTTTAGGTCATTTGGGTTACTAGAGGTCATTTTGGGGTTGCTCTAGGTAATTTTGAGGTTACTCTAGGTCATTGTGGGGTTACTCTAGGTCATCTTAATGTTATTCAAGGTCATTTTGGGATACTATAGATCACCTTGAGGTTACTCTAGGTCATCTTGAGCTTACTCTAGGGCACTTTGGAGTTACTCTAGGTAATTTGATTTAATTTAGGTCATTAGGGTAACTAGAGGTGATTTTGGGATTACTCTAGGTCATTTTGGAGTTACTTTAGGTCATTTTGGATTTACTCTAGATCGTTATGGGAGTAGTCTGGGTCTTTCAAGTTACTAAAGGTCATTTTCAGGTTACTCTAGGTCATTGTGGAGTTTCTCATTGGATTACAAGATGTTGTCTTTGGGTTACTAGAGGTCATTTTAGAATTACTCCAGGTCATTTTGATTTACTCTAGGTCATTTTGCAGTTAATCTAGGCAATTTTGAGTTTACTCTAGGCTATTGAGTTACTCTGGTCATTTGGGTTACTGTAGGTCAAACTCAATCACTGCAGAGCACTTTAGGTTAACCAATGAACATTTAGGGGTTACTCTAGGCCATTTTGGGGTTATTGAGGTTTTTTGGTCATTGAGGTTATTCTGGGTCATTTTGGGGTTACTCTAAGTAATTTCGAGGTTACTCTATGTCATTGGGGTTACTTTAGGTCAAACAACCTCTGCAGAGCACTTTGGGGTTACTTTACGTCAATCAATAATCATTTTTTGGTTACTTTGGATCATTTTGGGGTTACTCTGGGTCATTTTAAGGTTACTCTAGCTCATTCGGATTACTCTAGGCCATTGTCTTTTTTTTTTTTGTCCTTCAAGTATTTTCAGTCTTCAAATATGAGTGAGACCCATGAGAGAAGATAAAAATAATAATTTTGAGTGGCTTTTTATTTATCTTTGATGAACTTGAGGTTTAAGTTCTTAGTTTTGTCTCTGGCATCCAGAGGCTACAAATTTGCTTTTTAAAAGAAAAGCTGAAATTCTGATAAAATCATGTGTCAAAAGGGCTCTCTGAGCTTTGAAAAAGTTTGACAATGTGAAAAGAATTCACCATTTTGAAGACACAAGCTTTTGACAACAGTAGTTTCTAAATGCCCAGAGAAGGAGCAATTCTTTATTCTTTCCTTAAATTTTAACAAAATTCTTTACATGACCAGGTGTTCTCAAGTGTGATTAAAAGTACATTGCTAGTGGTAAAAACAGTTAACCTTTATATAATGCTTGCTCAGAGGCACTGTGATACTTACCTGGAGCAAAAATTGATGATTTAAAAATAATTTTTCACAGTTTATTTACTAGAATAACTGTGGGGTTATATCAAAATCAGATAAGAGCATTCCACAGACTTTACAGTTTATGTAAACTTTTGCTACTAATCTTGAATATCAGTTTGTTCTAATCTATGCATTAAATCAATGGGAAAAATTATATCAACCTAATTTTTGTCAGCAAGTATGAACTGCACTTTTGTGGCCTTGAAATAGCACAATTAAAATTTTCTTTATTTTATGAAACCATTTTTCTGCTCATATATCTAAGTTATGGATATGTGCATATTTGACTCGTGTTGAAAACTTTCTAGTCCAGTTTAAAAAAGAAAATCATAACAAGCACCTGCTTGATCTATTTGCTAATTATTTTTTCTTTATTTTAAACACAAAAAGTCTTTCTGAAATCCCTTGTTATAGACCTGACCATGAGTACTATAGGTTGCACTGCATCCTCCTGAAAGTCAAGGACCACTTCACCAACACAAACAGAATATTCTTGATTTCTGTCAGGAATTTCCCAGATGCAAAATGATCAGATGGAAAAACACTCTCTTTAATGTGAGAGTGGTTGCAAAATGAAACAGGTTGCACAAATGGACAGTGATATCTCCTGTCCTGGAGATATTCAAAACCCAAGTAGTCATGACTAAAGCTACCACAGGAATTTTGTCCAGCTGATCCTCAGTCATTGTTTGATAATCTATGGAACCAGCATTCACTTGGAGGATAAATGGTCTCTGGTTTTCTAAAATCAGTGCACAATCAAAAATACTAACCCTGTCTTTCTTTAGTCTTTTGATAGTAAAGTTGATACAGATTCTTTATCAGTTCTACCTTACTGTTGAGAAATTAGCCCTTCAGAGAACATATTTGAAAGGTAAAGACTTTAACATTCATTAAATTGGAGCTTTCACTATAAATCTCTGTTATGTTAATAAATCTGACAATGTAAAACACTCTTGTGACCACATGCAAACTAGTCAAAAGCCTAGATATATCTCATAATCTCATTTTTCAAGCTACTAGATAAATTGCCAAACATTTCTTGCCCCAAGGACATTCAACTGTAGGTGTCAAAGCAGAGAAGACTGATTAGTCACCTTTCACTACCTCAAGGTTAGAGGAACTGGTTTTAGTAGCTTGCATAAAGTGATCATCTATGCTTTCTTATGGTCAGACCGTCCCTTTCCATTTACCCCAGCCTGTACCATTAGTATGGGCAGCCACGAGGAAAAGACTGTGATACATAAGTTTTATTTTTGCAAAGTGCTTTGGCCATCATCGAATCTTTGTGTAATAAATTATTTTCTTCGCAGAATCAATTGATTACAAAGTCATTTTGGCAGTATTTTGGTAAGTGGGTAGTCTGCAATTTAAGTCTGTTTATTTTCACATGTCTCATTATGTGTTTTGCATCTTTTTGATGCATGTCAGGATTCTGCAACTTTAAAGGTTAGAGCCACCTTGTACTTCTATATGTTTAATGTGCCTATGTGGCAAATGATTGTCCATCCTCATTCAAACTTTCCTCTTATTATATCTTTGAAATAGCTTAATGCTACATTAATGCTGAAGATAAGTTCTTCATAATTTCTAATGCAGGGTGATGGGTGTTCATTAATAGCTGTTTAGAATTTCATCCAGTGTAATCCAGTCAAAATTATTTTCTGTAAAGTATACTGTAACAGTTACATTTTGCACTACCCATCTAGGCACAACGGTTTCACAATTTAATAAATTTAAAAAATCTCACTATACTCCTGTAATTGATGAGACGCAACTACAATGCAGAGGTATATATTCCTTTTCTAAATGTGTTTATTTTATCTATGAAAATATGACAAATCTTCAAGCTCAGCCATGTGATTCAAATCAGATGATCCACACCCATATCATACTTTGAGAAGGACAGATGTTATAGGTATGTTAGATTTTCAAGACCGAAGGGGCATCCTTTAGCACTGCCGGAGAAGAAAAGTATGGTTGTGACACACAATCCAGAAAGAGTTCTGCTTGCTCTGGGATATGGTCAAGCCTTATTAATGCAGTTCTTTAAAAATGTCAGTGCAAACATTTCCCTTTCATCTAAGACATCTGTAAGGTACATAATAAAATAAACTTATGAGCTGGTGTCTTCATCATGCTTCTATTTTGCTTTCCATTATGTTCTCTCTTCATTTAATCAGTCATAAGGTAGTAGAACATTTGCTCTCCTCCAGACTGCAGTGTCAAAACCAAAGTTGTTTAAAAGAAGAATCAAGTAAGTTTGTAATTAAGAACAGGGGGAAATATGAATATCAATTCTGGGTCCACGTTAAATCAAGAGAATAAAGGAAGTTCTGACTGTGATTAACCGTAAGAGTCTGACTTTGAAAACAGTAATTTAAATAACTTCCCCCCCAGCAATGCATAGCTAAGAGTATTGTGTTGTATGTTGTGGTTATAGTAATATTTTGGAAATGTAATTCATTGAATGCACTCAAAATACATGTAAAGGTACTCATTAAGTACCAAGTAACAGCAAAACTTATGAATGATTTGCATTTCTTTCCTTTTACACCTTGAGTCACAAAAAGCAAGGGAATTTTGTTCATTCTCTTAAAAATAGGGTGATTTAACGTGGCATTATGAAAAAAGGCAAAAATTAAACACGCTCTATTTTATTCAGGATTATGGAACAGAGAAAAGATTTGACTCAAGGCACAGCTTTTATTATAGCCAAGCTGCTAACTTTTCTTTAAAGTTCTGTGAAATGAGCTTTGATCTGTTGGCTTTTGTGGGTTTTGTTTAGTTGGCTAAGGTTTCCTTGCACTCTTCACAGCACTTTGTAGCAGACCTGAGTTGCTGAATTAACAGTTCAATCCCTATATTGATTAAATTTAAGATTTTGCCCCTGGGAACATAAATGGATTAGATTGAATAACAGAGTATATATTTCTAGCACTAAAGCTGTGCATCCCACTACAGGTTTTTACTTAAACTTTAGAAAAAGCACTAGCTGTGGCACTTTACTGGCATAGCGACAGTGAGTCTGGAAACCAGGTTTTCCAGATTGTAGCTACTCACTGTTAGAACATGGACTACAGGTATCCCAGGAAGGACATTCGGCCAAGAGAGGATCTTCTTGTTCACCCTGGAGTGGGAAGACCCTGAAAACTCCAGACTCTTGAGATCATTCAAGGACATTTATAAAGACTATTGAGCAGAAGACTAAGAGCACTTGGGACTTCCAAATATCTCAAGGAACCTCTAATATTGCAAGAACTCTGTGATTGCCAACGTAGGAGAAGATTGTTTGTAAAGGCTCCCTTGGAGCTTGAGAATTTCAGTATATCAAGCCCTTGTGACCTGCTTGAGAGTACACAGGGGGAAAAAATAGGATCTTTCAGACCTTTTGTATGAGTTAATTTAATTAAGTGCCTGACAGAGAAACAGTTATCTTTGAAAGAGCCAGCATCACCAAGTGAAAGTCCAGTACATGTCAGTACTTGGCCAACTATTCGTGATCTGACCAAGTCCAGGTAAAAATTTCCTTCTTTTTTAAACTCATCATACAGATTGCATTTTGTCATGCTTTTTGGGGTTTTGAGTTTGTTTGTTTGTTTGTTGAAACAGAGCCTGAAAAACAAGCTGATAAGAAAATTTAAAAGAATTATGCATTGCATTGAACCAGATCTTGTTCAATGTTCTGCCATCAAGAGCACGTTCTTAAAGAAAATAAAGAAATAGAAAACTTATATTCCAGGTCTCCCAATTCAACCACTTCATGTCACTAATAATTCTGTGGGTTTTCCATCTTATGCTCTGTCAGTAGTCTCTCTCCAAATCTATAGAAGCTACTCCCTTTTTCTCAACACACTTTCTATATTTTAATTAATTTTTCTTTTTTTTTTATTTTAAGTTTTTTTGAGATGGAATGAATAGGATTGCAGACAGCTTATAAGAATGTGCATTCTAACCAAGTTCCTATTTGTTCTTTTTTCTATTCCTGATGATAGCTAACATTCATTTTGCCTTTTTGACTGCTGAAAATTCTATCTGATAGTTTCAGGAGCTCTTTCATTCATCATAATAAAGCAGAATCTTTTATTATGAACATGTCACTGGGTGATTTTTTAAAAATTAATTACCTTGCATTATTTTATTTGAGTTAATCTTCCACTTTATCTTCCAGTTTCTTGAGGCTTCATTCAGATATTATAAGGGGTTTTTTCCTAATACTTCATATTCAGCTTTGACCCTTTTGCATGATTTTTTATTCTTGAAGAGCTATATCACATTATTACTAATATAATTTTCAGATTTATTTGTGAACATATTTAACAACAGAAACCCAAAAAGGTCCCTCCAAGAAGTCCCTATAGTTGTCAAAACTGATGATTAATTCCCATGTTTTGCTTCTTACCATGGGTAAATGTTACCTTAGACAACTTAGTTTATCTAGGGACCTTTGTGTAGAACATACCGAAAAGATAAGAATATTAACCAAATTGCCTTTTAATTTCTCACAAGTTTATTGCTGTCTTGGAGGACTCTTGTAGATGTATCAGACATGGGTTTTCTCTACAACAGCTCTCTTGATTCTTTCTAGCATGCAGTACTTTTGCTCAGGTCACCTCTTTTTTCTATGTTTTTGCCCATTGTGGATCTCAGGCTGGTCTATATATCAGATCATATATCAGATCAGATCTATATCCAGATCATTATCCAGCTTGCTTTCACAGGCTGGCATTGTTATGGTCACCACTTAGTCTCCTAACATCAGCCCTAGTTTAAGTAGTACTTTCAGTTCATCCACAAAGAATAGTTCCATAGAGGGAAAATCCTCTCCCTCTTTGTAAGAAAAAACAGTAAATAGAATTTTTCTTCTTCTTTTTTGGACAAGACCTTGGTTTTCTCACATATTTTATAAATTGTCTGTATCTGCCTTATCTATCTGACTTGTCAGGTTTTCATTAAACTATAAAGCAATGGAAACTGAATGAATACACTCTTTTGTCCACTACATCATGCATTTCTGATTTTAAAAGTATGAAATCCAATACCAATCCTGTTAAAATTTTCATCTTGTAACTCAGAATGTGAATGTGGCTTGTGGTCGATTTTTTTGGCAAATGCAGCATTTCATTAAAATGAGTGATATTTTGATTTGGTTCAGACCTACTGTGGAAATTTAAGCTGTTCAATAGGACTTTTAAAATTGTGATAATTTATTTTGCAAGGGTAAAGACAACTTAGTGATGAATTTAGGTCCATTTTTAAAGTGCATTTCAAAGAGCAGTTAAGGGCAAGTATACATTTTGTAACAGATATCATACAAAAAAATCAGCACATTATAACTCTTAGAGCAATATTAAATTAACTTTTGAATTATCTCATGAATGTTATCACCTATAATTTCTCCATTTTTGTATGGCAGGTAAGTTTCTGAATCTTTTGAATGTGAACTGGTATGATTTCTGATGATAATTGCTTTACTAGTTTCACAAATTCCATGATCGGGTTGTTCCTGAGATTTAATAGAAAACTTATTAGAAAATGTAAAGATTATCTGGGAATTATATAGATTCTAACAAGCATGTTCTGATCACAGGCCTTTGTGCTAGACTGCACCTTAATATTATATGCTGTGTTTGAAGCATAAAGACCTTTGTACTTTGTAATTTTTCTTACTTATTAAAGCTTTATGCAGAAGTGGGTAATGAGAACCAAATTCTGATGAGAAGCAGCAACCAAACTGGGCAAGGTGAGCAATAGTGAGGAGCATTGTCTCATGTTCTGCATTAGGCAGCCAAGAGGGAAATGAAGAAGGAAAATTTGGCACTTCAAATGTCTCAGTTCAGTGTTGACATGTTATATCTTATACCACAAACAGCATAAGTGATGTAAAAACTAAAATGCTTTCCATAAACCACTGAGGAATCACCTAAAATATCCCATATAGAAGCTCGCAGAGGCAGTAGCTTGGCAAACTGTTCCTCTGCAGGTAGAGGAAGGAACTCTGACTGTTACACATGCAGTTTATGTTTTGGAATATCTCTCTTGTTGTACTCTTTTATTTTGTGATGTCTGAGACTGATCATAAAGTGCAAAATCTAGTTGGAGTAAGCTTCAACTGAGCAGCAACACTGTACTCAGTGCACTATAAGCCCAGAGTCTTGTGATGTTTAAACACACTCAGCTGGCCTATGTCATTGTCAATATATGGTGGATTTGCACCCAGAAAAATTCAGGTTGAATATTAGCAATAATAGGGTTGCTGAAGCATGGAAACAAATTGTCCATTGAGAGTTGGTTATCTCCTTCAGTAGAGAATTTACAGACTGGCTACGCAAACATATATCAGGAATGAGAAAGATTAGTTCATCTTGCCTTGTGCCAGAAAACTCAGTGACCTCTTAAAGCCCCTCTCAGCTTTATTTTCATATGATTCTGTGAAGATTTGAAAATAAATACAATAAAAGCTTCGAGATACTCACAGACTGCAATAAAGGAGCCATATAATGTTTTGAATAGATTACACAAATGCTGTCTTACTGGGATTTTTACCAGGTAAGTGGTAAAAAAAAAGCTACAGCTTTTCTGAACACTTATACTACTGAATCCCTCAATTTATTTCCATTGAAGCCTTTATCCTTAAATCTATATAAAGAAATTAGGCATCTGATTGTTAGGAATTAAGCAGTATGCTATAAAGAACATCTCTCTGATATATACCATTTCCTGTTTGATTATTGGAGACCTCTTTCAATTCTGACTGCTGTGCAGGTCATCTGATTAGTAATATGTACAAGCAAATCCAGGAGGGTTGTAGGAGTATTTTCTGTCTTTCAAGCCTTTTAATATTGCCAGTGGAAAAAGGAAAGATTTTTGTGGTCAAAGCCTCATTTGATATAAATTTTAAATATTAAATTGAATTATAGTATTAATTGCTGCAATGCAATTTAGTTATGGCAATATGTATGAAATTGAAAATTGCCACAAAAAGTACCTGAAAACATACATATTATATACATTTAAAAGCTAGATACACTATGTATGTGATTATTTTACATCCTAATAATATGTCTTATATGTATTACAATAATATAAACCTTGATTAATTTATCACAATCTATTTTTTTAAAAAAGATTTTTTTCACACAAGAGCAAAGCAATAGCACCATCTAGAAGAAGCATACTTTCAGCTATGCATTAGTCTTTTCAAATCTATCTTTTCTTCCTCCTTTGTTTCTACCGGCTGGAAGATAACCCTAATGTGCTTCTGTCTCTTAATTTGGTCAAATTTGCATAGACTATTAATACTTTTATTAATAGCACAACATATAAAAAAATTTAAATTAAATTAATATTCTTCCATTTAAAGTAAGGTCTATATAAAGCTTTTCAGTGAAAAAATTTCACAAAGGATTAATTAGCAGAATTTTATTTCTTTACATCAAACTGAGAAATGGCTCAACCACTCTTGGCATTTTCACAAAGTGTGAAGATAGATACTTGGCAGAAAAAAGCCTGCACAAATGGGTGAAGCTTAGAAAAGTATAAGAGACTGAGAATCGACTCTAAAAATCAAAAATACTGAAAAACTTGAGATGAGCCTTGATGATACATTTTCCAGGATTTGTGCTCATATTGGTAATATTGGGCCAACATTAGCATGTTATGGGACAGTAGTGTAGCTTGCAAAAAATTTTTTTTCACATAATACCATGGTAATACTGATAAAATTTTCTCCCATAAAAAAGATGCTTACATAAAATTTTACGTGTAGGCAAAGAACAGTTACTCAAGTGTGCAGTACATCAAAAGCAAGTTTCACTGATCCTGGAGCAGTGAACGTACAACTCATTGGATGGTTAAACTCATTCTCTGAGCAGAGAATAAGTGATTGAACATCCCTCTCTATGTATCTCTGCTGGTAATGGAAATTTAGCAGCCAAATTCAGTAATACAGAATGGATATTTATGCTTTACATTTGGAGTTTCAGTCTCTAATTCTGCAGTTGATCCTTCCTGACACCTGAGATGAAGAAGTGTGACACAGTGTTTGTGTAGCACCACTTAGTGTGATTCATATAATTTGAGTATTTGACTAAGCTTGGGCATTTGATACCTCATTGTCTTGAATAAGCAGTGAAATGTTTTCTGCTTTTTTCTAGCTTACTGACATATTTTCTTATATTTTTTAAAGGCTAGGATTTTTTTTTAGTGCAGCAGTCTGACAGCAGAGGGTTGTTTGGTTTGTTGGTTTGGGTTGGGTTTTTTTTAATTAATATTTAATAACTTGTTGAAATGAAGCTTACTCTGGCAATGAGCTAGTTTCATGAAAACACCTTTTGAAAAATGCTTCTTATGTCCAGCATTAGATTTTCCAGGAAAATTAAATACATAAAACAAAAGCCCATAGCTAACTTCTTGATAATTACTGAGGATGCAACACCTCTATTTTCAGTCTGCAATCTAAATCAAGAAAAAACAATATCTGAACCAGAATTTCTCAGATTTCTTATGCAGGTTTTCTGTCCAGCTCTTTAAAAGAGTTTTAGAAAAGGCAAGGTCAAAGTGTTGAACTTAGTAGCTTAGAAGAAAGGGGAGTATTGTTCTGTCTTTTGCTTCACAGGGATGATAAAAGCTTGTATCAGTTTCTTAAATTTTATCTGACACTCTTGCAGGCTAGACACATAATCTGCAAGAAAATTGTTTAGGTTTTTCATTTTGGTTTTGGTTGGTTGGTTTGTGGGTTTTGGTTTTTTTTGTTTGTGTAGGTTTTGTTTGTTGTTTTTTTATCATTATTATTTTTTACTAGAAGATTAAGTCCGTTGTCTGTTTTCCTGTCTGTTTTCCTCCACAGAATTTGAATTGATTAGTTTTCCTGGTCCTGGTCATAAAGTAGCAACTGAATTAGAAAATATAGGGAGAGTAACTCTTACAGAGGGGGAAGGACTAGCCTAATCTGTGTTTTTGTCAAAAATATGTTCCTTTTAATTCTTCTTGCCCAAGTTGGAGTTTTATCCACATGGGAAATTTTGTGGTGACACTGCATTACTGCAGTTCAGCTATGAGGTCAGATAAGCATCACAGGCATAGGTAATAAGGCAGATCTGTGTTGTGCAAAAGAGCTCTGGACATAGATACCTGAGCTAGCCCCAAGCAGTGCTGATACAATCATGTAGTACACAGAACTTCCTGTTCCAGAGAATAAACCCTCTTTCTCATAGGTACCTTTTAGCTCAAGCTTCCTCAGGCCATGGTGATTACGCTTTTGGAGATTTCTGTTTGGCAGTGAGGGGATCAGTGCTAGTTTGAGACCCACGATGCTATGTTCTGTGGGACACTGTAGACATTGCTGCTGAGACTTTAACTGCTTCATAAGGAGACTGAATCACCAAAGGTGAGATTGTAAAATTTTAGTACAAACCAAACTGTCTAAAATTCTTGTTTCACAGAATCGTGTAATCACAGAATGACAATGATTAGTGTTGGAAGGGACCTCTGAAGATTACCTAGTTCAAGCCCACTACTAAGGCAGGTTCACCTAGAGCAGGTTGCACAGGTTCACATCCAGGTGGGATTTGAATGTCTTCAGAGAAGGAGACTCCACAACCACACTGGGCAGCCTTTCCAGTGCTCTGAACACTGCTTCTTCACATTTAAAGTGCCTTCTCTGTATATAATCTAAAGTTTGGACAAGCTGGAAGTTGTAAATTTACAAAGGATAGAATGCACTTCACGGCTTCAAATGAGAAGTGTTTTGGACCTTACACATCCTGTGGACCTGTAGGTGGCAATTGTCATAACTGCACAACTGAGGTCTGGCATCTTATGCAGTGTAATTATGGTGAAAAGATCTATTGTGTACCAGCTGATATTCCTACTCAACATGGAAGAGAATGCATGTGAAAAATGGTGCAATATAACCAAGAAATATGTCACATGGTCTAACTATTTTTTTCTTTCAAGTCAGTTTGTAAATAGCATGAACAGGACATATGCCTTTAGTATATTTCAACTTCCATTTAAAATGTATTAAATTTAATTGATTTAGAGTTTATTTCATGTTCTAAGTACAAAGAATCAGGACATTAGTATTTAGTGTTCTTTTAATTAAAATAGCAGTTTACTCTAAACCCTGGATTTAATTACTTTTTGAACTGCTTCTCTGCTTTGCTAATAATGTTTGACAGTTTTAAAATAGAATAGCTAAACTTGAGGCTTGTCCATTTAGTAGGCTGATGCAGTATACACTGAGAAAGCTGAAATATAATTTAAAAAACTGTCCTGTGCAAGAGAATACTTCCCATTTAACAATGAGGACCTCTGTCAAAATTTGCATATGCACACTGAGTTAAAGGACATTTAAAAGATGGAAATTGAAAGTAATTTTAACATTATTGACTTAGTGATACTATATTTTGTCCTAGTTATGACTTTAAAGAGATCTGGTTATTTTTTCCATGAGCTCAGGCCTTGGAAAGAAATAGTTTACTTTTTACAGGAAATCGGCACTAAAAATACTGGGGTTTAACATATTTTTCTTAACTATAAAGAACTGTTATAGGACTTAAATGATAGGACATGAATTTTAAAGTAGAAACTGAAAAAAGTTTTCACATGGCAACAACTTATTCATGTAAATAATAGTCAAGGACACTCTGTATTTGTAGTTATCCTCTTGGAGAAATTGCAGCCTTAATGCATGCTAACATATTGTTCCAAAGCATGAAGCAATCACTTTGCCTCATTTACAATATTTTGATAACAGTTTCCTAAAAGTAAACCCCCATGTATACAGAACAAGAAAAACACTCCAGGTAGCTTCAGGTGTTGGTGAGAAGTAGCCTCACCAACTTATATGACTTCTGGAACCAGTAAAAAACACCCAAGCAAGGCCAGCCATGGCATAATAGACAGGGACTTGCTGTGTGAACCACATACAGTACTGTGGTCGTTTGACCCCAGCTGGCAGCTAAGCCCCACACAGTCACTCGCTGAGCCATGGTGGGATGGGATTGAAAATCAGAAAGGTAAAAGCAAGAAAACCTCTGAGTTGAGATAAAGACTGTGTAACATGTAAAGCAAAAGCTGATAATGCAATCAAAGCAAAACAAGGAATTGATTCACCACTTCCCATTGTCAGGTAAGTGTTCAGACATCCCCAGAAAAGCAGGTCTTCCATTGCATCTAAGTGACTTGGAAAGACAAATGGCATCACTCTGAAAATCCCTTCCTTCACCAATCTTCTTCCCCAAAGTTTTTATTGTTGAGAATGGCACCATATGCTACGGGGTATTCTCTGGTCAGTAGGGATTGGCTGTCCCAGCTGTGTCCCCTTCTAATTCCTTCTACACCCCCAAACCCCTCACCAGTGGGGTGGTGTGAGAACCAGAAAAGGCCTTGACTCTGTGCAAGTACTGGTCAACAATAACAAGAACATCATAGCCCTGTATATGCTACCATAAGGAAAATTAACTCTATCCCAGCCAAAGTCAAGTGTGACGCTGAATTCTACCCTGGTAGAGGAGGTCTCTGAGTACTTTTTTCATGTGACTTCAGGCCTCAGAAATTATTTAGATTTCTACTGTAAGATGTTGACTTTATATTTAGTAGTGGAACTTTTTAGATTTGTATTTGTAACAAATCAGTTTTACCAAGAAGACTTAAGTCTGCAATCTTATCTGTTAATATCCAAGTATCTCCATTAAGAGTATGTCATATTTACCTTATATATGTCCATCTCCTGCCAACCTTCCCCTTCCTCCCCATCTCAAGGTTAAGAACGGAACAATGCAATGAAAGTCTAAACTACACATTAATCTAGAAGCTAGTAATTAAAATTTCATTTGGATAAATATGTATCCAACATCTTCAGTGAAATTTTGTTGATTTACACCTGCTGATCAAGCCAGGCTTCTGTTTCTTATTCAGTCTCCCCCTCTAACTCTCATCTCAATCTAGTTTTCAGTCTATCATTTATTTACTTGTAGCTTTGCTGTGTGTACTACATAAATAACTTGTGTGCCAGATACAGCGAAGACATTGACTTGAAAGCTAGCAAATTGCATGAAGCTTTCAAACTAATTTTCTATGAGAGATTATAATGAAATTCCTTTTTGAACCAGGTCTATAATAACTAATATTTTCATGGTATCTATCAATAACTAATTTAACTCTAAAATGTGTGACCTACCACTACCTCTCTTACTTTCTCCCAAGGATGAAAAGTTTTGTAAGATAGCATAATTCATACACTTATTTCCATGGCATGATATTACAAACATGCCACTTAAATAATAAATATGACTCACCAGGTCTCCCTAGTGTAAAAAAGAGTATTTGTCTTAAATTGTAAATTAAGCCCTATTAACAATTCCCTGGAAAAAATGCATTTAGTTAAAGAGTTCCACTGGAACACTAATGAAATAAGAGTTTGTCAAACTTTCCAATTAATCCTTTTAAGATTACGTACAATTACGTAGGAAAAACAGTGGGGTTTTGTCTTAATAAGGAGGTAATTTCTTTTGCAAATACCAAAGAGAATATTTAATGAGCTTTAGGAAAACATGCAAGTATCTATATAACTAAATTATATTTTCTCTTAAGGTACAATGAAGAACAAGTTCTTACAGTCCCTACATATATCACATTATTTTTAAATACAGATTTCAGGTGGGATCCCCAATGAGTATTTACATATATTTAACCTAAATACAGTTATAGGAAAAAATGAAAGCTGCAATGGGATGGCTCAGAGGTAAGTGCCAGAGGTAAGAGATGAATCAGCTAATAGTTAATGTCACTGGAACGTAGCTATACAATATATGCATACTGTGCTGAGGTCTCAATGGCATCAATCACTGTGCTACAATTTATTAACACAACAATTATCTGCCTTATTTTGAGACATTTTGTGTTTCCACATGGCAAACCAATAGGCAAATAAATGTTTTATTTATCATATTTGTATTTAAATAGCTTAAGATGGTAGAGGAGTAGTTTGTCATTACCCCTATGACTCAAAAGGGAAGGTTCTGTTTCAGAAGAGCAACAGGACTGAGGTCCAGAACTGTCTTACTTAGATGAGCAGGAAATTTCGGCAGTTCATAATCAGCTTCTGTTGACTATCTACAGGCACTGGAATGGACACTTGATTTTATCAAGAAATCCACACTACAATTTATGTTTCACTGTTACTTTGGAGCCCTTCAGTTTCATCAGGTGCTTTAATTTTCATTAACATTTTCTTCAGCTGGCATCCTATGGGGAAGACAGTCTTTTGCCACCTGCCTTTTTTTCCCCCTAGTATAAAGACCTTGCAAGGACTCCTTTTAAACCCAATAAATATGGAGATGAATGCTCTGACTTGTGTGAGTATTTATACTTGAATGGGCACAGTTAAAAAAAAAAAATTAAGTTAGAAACCTCAAAGTTAGCTTGTTTGTAGTCTTCATTACACAAGATAGAGCAGTGCTATTATGAATACCTAATTCCAAAATTCTGCATATGCATGTTTATACATAAATGCAGCATTTGATTTTAGAAAGATTTTTAGAATTTGAAATACAGTTTAGAATATAAAAGGGAAAGCCCAGATATTTCAGACATTTGAAAAAGTCAAAATATTTTGCTTGTGTAAGTATGGATCACAGAGGAGCATATTATTCCATCCAGGGGATTACTTTCAGATTTTAAAAAAATGCATAGGCATATCAGCATTTTGAACCATTCTTAATAATCCTTTGAATATTTTAATATCATATTGTTCTTAAGTCTAACATAGTATTTCTCAGTATTAAGTAGCAGGTCTAATAATCAAGTCATTACAGAAGGACTGTTAAAAGATTTTCTTCTAATACACATTATTTTATAATTACATATTTGTAATTTACTACTTCATAATACCCATGAGCTAGTTTTAATTCTTTAATGCATTTGTCCAACACAACATTCTGCTGAAAACAGTGTTGAAATTACAACAAATGAAAATCTTTGATTTTGCAATAGATCCTAATGTATTATACCAGTTATTGGGATTATCAGGTTTAAAGGGTCACCCTTAACTGTGGTATAAAAATCTGAGTCTTCTATCTCAAACATGCACCAGTCAAAGTTTTTAGGTAACCAAATTTAGTAGCACTTTCTTACTGTAGTATTATTGGTTTGGATTAGACTGATCTAATTAAAACAGGTTTTTACTTTCACACAACATGCCCATTGTGTGGAAAGTAGCTGGAAGCTATTCTTCAAAAAAAATTGCAATTCACAATTTTTAGGAAAGTTTTTATTGTACACTAAATGATAGAGGGTTTTTAAGGCTCAAATTATCTATTTTAAAGCTAATTTTAGCTTCTGCCATTTCAGTTCATAGTTTTAAATTGCGCATATTCCCATGATTTACCTTCCACTGTTGTCTTCAACTTCTTAACATGCTATTGATGATTCAGAATATAATCCTTGGTAGGTGTTTCATCACAAAAGAATGGAGTATATTTCAGTATTTCTTGTTTCAGTTTCTAGCACTGTTGGAAGAAATACTGAATAAACCACATTAATAAGCAACTCAGGGCAAAAGCAGCCTATCTGAGAGTTGAAATGGTTGGCACTCTGTTCTCCGTGCCTGCTCTGTATCTGTTTTAAAGGGTATTTATTTAGCACTAGTTTTTCTCTGTTCCTGTGGACTGCATGCCCTTTAGAAGCTGGAAAACAGACTCTGCTCCTGGAACACATCTTTGTTTCATCCATAAGTAAAACAGCTCACACACTCAAAAGCTGGCCCAATTTACAATCCAAAATGCAGTAAGTGGGGGCAATTGGAAGATTCATTTTAGAACCACAGTTCTAATCTGAACTAAAACACGAATGTGCTGATCAGCTTGGTGATTCATTTTGGTGTTTCCAAATGTCACACTGTGTATAGCTGTGTTATTCCAAGCCTGTAGTTTGTAGTTGCTACATTCTAGCAACAAAAATCATTTACAAAGAGATTGTGACAAAAAGCACATCTGTGATTATATATGACAGCACAGAATCCAAACTGATTTTAAAGAAAGCATAGAGAAGGGAAATATCACCCTCGTGCTTCATCTTTCTCACCCTTAGAAGCATAGACTGTTTTCCATAAATCAGGAATCCAGCGTTTCCTCCATTTCATAACTGTACTGTTTTTTGCAGTTCAAGGAGTCTTTTGTTACAGAAGTGGGAACAACTCATGGTTATGTTGAATCCTTTTGCTCTTTTATCTACAAAAAGAGGGATTAATTCACTTAGTTATTATGGGGTGTAGTTAGAACAGTTGTCAGTGGCAGAGCTGGGATAAGACAAGACTATCCAAAGTGGCCAAGAAAGGGTATGAATGCTGGACAAGTTCTGTTTTCACAGGAAAGAAATTAATTGAGAAAGGTCCAGGGGCAATTCACCTAAGGTGCCTCCATGTTGGGAAATTTTTCACTGAGGCAATAATTTACCATTTTAACTGAAACTGAATAATCTCCTGTCATTCAAGGAGAAAATAATCCATATATATTGTCTCATTTTCTTACATGCTACAACTGAAAGCAAGCCAAGTCAGTCCTGAATATTAAGGAGTTTCTTTTTCTCACTGAAACTGTTCCCTGCTTTATGCTCCATTGCTCTGCACTACTTACAGAACCACAGCATCATGGAATAGTTGAGGTGGAAAGGGACCTCTGGGGGTTGTCTTGTCCAACCCTCTGCTCAAGCAGGTCCAGTTGCCCTGGACTTACTTCTGCTGTTTGACATATAAACACATAGACTAAGCACAGAAGGGGTGGAAGCAAGACAGAAATTTTATTTTCTTTTCTTGTGATTGAAACACCATCATAATACAATTCAGGGACAAAAGCTTTTCTTCTGTCTGTTGAAGAAAAGTGTCCAATGCTTCACATAGATCTTAACAGGAGATTGTACACTACTGTTTCTGACAAAACTATTAGAAATACTTTCATACATATTTGTATTTTGTCATTTTATAATCTCAATTTGAAAACATTTCATAGTGCTTAAATTGTTCTACAAATGGATGATCTCCTTTCTGCCCTATAATCATCCTCAGGCTGATCAGTGTCTTAGGTTAGCCTAAAGATGTTAGACCAGAGGAAGGAAGTACTTCATATCTTGCTGAATAAAATATTCTATGTTTAAACAAATTGTCCTAAAAATCAATAAAAAACCTCAGCTGTGAATGTGAGGGAGCCTGAAAAAATGTGCTATATGAAGAGATTGCCATGCAATGGATGGTTTGAAACTACAAAGAATAACATTGTATGTACTGAATCAAGGAACATAATTATGTTTGGTTGTCTTGCTTATTTTTAAAAACAAGATTTCATTTGACAACTAACATAGAACCAATATAAGTACATTTCTAATCTAAAAGTGTAGGTGTTATTCCATGTAATAAAATAAGGCAATGTTCTAAGGAAAATGCAAAACCTAAAAAACCCCCTTAAAATCATTTACAAATCAATAGGACTCTTACCAAGTAAAATCCAAAGGCTTCCAAACAATACTAAGATGCCATTTGAGAGAATTTTTTATGGTCATTATGCTTTTCCATTTTTTCTAAAACATTTCATGTTTGATTAAACGTGAATCCCTTTCTCCCTCTTAGTTTACTGCCAAACACAAGTGTAAGGTTCTGGCAACTGGCTAATAAAGGATGAAAAAAATACACACCATAAAAGTTTACTGATACAATACCAGGGTAATGAAAGATTCACCCACCACAGTGGAGCATTTACCAAACCAGACATAAACAGATTTTGCAACCAAATGAGACATAAAGTCAAAAAAGATGGTAGTGTAGACTTCAGTAGTTGTATGAAGCTCAAAATTTCAAACTCTCTCCAGAAGTGATATCTATTGAGGTAGAAAGTGATTTTGAGCAGTCTCTAACTTGCAAACCCTATGTTCTTGCTTATAAACACATTTGAACAAGCTTTTAACATTCAACTGTGTAGATCCTGAGATATCTCCTTAACGTCTTATTACTAATGAGAACATGCAATGGTCACCGTGGCAATCCCTCAGCTATATTGTGCATGAGTCCCTCCATAATGATGGTGACTGATTACATTTTGGTATAAACACACTTGGTATGTACTACTTACTGTTTCTCAATATGATTGCAATGGTGTCCTTAAAATTAAGAGTGACAATCAAAGGAAGTCTAAGAACTTTCATGTTGAAAACACCCCACTTCAGAAAAGGGAAAAGCATTGAAGCTCACTGTTATATGATGTGACACAGCACAATTCCCAGAACAGTGAAATCAGCTGTTTTCTGCCTACTTGTTCTATAACCTTTTTCTTTTTTTTAAAGTAACTATAACTTGAAACTCAGCCATATGGATGTCTGCACCATCCTGCAGAAGAAACATCTGACTGTCTATAAACATTCTTATAACTGTTTTCAACACTATTCTTTTTCAGTTACTCTACTGTTGTTTGACAAAGGCAGATTGCACATCTGTATTAGAGAAGTTTATCCTGTGGATAAATCAGGTGACTTTCAATTACTGAACAAATAAAGTTCTATAACTTGTGGTGGATAAGACTAAGGAAGGTCAGAGAAAGTGCTGAGAGGGTTAGAAAGCAAAGTAGGACAGTTTATTAAGATTAACAGCTGCAGACTTGATGTTGCTAACAGCAAGACAGATTACACAAAACATAGGTGAATCCTTTCATGAAGTCTTATATCTTCTGTATCCCTTATTATAAGGAGCTTACGGCAGAGCCCTGTAGCAAAACCCTGTGACCTTCTCACCCTGGAGGATTTTTGAGTGCTCAGTCAGGCTGGCTGGGCTGACCGCGGGCTGGTTGAATGGATGAATTCTCCTGGCCCAGATCGCCTCAGACATACACTAACGTGCATGCCGCTATTGGTGACTGCTTGCATTCATAAGAATCGATGGCAGATACAGTCTTGATTTCAGAGTATGGGGCAAACAATCCACAGGCTGAAAAAAACCTTGTTTATTAAAACACGGCGATTTACTGAAAAAAACAACTGCATAAACAAACAAACAAATAAATGATGTATCGAGGCTTTCTCATCATGCACCTTCCGGAATAGCCGCTCAATGCTGTTCAGTGCTATTCCAAAGACAGTAAGGGTACCCGCCTCATTAAAAGGTGCCCTAAAGATAACAGGCCTCCCGGCCACGTTATCACTGCTCCCCAGCCCGCCAGCAGACCCTGGGCTGGGGGACAAGACCCGACACGGCTCCAGCGGCCAGCCCGGCTCCGCGGGTGCGCTTCGCCGCTGCGCGCCTGCTCCGCGGGGCCGCCGGCACACGGCCATCAGGGCCGTCCCACCTGCGCTCACCTCCCCTGTACCTTTCCGCACCCGCAGAAAGGAGGATCCCGGACTGTATTCAATCTTTAACTGAATTACAACCTCTTCCCCAACACCCCCACAACACAACACCCTCCTCTCCCCGCCCCAGCTGCGTTTCCAGACGCAAAGGGCGTGAGCATCAGGTGCGGGCAAGGAGGAGCGGGACCGGTCCCGCCTCCGAGGTACTGCTGCAGCGTGGGGAGCCCGGAGCTGGCGGTACCCCGGGTCCCCTGTTTGTACCCGCATCCCCGCGGGGGTCGAAGGGCTCCCACGCCGGCTATTCCGTAGCCTGGCCGCTGCAATCAGCGGTGCAGAGTGGCCGGGAGATCCTATGCTGCTCCCCTCGCACTTCTGTAGCACAAATCTTCCCTTCCCCTCGGCCCTCCCCGCAGCCCCACTGGTGCGTTTCGCTCCCTGATCATTCTTGCCACTCTCCCCTCGGCCGGGCCGGGAGTGCCAGGACCGCGGTGCTGCGGGAGACAGCTGCCGCTGCCGCCGCTCTGCAGGGCAGGCTCTCGTGGCCAAGGCGGGACGGAGACCTTTCTGTTCATCCACTCCTCCTCTCCTCTTCTTTTCCGTTGAAACCATTTCAGCTTCTCTCAGTACTCTTCTTATGTTCTCCCTACGCTATTCCCTTTCCCTCCCTTCCCGCCCTGACCACTGCCCTCCGCAGTCTCGTCAAAGGGATGGGTGTTTGGGGCGGGATGTAGTTGGGGAGGAAGATAAGTCCTAGACGCGAGAGGAGGGCGGGAGAGAAAGGGAGAGATTTTTCAGTCGTCTCTGGGCTGATTGGAAGAGGCAATCATTGTATCTGCGGCCGGAGGATTAGCAGATAAACTTTATTGCTCCCTTTTGTGCGTGTATGTGTGCGTGTCTGTATGCGTGCATGGGTGTGGGTGTGTAGATGAAGAAGTCGCCTCTCAAGGGGGGAAATCTTTTCAATTTCCCTTGGGCAGGTGCAGGTCAAGGAGGAGCTCATGAGCATTTTGTCTGATCCATGAACTGATTAGGGGAGGGGAAACCATCACCCTCCTCTTACTCTTCCTTTCCCAGTTTTGAAATCATTCCTTCCTCACCACCGCCGCCCTCCCACCCTTCCCCTCCACTGCACTGAATGAATGGAAGAGTCTCCAGGGCTTTCTTCTGCTTCTCGCCCTGGACCGGAGAAGTGAGTGGGCATCTATCTATCCTCATCCATCTCTTTCTCGCTCCATCCATTCCCGAGGGGATTTCAGACGGTGCAATGTGTTTCCAGCCTCTTGCTGCTGCTACCACTTGTGATACTATGCGACGTGCAGGGAGAAGGTTTTGCAAAAATGGATTTATTCGATTTTAAAGGATTTCTTCCCTAATAAGGATCTCTTTGCACATAAATATGACTAAATCCCCTATTTGGTAAATCTTTCTCTACCCCACCCCTCCTCTTTGGGTTCCCTCCCGCCCGCGCCCCCACCCCTTCAGAGGAGCAAGCACAGGGAGCTGATGACGGACCCATTAATCCCTTCTTCAATGCATCAAAAGAAGCCGAAGGGCTGGAAGTCGCTGGGCTCGGAGTCCTGCAGGAAATGCTTCGATCTGCTTTTGGTTTTGTATGAAACTGGTGACTAGGGGCTCGGCTCGCTCCGTCGCCGCCGGCCGCCGGCACCTGGATGCGCGGGCCGCCGCCGCCGCCGCCTTGCCCGCCGCCGCGATGCAACGCTCCTGGCGGTGCTGGTGATCGCTCGGGTGTGATGGGATTGAGCCGGCCGTGATCATTTGAAGGCGGTGAGGGAGAGCGAGGGCGAGGAAAGGCTGCTCCGCTGTGCTCTGTGTGTGTGGGCTTCGGGATTTTTTTTTCTTTTTCTTTTCCTACTTCCATCCTCTCCCCGCCACTGGAAGTCCTCCCGTATCTAAATGGAATTAGTGGAGACCGAAGCCCCTTGTGTAAGGAACAGACATGACCCATGGACGCAGCTTCTTCCACAGTGAGTATCTATCTCCCCCTTCCTACCCCACCACCCCCGCCGCGCACGGGCTCCTGCCCTCCGCTGCCTCCACAACTGGCGTAACGGGACGCCCAGACTTCCGCGGCGTGGGGGCGAACTCCCCCCACGCACACACAGCACCCTCCTCCCCACCTCGCTGCGGTGCACCGCGGGGGAGTTCGTGTCTGCCGACGCCGTGGGCCAGCGGGACACGCTCCCGATGGCTGGAGGCTTTCACCTGGGCGCGACGCATCTAGTGGCTTTTGGCTTGACGGGGGAGAGGGGGCACAGCCCCGCCGGGATGCTCGACCCTGCCGCCGGGAGAGGGGGCGCGGGGCAGCGCCGAGAGCCGCGGCGGGGACGTCCACACAGGGCACGTATCTCGCACGTCTGCGGGGAGGGGGCGGCCCTCCAGGAGCAGCAAGGAGGCACCGAAAAATGTATCACCTACTGGTCGAAGACCTCCAGAGGCCTCAGGCTGCGCGGGTGGGACCCCATCTCCCGCCTCTGTTTTGGAGAGGGTCCACTATACTGAAGGGGTTTGACTGGCTACAGTTCCTTCCAGCACTTCCCTCTGTGCCCACACCTGTACAATAGCGCTATGGCCAGGTATTGCTCATCCAAAAACTCTTCACTAGGCTAAGCCTCGTCTGTGCCAAATCACAGCCTCCTAAAAGCCTAGCCAAGAGATAAATCTCTTAATATACTGCTTGTAATGAAAAATATACACAGATCCAAAAAGATGGAAAGACACGTAATCAGAATGGCACTAGAAAGCATGATTATAATTACACCCATGATTAGGAGGGAAAGGAAGAGGAGCAAGACAGGGAGAATGAAACAAGAAATGTGGTGGAAACTTCTTTAAAATAATTCCCAAGTCAAAATAATCTCCATATTGTTGCCAGGCTGCCAATGCTTCCCAAGTGACAGTTTTCAGTGAATGAAGATTGGTCTCTTTGGGGTCTTTTTTTTTTCTTTTTTTCCCTCCCCCTCTCTGAAAAGCACTCTTCTTTTTCTGCAGCTTGAGCAAGGGATCATAGAGTAAAATGGTCTGCCTTGTCTGCTTAATTAAAATATATTGTGCTGTCTTTTCCCAAGAAGCCCATAATTTTAATTGCTTTTTGGCAATATACATATTTTTGTCTCTTGGTGTTAATAACAGTAAATCAAAAGGTTTTGTTGTGGGGTGGTTTTTTTTTATTATTTTTTTAAATATGGGAGGAGTATTTCACTTTAGCTATCCAAATGTTAGATATGGCAAATAGAGAAAAAAACAAACAAACAAATAACAACAAACTTAATCTCTTAGTCTCTTCTTGTCTATTAGATTTTATTATCAAGATTGACTCCCTACTAATAATCAATACTGACATAATGGCATGTAAGTATAGCTCTGTGCTTTGGAAAAACATAGCTCTGTGATTTGGAAACATCCTTTCTAGCGGCTACAGCTGGAACTGAAAAGACCTATGTTTTTTCTGTCATCTTGGTAATAATACATCTATAGTTTAGACCAACTCTCTTCTCCAAATTCCATTTTTTTCTGCATAGAAAAGGAGGGGAGAGCTTGAAATGAGCCTGTAAGAATCAGATGTGAAATGTTATTAATTGCCTAAAAAGAAACATTTCTTGCATAAAGTTTGTTTGGCTATTGCATGTCCTATTCTAGCTTCCATAAATTTGTGGGCAGAAGGAACATCAGCAGCTGGTTCCATATTCTAACAGCAATCCACCTTACACTATCAAGAAATTAGGTTTTGGCTCATGAAGATTGCAGGCATAGATGCAGTATGGTTACTGCATGAAACACAGCTAAAGTAAACGAGCAACTTAGTAAACGGGCGATTCCTGCATTGCCTTCATATTCTGACACAGCCAGCAGGCAGAGTTCCAACTAGCACGTATTTCCAGAATTCATCCCTGAGAAGAGTAAGGGTATGAATGACTGGGTAGCATTCAGATCTGAGCAGAAGATGTAGTGTTCTCACTGAATGCCCATGAAACAGAAGAGTTTTTTAACTATCAGTGCTGCCAACATCCGTCTCTAGGGACTGTTAGCCTGACCAAGAAATAGTGAATATGTTGCCAAGCCTTCATCTTCCCAGAATTTTAGCCTTCCCATCCTTAATAAGGCAGCCATCATCTATGTCTCTAACCCTCTGTCACATGGGAAAGGTCAAAGGCATAGAAAAAGATACCTCAATGCCATCAGAATACTGTAAATGTGGAGACAGCCTTCCTTTAGGATGAAAATCACACACAATTCACAGCATAGAAGCTGAAAATGATGAAAGCACCATCTTTGACAGGATCATAGTTACTAATCCATGCTGGTTTTTGGTGTCTCTTGGGGTTAATAAGAAGAAAGTATGCCATTGAATTACATTTGTTAAAGACCTCAGGTCCTTCAGTTCCTCATCATAATCAACAACCCAAATAGCAGCTGCTTGATCCAAAATGCTCAGAATAAACATGCAACTTAATCTTCAGTTTAACTTTAGTGAAGCCTGGGTAGTATGTTTGCTATTTTTTTAATCCCAAACTAGCTGGGGCAAAGCCCCAAGCACTCCAAGAACTGATGGATCTGTTCTCTTCTTCTCTTGATAGCCC
This sequence comes from Sclerurus mexicanus, assembly GCA_013396755.1. Lineage (NCBI taxonomy): Eukaryota > Metazoa > Chordata > Aves > Passeriformes > Furnariidae > Sclerurus > Sclerurus mexicanus. Next base: position 1,491,335 of record VWZF01003010.1, read on the forward strand.
ACATTTAGATACCCAAAGAAGTATGAGTGATGACAAGAAAATCAGTGTATGACTTCTTTATCAGGTAGCTAGCTAGAAATTTAGATCTTCCAAATCAGTCTCATTATGTCTGGCCTAAGTTTTTGCCTCTTAGCCTTTTCCAGTTAAATTGTTGGATTTGGAAATTCCCAGAAACCCAGCAATTATCTCCAGGTCAAAGTCCACCTCTGAAAGGTCACATTTGTTCCCAAGAGGAATGGTTGTCCTATGATGGTTGGAGATAGGAGACTTCTATTTGTAAAATGGGCTGCAGGTTCACTGCAGCACAAAGTGACACCCTCTTGACAAGTCAAACAAACTAGATTAATGAGACTGTTAAGCATACACAATAATTTACTTCACTAGGGATTTGCAAATGCTTTGATGGAGATGAAGAACCCAACCCCTCACTTCTTTCATACTCCCAGTACTCATTTTCAAATTTTATTATGCCACAGTGAGAGATATTAGTGAGTGCAGTGGCACTGAAACTTAGCAGGCCTTTGTCTCCCTCTGTTAAAAGTAGACACTTTTTATTATTGACACAAACTATGATTATATAAATAAGTATTTGTAAAAATGTTTTTCTTTAATATTACAGAAAAAGGAAAAAAAATGGAAGAAAAACATCAGTGCCTGTGGTGTTTTGTTTTTTTTTTTTAAACCAAAAGATCTTCTCTTCATTTGGATACATTTGCAAAGATAAATATTTTCAAGAACAGACTGCAAAGAAACTTGTTTATACAAAATATACAATTTAAAGATACACATAAACGTGACACTTTTCACAGTAATTCTATTTAATTTGTATTCTTGTAAAATAGATGGGTACAGTTTGATTGCAGGCACTATCACACTGTGATATTTAATTTATATTTCTCTTTCAGTTGTAGCAAGTCTAATCATCCTACATTTGTCTGGGGCAACCAAAAAAGGAACAGGTATGTAAACTTCAGACATTTTTTTTTCTGACAATATATCAGAGACCAAAGTATAGATTCGAGTTGCTAGTTTATTTTTTGAATTTTTTATTAGCTCATTTACTTGCAGTGTCTGCACTTTGTCCATTTGTTTGGAGCATTTGCATGCCTCTACACAAAAAAAAAAAATCCAGTGGTGCTGATCAAACTCAACCTGTTTCTAAAGACTGTAAAGTACTCCCCCTTTCAAACTGGGAAGTCTAGTTTGGGCACTTTAAATATTTTTGTTTGTTGAAGTACAGTTAAAAATCTAAAATTGAGTATCATGGGTCCATTTGTACACGGTGAGTATAGAAAGAGATTCTTAAAAGCTTTTAGTGCTAAGAATTCCCAAGTTGGGAATGCTGCTAAGCAGAGTGCATATCTGAACCTGTGTCTGAATGCACCATCCCTGCAGGCCTGAATTCATTTCAGGAAATTGGGCTCCGTGTTGTGCTCTGCCTGGATACAGACCAGGAAGAAGAAGAAATACTTGCAGCCTATAAGTCAGAACTGAGGTGGTTAAAATAATCCTTGGGAGGTGCCTGTTTCCTTCCATTGATTGTAAGAGGGAGTCTCAAACATCTGCCTCTACATATCAGGGGCTTAAGTTAGATGGGACGTTCCTTTGATCTTTGATACCTCATTTGGAGAAAAACCAGTCTAGAACTTCCTTTTAATAGCAGACTAGGTATATTTCCCCCTAAAGAATCCATCTTATTTTAGCCTACTTGTTAAAGCATGATGCCCAGGAAAGGTTTCTTCATCTTCAGCTTCAACAGACCCAAACCTTTGTCTCCAGTCTCTCTGACAACATGCAGAAAGGAATGCAAGAGATTCAGGGCTAGGAAGAAAGCAAACAAGAAGGTCCAACTCTGGTCTCTGATGATTCATCTAGGAGGAAGAAAGTCCTTGGGTGTGATTCCTGGACTCAGAGCTATTTATTAATTTTGCAGTAAACAGCAAAAAAAAATTTATGAACCTGATTCCACGAATTCCCCTGTCTACCTCTGTCAAGTGAATATAGAATAAAGATGCTGCAGATTTAAAACAGCTTGTATATATTATATTAATTCTCTGGTGGTTTTTTTCTTGATTTTATGACTCTGTTGTATCCCTGTATTATGGCATGAAGTTTGCTGATAAAGAAAACGCTTGAGCCTTTTGAGATATACAAGTGGGAAACTCGTGCCTTCCATTTCTCGGGCACGTGCTTTTCCTACAGGTTATTATTTTAAAAACACTACAAATATCTCTCCCTCTAGACATGCAAGGCTCTTCTCTGCTTTGAAAAAAAAGTGTTTTGAGTAAGAATTATATGTTTTACCTTAAGGAACAGCCTTGTTTCCCCCCATGTCAAAAAGTCAACAGAAAAAAGTCTTGAGATCGATGACAGAAGGGATTGTTTTATTTATCCTGTAAGAAAGTTCTAAGTGTCACATAGACATAATAATTTGTGAGCTAATTATATAATGCTTAATGTGGTCATTTCACAGAAAAGCAAACGACTTCCGAAGGACAGAAACCAGTGCAGTGTGGAACTTGGACCAAATACGCAGAAGGAGGCATTTTCACTTCTCCAAATTATCCCAACAAGTATCCTCCGGACAGAGAGTGTGTCTACATTATAGAAGGTGACCAAATGAGGAATCTTTACATTTTATCATCAACTATATTAAAAAAAAAAAAGTTTTATTTTTCTGTATGTGAAGAGTAGGTAAAGTCATTGTAGGTAAATTGCATGATCAAGCTTTTTAACAAGCAAGATTTAGAGAAGCTCTTGATATATCTTGACATCACTCATAAGTGAGTTCAGGTGGTAAGTATGCATGACTCAGTAATAAACACAGTACAGTTTTTTTCAGAATATTTAGAGAATGAATAGAGCCTAAAATGTTGTAACATGACAGAAGAAAGAATATTTTAAAATGAATAGTAGAAGTGAGCATGGGAAACAAATGCTTTAGACTTTCATACAGATATTTTAAAATTATCAAAATGGAATCAGGGATGACAAGCATAGCTAGACAAAGTGCAGTAAAAGAAGTACATAATATATCCATATAAAGTAAGTGTAAGGATTATTTTTCATCTAATTTTTATAGAAATGAAAATAATTTAAAAAAAAACACCTCACAAAATGAAATCAGCAAAGAATAAACATTTACACCAAACAGCTCTCAGACACAGTTTTTAAAGAGTAATTTTTAATTGCAGTCATGGAGGTGATATAAGAAGGTTAAAGACGTATTAAAAACAAATTACGTGATTTCATCAGCCAGTGGGTGTTGTAAAAATGAATCTGTGGAAAGTATCAGATTAGGCAGTCAGAGAGCTTAGTAGTAGAAAAGATGAATCAGGTACAGTATAGTAAGTAGCCGGAACCAAGATGATTCTTTGATGAGTTGTGAGTACATGTAGAATACAACAATGATGCTGTTCTATCCATGGTTTATGGAATTGAATTATTAATTAACTAATGATGGAGCCAGAAATTACTGACATACTGATTTTACTAAAGGTGTAGGTAGTACCAAGACAGATTTCCAAAGGTATATAGCTGATTTAAATTGAATTAGCTGTTTTAGACCCACCTCCACTATGCCCTTTCAGAAAGGCAAAAATCACAGCAAAATGACTGAAATCAACTTTATTGATAGATAACGGGACTTGAGTCAGAAACAAAGAGGTGATTATAAATACTGGAGCCAAAAAGGTCTTTAAAGAATATTTGTGTTTGTCAGTCTTACCATATAAGTCTGAATTTTAAGCAGATGTTTGGTAAACATTTGAATTCTTTTATAATTTAGTAATTGATTGAAAATATTTTTTTAAAAAAGTAAATGTATAGGTTGTATATATACAATTTAGCATTATTTTTTTATTTGTTACACTTACGCTGCTAGATCCAAGTCTTTTTGTATATATTGATCAAATTATCTAACACTCCAAGGGACTGGGAAGAAGTAAGCCTGTTTTATCTTCAAAGATCTGAAACACAGGATGTTTTATCATTAAAGAGCAAGGGTGTAGGAAGAAAAAGACTATTTTTGTAAACTTTAGCCCCATATTTCAGGCCATAAGATGTTTCTCCTTGTAGTAAGAAGGTGCCTGAAAGCTGGTTATTGTAAAGACTTTTGTCTTTATAATAATCAATTTGGTTTTTTTTTAATAGTAATTAAGTACTTATAAAAACATAGTTCATAGGCTGAAAGGTGGTAAAATGCACTGTTGAAATAATTTGATTTAGAATAGCTCAAAATGGAAATGCCTAAGAAGAATTTATAAAGGGAAGATTTAATTAACCAATTTCTATAATGAAAATGAAATTCCACATTGATAAGCAATGTAGAGGAAAAGGAGTAATTCAAACTCAACATACATCGTGTTATATTCATGGGAAAAATCAATCTGACAAAAAACAATTGCACACCACTTTTTATGGCACTGATATTTTCTTCTTCCCATCCAGCCTAATCAACAATTTGGACATTTTAAAACCCACAATGAAAGCAGTTCTATAAGTACATAATTTGATGAGAACCATGGATATTGCACAACATTTTCAGCTCTGATCTCCCCGTGTCTATTTCTGTCTTCTAAAAAAATCAGGAATAGTCATGTCTTGAAAATGTCACAAGAATAAACAGACATATAGTAAGAAGTCTGAGCAATAATATTTTACACGATGGCATATTTAAAAGAAAAAAAAAAGCAAAGGAAGCACTGAAACTCAACAAAAGTTATTTTGTCATTATGATTAAATTAAAAAAAAATCATAATTTGTCCATATTTATTCCTACAACATATGAAAATGGCAGAAAACACTAAAGAAGACTAGCAAGTATAAACTTTTCCCCATATCTTTTTTATTCCATGGAACTCATTGGCATAAGATATTAAAGTTAAAGAATTGCAAAAACAAAAAGATAAATTATTTTAGTGATAGCAATACATTTGAAATCAGAGCAATCTATGGAAATTGTGGATAATCCAGGTTAATCAAGGATGCAAGTATTTTAGAATAAGATAGAAACATCTCCATATGCACTTTATTTCTATATTTATGATTGAAATTCCAATATACTTCAAGCAGCTTCTGGGTGCTCTTGAATACCAAGTTTCAAACTAAAGGGACTCTCAGTGTGATCTGTAACAGTATCGCCACATTGCTATTTTCCCTTTGCATGTCTTAGAAAGTTCAGCATACCAGGACTGTATATATTATACTGAAAACTGTATGATGTGAGTATAAATACATATATGAATCAATAGATTCCTTCCTGACTGTTTTCTTTCATTCCTTCCTTTTTTGCTTTCAAACACAATCCAGGGCAAATTGTTATGGTTTCCTTCAAATACAGTTCCTACTGGCTTTAGTGGTCTTGAGTGAAAACTCCAGCACGTAGCGTGCTATAAAAAAATTGAAGTTCATCTCATGTTACAATTTTTTTCCTCCACATTAAATGTGTGCATGTCAGAATTACTATGGTGAAGTAAGAGAGCTGGCAAAAGTAGCCATAGACTGTGAATTTCTGAAAGAGAATTTCTGACTGCAGAGACTTCTATCCAGGTAGCCAAAGATTGAGCAAATCAAACACCTAAAAGTTTCTTAGATTTTTTGGTTTGGGTTGCATTTTTTGTTGTTTTATACTTCTGTTTTAGTAGCAATGACAATTAATTATTGGAACAACTAGGAATTTTAAAGTCCACATTGAATATTTTTCTAAAAGAGGTCCTTTAAGTTATCTAGAAATCATGGCCTCTGTACAAAGATTGTTATGGTACAGAGAGGTGTCATGAGTGAGTGCAGAATAGCCACAAATAGAGTGGCATGGAGTGGGGGGATGCAGCACCATAGGAAGCTTCTGATGAATCCTATCTGCCTTTCAAAATGCAATGAGAATTTATCTGTTTTGGGTTTGTTTTTTTCTTTCACTCTTATTCATCATATAGAAAACATAGGAAATAGCTTAGTGTACACACTAAATTCCCTGTTCAGCCAAATTGCACCCTTACTTTGCATATTCATGACTCTAACCTGGCAAAATTCACAGCTGCCCAGAGCAATCAGAGCAGTGACAGCATTAGCCTTTGCCAGACTGCAGAACATTTGGCATGTGTGCTACAAAGGGAAATTTGCACAGGAGATTTTGTAGGAGCAGCGGCTTTGGTTTATATTAAAAATATCTGGGAAGTGGGATAGTCATACTTTTTCCACTATAACTTGAGAATTCTTTTGGAAATCCTATAAGTGAAATACTTGTAAGATTTTATCCATTCATCAGTTTTTAATAGTTAAACATTTCTTTATAAATAGAGATATGGAGTAGAATTGATTTATGGAGCTATGAAATAAATCTTCCACTTCACATGTGTGTGCACTTAGAGTTAGCACTTTTGAAGGTCTTCCATGTTCTCACAAAAAACATCAAACTCTTCGATCCTAGATATTTCACAGGTGTTAGAAAACGGTCATGTTATCACTGTATGAAAAACATCTGCTCAAAGTCCTTTTGTATTTCACAGTGATTTTTGTGTTCAAAAAGTTTTCATCAAAACAAGAAAAGAATCCTCTTTTAAAAGGAGGATATATGTGGCTTTCTTATCAATAATAGCAGGACAACAAGAAAGACCAAGGATTATTGAAAACTATTAGTGGGATAGCAGCTCAGAGACATGGGGGTAGATGTTAAGTTCAGTTTCTCATTTCCATGCAGGCTGGCAAATTGAAACAGATTTTTCACTTGACTTCAGCTGTCAGTTACACAGACTTAGACGCTGATCAGCATTAAAGCCTTAATTGTGTGGTTTTGCTGCAACTGTTCTAGTGCAAGCTGGAACCCAATGCCTTTTCTATTTTCTTTCATTGGATCTAAAATCTCAAGACAGCACCTGTGTAAGATAATTAGATGAAAAACACGACAAGATGTGCAAGCATTAAGTAATCTTTTCTTGGTGTTAAATATTTTTGAAGAAATATAATTGGAAGCTAATATGGGAGATTTTTGAGATTTGACGTAAAATCATTTTATGAGACAGTTTCAATATATTTAATTTGGAGTTGACAACAACTTTTCTTGACATTGTAGCTGCAGGAAAAATTCTGAAGGTGTGAATAGGCTTCACCTGTAAATAAGTTAACCAGAACTGACCACTCCATCCCTCCTTTTTGGATTAGGTGTCCAGTCTGGAAGATTTGCATATACCCAGATTTTTTTGTTGGTTTGTTTGTTTTGTTTTTCTGTAGGTACACACACATTATTATTAGTCATTATTCTGGACATGTTCTCACTTTCTTTCTGTAAATTTTACTGTGACCACATTTGCAGAAATTTGCTGCTAAAGCTGTGGCACAAGATGCACGTTTATACATTGTTTTAGCTTGCGCTTGGCAAAGAAGCACTTTGTTAAAGCCAGAGTATAAGTCTGAAATTATACCTTTTTTTGCTAAGAGGAAGATAAAGTTGGTAGTTGAATTACATGTTTTCGTCCCTTATTACCATTTCTGGGAAGACTTGATTAATTTTTTATCTTATGTAAGTTATTGCAAACAGAACATTTTACCCTTGACTAAATATCATACAAGATGAAGCACAGAGGTGTATTTAAAAGCATGTGATGAAAAGTTGTATGGATGCTTGTACTGTACACAATTACAGACACATGAAGGGTTGCATTCCTCAGGAGAGTTAGGACAAAGGAGCTTGTCCTGTTTGGACTAGGTTGCAGACCAGGCTGTGACACAGGCAGCTACCTATACTAATACTTAAAACAGGTCTGGATATGTTCACTGACATTAAGGCTCATAGGCACAATTGCACAAGTACAGTTTAACTTCTTTTACCTTCCAAGTTGACTGGAGATGCAAACTAGCAGTGAGTGGTCCTTGACTTATGTGAGCCACCACATCATGCCTTAGAATGGGGTTTGATAGTTCCTACTGGCATGGCCAAAATGATGCCAGAACATGATTTTAACATTTAAGGAGTGTGAATGGTCAGTGGTCCAGCCTCCAGAAGCATTGTCCAGCCTTGTTTTATTTAGGAGTGGAGAAGTGATGCTAATGAGCATTTAATGCTCCATTCTTAGAGTGAAGTAGCCTCTACTCATGATAGTTTTGGGGAAAAGTGGAAACGAGCCCTCCTCGAGCTATGATTATCTCTGATCCTCTAGCAGGATCTGAGCTTCACTAGGAAAATACTCATCTTGACTGTGGTTAAAAAATAAATAAATGCAGAGAAGTTTAAACTGTAGTGATATTCTGATTGTAAAACTAGTCTGCAATGTGAAATTCAGAGCACTACATGGAGGTTGTGGAAATTGTGATTTTTCTCAGGTTATGCATTAACCCAGTCAATAGATCTCATGTGTAACTCCGTAGGCCTGATTCTTATTTACCCATGACTCCTTTTATGATTAACTCTAGGGCTCCTTTTCAACACCAAAAATTACATCAAATAACTAATTACAACTCAGAGGGGGCCTCATGCCCATTTTTAACATTCTACATAAGTCAGATTCAGAGAAGACCTGTTATGGGTTTAACTATGGGCCAGCACTTGTAACCCTCCTCTTGGTATGAAATAAAGCAGTGAAAAAGAGAAAGTTTATAAAGGACAAGTATTTTGAAGCTGGTATCTCTTTGTGGCTCTGGAAAGCAGAGCAGCCATGCACTGTGCTCTGATGCGGTATGATACAGCAGTGGCAAAGTTAATCTTCATATCTAGTTTGTTATGTTAAAACATTACAATAAAGTTTTAGGTAGGTTAATAGCATAACATTGGAATAGTGTGTGTATATAAGATTTTCAAGCCATAATGAACATTCCTGAAAGTGTTGTCAGTATGGAGTTTCTGATACCTGACTCTGCAGTCCTTAGGTGAATGATGAACAGTTCTCAACAAATCTACTTAAATGGAATAAGAGCATGCAAAATATGATGCCAGATTGAAAGGCGCTGAATGTTCCCTTCTGCCCTAGTATTGCTTACTTAAGTTTAAATCAATATTTGTTATAAAACTGTGCAATCAATGGTAGAAACATCTGAATAAAATTAATTGACAGTCTTCCAGGTATTCAATCTTTTATTATAATCTAAAAAAATCTACTTTGGTCTTCAGACCTCACCAAGGGTAACATTAGTATGATCTTCTTTACAAGCTTTAATGTCTGATTCTATTTTTGTAATTTTTTTTTTCATATTTTTAAAGTGATTTCTTTTACATGGACTGTGAATTTGGTACAATTATATGTAAAGCTTTGTGTTTTGCTTTTGCTATTGAATTTGTGTGGGCTCAAAGATCACAAATATCCTGTAAATTAGTATAAATAACAAGTCAATAGTAAGTGCTTCCCTAAATGTGAATTTCTACAAATACAAAACAGCAGAAAAAGGGTTTTTCTTACCTTAAATTAAATATTTCAATAAATATCAGTCACCCAATTATATTAACATTGTAAGCAAAACTGTTTTCTTTTCAAATAACATGCTTTATTAACTTCTTAAATGCTTGTTTCTTATCAAATGAAGCTGTATTTATTTACATGAAATAGTTGTAAAAGAGTTCTGACTGTGTGCTCTTATGTAAAGATTTTAAGATTTACTTAATACCTTCTTATTCTGTTAATTTTATGTAGTCTCTCTTCTTATGTGAGTAGTGAGTTTATACCAAAAGCTTCAACTAAAAACATTTCAAAATCCAAACAAGATCTAGGTTCTGGTCACACTGACAATTTTCTTATTAATCTTAAGGAGAGAAATGGAGCAATACTGACTGCTGGAGTGGTCACAGTTTCCATGTTAAGCTTATACACTTGGTTTGGAGCGTGACCTTGCATGTTTTCATGTGAAAAGAACGGTAACTCAGGCAAAGCTCATAGCAATTCCAACCTCTTCTGATATGTGTAAAATGCAGGACACGATTCCATGAAAGGCATAGTGGGCAATGACACAACAAATCTGTGTCTTAGCAGAAGGCTTTGTCAGCAACGATCTAGACACTGAAGGCATACAGGTTTTGATATGGACAGGATTAAGCATAGGAAACAGTGCACCCAGGGAGACTGCATCTGTTAAAATTTGTAGACCAAATCATGACTTTTTTTTTTCTCTTTTTAAGAAAATACTATAGTTCTACCAGTTGCTTTTTTGCCTTATGCAGGAGATGCCAGGGAATATTTGTTTTATAGATCATTCCAAATGTCACTAGACTTACTACCTATCACTAAAGATGGAACTTTTTTATGTCTAATTAAGTGACCACTATAAAGTTCCTTCAAGGTTTTCAGTTTATCATTGGCTCTTTAGCTATCATCCTTATCTATTTCTTTCTTGAGAATTCACTCCATTTGTCCTAGTGTTTCAAATGAGATGATAAATAATTCTGAGTATAAGCAATTACACTCCCATTTGTCATTGACTGCAATACATATAGGAACATAATCTGTCCCTCTGTAGAACAATTATGATCAGCTTCTTCATCATTATCTTAGCCATAGGTATAAAAAGTATTCTGATTAACACCTCTCCCCCAAATATAAGAAAAAATGTTTTTCCAAATGTGCAAGTTTCTTAGAAAGATTTTGTTCTTGAAGCAATTGTTCCTAACTATATTTTGCTTTATATGATGGATATCTCTCTTATCTTTACTAAACACTGCTGTCAAGAGAACTGTTTTTTAAGGAAAACAATAGACAAGTAATCTGACAGTGTGAAAGCTATAAAAAGTATAGATGTAGTAATTTTCAAACAAGTTTTAAAACAAAATGTTAAGATGCATACAAATTTAAATATTTGGTTTTCTTTAGTTTGCTTTATTTTTGAAGAATCTTGGGTTAGAAAATACTAAGATAATTGTCTTTTCATCTCTAGCTGCTCCTAGACAATGCATTGAACTACACTTTGATGAAAAATATTCCATAGAGCCTTCTTGGGAGTGTAAATTTGACCATATTGAAGTACGAGATGGACCTTTTGGCTTTTCCCCAATCATTGGACGTTTCTGTGGACAGCAAAATCCACCTATGATAAAATCCAGTGGCAGATTCCTGTGGATTAAATTTTTTGCTGATGGTGAACTGGAATCTATTGGGTTTTCTGCTCGGTATAACTTTACACCTGGTGAGTATGCATTATCACACTTTTTAACAGAAAAAGCTTAACATAGTATCTTTTTTACTGATATATAATCATGTTGTTGGACAATGGCTTTAACTGAGACTATGTTTATTATCAAATATTAATAGAATAGGACACTGATAGAAGGCATATATGTCTTTAGCATAACAAGTATGGCTTGTTCCAGGAAGTAATTTTTAGACTGCAGTCTTTAAAAGTACTGTTTTGAATCAAATTCTATTACAGAAAAGCATTCAAAATGTTACATGGGAAGTTCTGTGTTTTATGTTTGATTATGTACAGCTTTTCTTTGACCAAGATCATTGATAAAGTATTCTAATAAAAAAATGAAACTATCTCAGAAAATTCCATCATTGCTTTTCCACCTCACCAATAATTTCCCCAGCTGAGGAATGGAATAGTCCTCTCTTCTCAGTAAAGCAAACTATTATAAGTGTTGCCAGAAGAAGTGTGAGGTTCAAATAGAAATATGTATTAAATATTTTTCTTAAAAAGCTGTAAATATTAATTGTAATTACACATATATTCCTTGTCACTTTTAAAATTTAATTCATTAAAGTAAAACAAAATTCATAGCAATACTTCATATTAATTCCCCTCCTTTTCCACTAACAAAAGATTGCCTATTTTAAATTTCTTTTTTGGCTGCAGCTACACTGTACTGCACTGCACTGCACTACTGGATTTGACGTAGTTCTGTATCTTCTTATGTATTGAATGATGAGTCATACTTTAATATAGCTCAGTTTAAAACTCCGTAATTATTATGTAATTTTGTCAGTTATGTCACTATTGTTTCAGCTGAATTATGGTATTAGATCAAACAATATTCTTTAGAATATCTCCTAAAATTAGCAGACCTGAAATTCTTCGTCCTTAATTATTCCAGTAGCATCCTAGAAGATGGTAGGACTGCTTGCTCTATGTAGTTCCTCTACGTGGTTTTCTTTCAACAATGCAAGGAAAATAGTTATAGAATTAACCAACATACTTAAGTTTTCTTTCAAGCCAAGGATGATGTTTTGCAGAAGGTAAACATATTTAGAAGATTCAAACAGCAACAGAACACAGAATTTCTGTAGCAAATAACCTGGGAGATAGATATATGTATCTATTGTAAATTCAAAGACAATGGACAAAATTTTTGCATAACCACTATGAAAAGCAAGTTCAATTTTTATCTCTCATTTACCATGGCTCTGTGGGCTTTTGTCATTTCGCCACCTTGTGCCAAAAATTCTTTGTGTTACATTTCTTGTCCTTGTTTCCAAAGGTTATTCATTACGGTTAAAAAGATGTTCATAGCACTACCTGCAGCTTATTTTGTCTAAAAAGCTCTCAGGTGAAAA
>VWZF01003010.1:1503981-1615939 GCA_013396755.1 Sclerurus mexicanus
CCCCAACCCCCGCACCTCCCCCCATATATTTCAATACAAAGCTCTGCAAATATTACAGGGTTTCTAGGAATACTGGCCAAAATGAGAATATGATTATTCTGACAACTGCAAAACAGCATTGCTGCCTCCTTGATCACTTGTAATAGGAAGCAGTTCATATTCCTCATGATAACTTGAACAGTCTTTTGTTATGTAGGCATGGATAAGGCATGACCTTTTGATATCTATTGTTGAAATGTGTGCCAGAGAAGGGGCCACTATCAACTCATAAAAATGAATGATGATTTTCAAGAGTGTATAGGAGAGTAGCATGGGGAGGACTCCACAACAGAAGTTATCACCTAAACCACCTAGATCCATCTTAGGTAGTGACAACTTATTAAATTAAATTATGAACAAAAGAGAGATCAGAAGAAATTTTTCAGGTAACTTCTCTATAAAGAACATGAAAATGATCCAAAGCAAAGACCAATATGGAAACTATTGGTGTCTAGATCAGCTGAAAACTATGGGGAGATGCAGTTTTTGTTGCCCTCCATCTCACTTGTTGAAAGCAGGACACATTGCCTAACTGCAATCTACATAGGAGGCTTTCTTCATCGCTGTGACAAGTGCTCTTTCTCTAGGACCAGCAAACTTAGAGGGTCCCCATCTACTCATGATGTGTTTCTCACTGGCCATTTTTGCATTTGGTGGAAGCTCTGGTTTGATGATAAAGAGATGTGATGTTAAATGTGTGGGTGTGTGGCAAGATTTAAAAACAAACACAAAACCAAACAACTAAGTAAATTTGGCATTTACTGTTATTTGAATGATACCTGGAGAAAGAAGGAAAGAAATTATTTACTATGTCTCCAGGGTGTATAAAAGCAGCTAACTGGATGAAGCTGAAAAAAAATCAATTAGAGTATCATGAAAAATGTTGCATTGAAGATCTATTAGTCTGTGTAAATGGAAAGAGCCCTGCACCTGAGACATTTTAAAACTAGTTTGGACTAAGTTCTATACAAAGAAATCATATAGAAAAATCCTAAGGAGTAGACTAATATTTTTCAATTACTAAAACTTTTCTGTTTAATAATTTCTGTGACTCCTTGCTATTGAAATGGTTGGAAATCCATCCACCGATGCAAAAGTCCAGTAGCGACTGGGGTTTCAGACATTTTGAAACAAATGTAACTTTCTTGCCAAGAATTCTGTTCCATTTAAATAGAATTTTTTTTTTTCAGTAATCTAAAAGGGGAGACCTTGCAGAAAGAAGTAACTTTAATGACAAAATCAGAGCTCCACACAAAGCTAATACAAACACACTCAGTAAATAGTAAAACTAGGGAAATTTTTTCAGAAAAAATGGTCCTTATTAAGAGGATATTTTAGGCTTTAATTTTTGTGATTTTATAAATTATTGGGTTAACAAGATATGGATGAATGAAGTTGTATATATAGTTTAAGAATAGACTATTTTCAATGTCAAAACTCTGAGTTAAGGGAAGAAGTAGCCATCTTCTTTTACATTATTACAGCTGAAAGCCAGCAGCAATAAGATGCAATATGGATGTAAAGTATGTTTTCAATTATTTTGTATACGTGAGAGTTTATAAGCAAATCAAAACTTATTTGCTTTTTATATACTATTTCAATTTTATTTTTTATTTTTAAATTCTGATTAATTGTGATAATTTCAAAATAGAACTACCTGAACCTATGAAACCTTCATAACTCTGTAACAAACATTTTTGTTGATTTTTTTTTCCAAATGTGTATATAAAAAAAATCACATATCAGACCACAATATTTTCAGTTTGCTCTGGTTCATTTTGAATACAAATGTGATTAGTTAGAGAAAGAGCCATGAAACAAGTCAAATGACAATTCATTCTTTCTCTTGGCTTGCCATATTTTTGGCCATTGAAAGGCTTATACCTGAAATTTCATTCCTTACCTCTGGATCCTTTGACTCAATCTGTTACACTCATTGTTCCTAAAAAAGTTACATCTCAGGACTCTTTCCCAAAATGGTGCTGAATCACCATTTTGCATAGAAAAATTCAAGTACTACTTCAAAGGGACTTATTATGACAACAATTCTACCAAATGAGTCAATTTTTTAGTACAGACAAGTATTCAGACACAGAGAGGCTATGTTTATTTGAGCTTTCTTACTCAGCTAGAATAATCAGATTTCTGTTTATCCTGGTCCCTGATTTTGCAGGACAGTGGCTTAAGATAGCATATCATTACTTTCAGTTCCTTCACTTAGTAGAAGCCATCTGTGTTTTTATTTAGCCTCATTGATATAAGCATCAGTCAGTAATGTTTTCTGTTCAGCTGCCTAATAATGGAAAAAGAAAAAAATATGCTCTTATGTCCCCAAAAGTGGAGTATAAAACAGTGTCTAATCAGAATAACAGTACTTTTACATCCTCATTGCAGTGAATATCAGAGTAATAGAATAATTACATCCTCTATCTTGAGGCAAAAATAAAAACCAGCCCAAACTCTTTCTGGTTGGGGAATTTGCATATTTTAGAACTGATGAAAAATTTAATGTGAATTTATTAAATTCAATCACAGTTCTAAAGAACTTAGATAAGAGATTGTCAAATCATTTTGCCATCTAATATCTATGTCCTGCCTTGAGTGTATTTAAGGAGAGGATATTTCCCAGGCATCTGGGACAGCTGAATACTTATGTGAGCTTGCTCACTTGCTTGTATTTATCTGTTTATTTTCCTGTTCTCTTGCAAACTTGGTCTAAGTTTGCAGTCAATTACAATTACTTTTAACCAGCTCACAATCCAGTCAAGGTTTTTGAGAACCAGCAAATAATCTCAGAGCCATTTGGCTTTGAAAGAGAGAATCTTTTTCCTTTGGGATCAGAGTTAGTTTGAAAGTATGATAAATTACTCATTATAACTCTTTATTTAAACTTTTGAGCCAGAACCTCCTAATGCTAAAAAAAACCAAAAAGTGTGACTCTTAAATAAATTCTATTTATTGAGCTATCTAGGCCTCAGCACTTCAACTGTTATAAGCAGCTTCCTTGTGAACTTTTAGTGTGTTCATACAAGTGTATTTCATAAAAGTCAGGCACTTCATTGCTGTTTATAAGGCATTAGGGCATCTGGTGCTGTGAGTGAGAAGGAATTTCACACATGTAGGCTCATGCATTACATTGATAATCATGATCAATTACATAAATATTGTTTTTTTCAAGGGAATTTCTTTTCTGTTGGGCTGTCCTATAGATTTCATTATCTTACAGGAACTGTAGGTCTAGGCCCAGAGTATTTCAATATCATAAATATAAGAATGTAATGTGATAATATGTTTATTTTAAATTTCAAGTGAAAAATAATTCCTTATGGGGAACAAATGAGTATATAAAAGGTCTCATGGGATTCTCAGGTTCCATATTGCCTCTTGTTATCACATATTCATATTTTTTTTTGACAATATCACAAGGCAACCACAGATCTTTCTGTGGTTTAGAAAACCCTGCATGCTGGGAGCATCAGATTACCGACAGAAAGAAGCTGAACACCTAAGTCAAAGTTGAGCTTTGATATAAAAATAAGAGCAATAGAAATATAAGATATAATTTTAAGTAGACTAACATTGGAGTAAAGAAAAATAACAAGAGCTGCATTAATGAGGAACATTAAAGTTCCATATGTATTGACTGTGAATATTTGATTGAAGGGGCTTCTCAAGTCTAGTATTGTCTCTCACATTGGGCCTGCAAGCTGTAAATTTTCAACTCAAGTCACCACTGTTTAAATTCATATGCCTCTATTAATAAATCTTAAAAGACTTTCCATGTAATTTTATTTGGGTATTTTCTGCTTCAGCCATTTTTGTGGAAGAACTGTTCTGGGATCCGAATTATTAGGAATGTTCTTCTGATTTCTTAGCTAAAATATAGCCAGCTTATATCTCTGTCTTCTTACATCAGTGTTAATTGTTAGCTATGAGCCCTCTTTCCTCACCTGGACTTCATGCCACCACGTCATGAGCTTAGAGATGGCAGTCATCTCTTTTTTGTCAGTTCCCTTGTCTAAACTAGTCAAATCCTTGTACTGTCTTTTTATGCCATAGGCTCTTTGCTCCCCCTGCCATCAGTACTACCTATCTTCTCTACAAAATTTTCTTCTCTTGTATTTATTCCATAACAAGTTGAACACAAACTTCTGGAGAAGGTTTACTAGGATGTTACACAGCAGTACATGTACAAATAATTCTATTCTACATCCACAGGAAATACCTTTCTTTATATGTAGGTGATCTCATTAATAATGGTGATTATGGTGTTGCAATGTTAAGTACTATTTATAGAGGAATCACATTTCTCTGACAAAAAGTTTGCGCTTTTGGAAGCACCTGGGAGGAATCGTTAGCAAGCTTAGATGTGCATTCAAAATTAATACTAGAAAACCAACATTTTTAGATTAAGCAGCATTTTTATACCACCCTTGCAATTCTATAAATATTTTATATTATTACTTATTATAGAACAATTAAAACTAAATCTTAGAAACAGGAGAAGATTTTCCATAAACATGGTCCTTTTTCTTATGGTCTTTTCCCTAAGGATAAAATTTTGGCTGTATGCAAATACTATGATGATTTAACTTAACATTAGTTCTGATAAAAAGTGATCACCCTTTGCTTTAAACCCTTGTAAAATGTGGAAATAAGCATTCCATAAGCCATTGAATTTTTATCTTTGTGCATTATATCTACAGGTTTCTGAGGTGTTATGGGTATAGCCAATAAATTTTAACATTCACTTCAATGTTTTTCTTTTTTGTCTAATCAGCCTGACTGTGGCCCATTTGTTAGGCAGAAAAAACACTTTTCAGCCTAGCCACAGAGTTACAACTGGTCTGATTCTTTAGCTTTCTATATATGTTAGGTGCGAACCCATGTTTATAGCACTTGTTTTCAGTCACCTGTTTGCATATGTTCAAGTAATCGTGATTGTTGATTTTTTCTGTTATCTTCTATTTCATTTAATGAAGCATTTCTGAATTCTATCAGCAATAAATGAATATCTTGATTGAGGTACTTTGCTTTCCTTCAAAGATTTTTTACTCTTTGAATAGTGCTTCTAGTTAATTCTCCTTAAAGAAATATCCATGTGCCCTTATTAGAAATGTCCCAGTTCCCTGGAACTAGTAGAAAGAGTTCTTGCCCAATAATTAGTGGCTTTGCACGCTTAAGTCTTGGAAAACTAAGTCCTGTTTCTGTTTCTAGCACTGAATATTTTTGCAGTATGCAATGTTTAGTAAGTTATGAAATGTGTCAGATAAGAAGTGTATCCTCTCTCAACCTTTGTTGTGTATACTCATCAACTGTCTAACAATGGTTCATTTTCTGAGGTTAGTATTTGTATTTTTTGTAAAGAGGTCAATTCAGAGAGTCTCTTTTTCTTACAAGTGCTGAAGTGAATGTTTTTGCAAATTATTTGTATATTTATAGTTCTAGGAGGCGTATGTTTTCATGTTAATGTATCTTTTGCAATATTGATGGCTGTGACCAACCTTGATTTGTTTACTGTCTGTTGAGAAATGCAGACTATGTAATTCTTCCATTTCAGATATCACATCTGAGCTTCTTTGATTCTCAAGTCTAAAAATTAGATCATGCTTCATTCAACTTTGATACAAATGTTGTTCTAAACATTTTGCAAATAAACATAGGTGGCCCATTAAAATATCTATGCCTTTGATCTATCCTCTCTTTTTCTCCTGTTACATGAAAAGATATCCAGCTGCAGTCTTCAATATCATACTGCTGTCATGGCGTAGAGAAATATGCACAGTTCTTTCCATTTAAGGAACAGATTAATTCAATTATTTCTGTGAGTAGGTGTCATCTGTATGGTTAAATCTGGCCAATGTATGTATTGCTAGACGCAAAACTTGGGAAAAAACAAGAGTGTGAATCGAGCCTCTGAACACCCAGACCTAGTCCTATTTGTTTTGGTTTTTTTTCCCTTTTTTCCTCTTTCACTCCCTCTCTGCATAACTATAACCTACCTCAAGCTACTGACAAGTTATTTTTTACCATATATACTTTTATCTTCTACATCCTGAGAAGTTATGAACAAACCTCCTCTCAGTAACATTGTGTATACGCTGAATGCAGGTGTGTTGTCCTAAAATATGACCATTGAAATTGAGGAAGTGAAAAGTTGAAATTTTTAAGTCCAATTTGAAAAAAAATGTTCAAATTTTAAAATATTAAAATCTATAAAGAGTTATATAGTGGCAATAATGAGTTCATGCAAGAGTCACCTGCTTAATGTGGGTGTTGTTTAATGTTCATGAGCGCTGAGAAGATTAAACGGTGGGGATTTTTTCCTTATAACTTTAATTCATATTAAGCAGAGATGTAGAGATATTCCTAATCTTTTGTTTGGGAAAATCAACATGTCATTTTTATTTTAATTTATGTTCAATGTATACAGATTTTCAATTTGCACTTTTTTTTTTTTAATTGTGGCAAATCCAAATGCTGTGTCCTTATTTCTTTTTTTTTCTCGGCAAAACCTGTTCATTTCATAAAGGCTCCCAGGCCAAATAAGAATAACAGCTACTATAATTTAACACTGTAATCCATCAAAAATCTCTGAAATTACTTTCTGATATGCTCAAGGATAATTCCCAAGAACAGTTGCTTAAGCTTACTATACTCAAATGCTGCACTGACAAGCCACTAAATCTAGTCCCAATTTAGCAAAGAACTTCAGGAAGCCTACATCTAAGCATGTGCCTAAATCTGGACAATCTCCAGGCTTGGGTACTTATTTAAAAGTAAATATATTTAAATATTGTCCTCTACCTTTCCATCTATTGCACTAAGTCAAAATGAAATATTTGTTACTTTTGGAGAACTCTTTTCATGAATTTAAAACCAGTTTACTACCCTCCCACCAATGATATGGTAGATCAGTATCAATTCAGTGTTTGTCTGTTTGATCAGTATCACACTAATGTAGACATAGGTAGGTTCAACCTACTAACTCTCAGTTTTTCCCTTTTTTTTTTTTTATTTTTATATTTGGTTACAGTAAGCTGAGTTTTTGTTGGAGTTATAACGTCATGATTAATGATCTGTCTTTCTTCCTTTGCTATTCTTCCTCTAGATATCCCTGCCATTAAAAAAATCCACGTTGGAATTGTCTGAAATGAAATAATTTGCCTCAACCACCTTCTGTTTAGAACATAATTAATTCAGATAAACTTTTTTGGTCGAACTCAGTCAGATTTACAAGTTGTAAAGTGAAGTGATACAAGTTTTGCAACAGTTTGCAATGAATACTTTTTTCCACTCCTTGCATTGAAAATTTGAAACATAGGAAAAAGTTTCCAGTATATCTTTACTATGTTCCCACTACTTGAACTCTTGGTAATGCATTCAGTGTCATAGGGGCATTTTAAAGTAAAAATGAAGTATTACTTATGGATAATTTTTTGGACAAATTTATTGTTATATAATAATCATATTATTCTTGCTCTGAAGACTCTTCCTGATTATGTCAAATGGACATTGTTTACATGATCCCAGCATAGTCTCCAGTTTACTAGAGAAAATAATGCCTGACATTAAGGTTTCCTCAAGTAAATTGTAGAGGAGATTTTAACTTCAGAGAGACAAAGTGGTTTGGTCTGGAGTATACAGTATAAAATGGACTTCCAATTAATTTATTTTTTTTAATGTATAAGGTGATAAGATTTACAAAGCAATTGGGAATGCAATTGAATGGAATAAATTCATTACAAAATCGTGAAAATAAGTAAACAAATGCTTTTGATCAGCATTTTAAAAATATTGCTTTAGAAGTCGTTACACATTAAAGATGTAGAAAGTTTATTTGAATTCTTTGATGTCAAGAGACTACCTAGAATCCAGCAGTCTGGATTAAGAAAGATTGCTTGAATCAAGATGATAAAAAGAGACTTGCCAATTTTTTTTTGAGACTTCAGATTTAAATAAACCAGTGTCTGTGGCAAATCCATTATTAAAAATTTATACTAACATGGCAGAAGCAGGCAGCGTGAAATGTGTTATTCTAGTCACACATCAGTCCCCTAAATGACACTGAGAAGCCAGAAGATGTTGTGTAACAGGACTTACATGCATCATTTGCCAGATGTTATCTCATAGTTGGAGCTCAAGAGACAATGTTATCAAATCTGCTGGTTGCAGTATGTGGGTTAACAAAAGATTGTATTATACCACCCCTTGTTTTCTCCAGATTTTTTTTCCTTTCTTTTCTTTCTTGTAGCTCATTTCTCAAGTCTAAGTGAAAATTAATATTAAAAGGGAATGCAGAACATACTTACTAAAAATATTTTGTTGCTAAACATTGATTTCTTTATTGGAATTAGATACTTGGTTATTAGTTGCTACTAGCTATCAAGTCCATACTGAAGTACAAAATATGTTTATAGTTTGGGGTTTTGTTTTTTTTTTTTTTAAATAAAAAAGCTAAGTGGCTTAGGATTTTAAAAATCAAATTTATTTATATGTGTAACCTCCACTAGAATAATTTGTAGCATTAATATAGCTATTTGTATTATAGAATATTGCATATCAGTGATATTCCAATATACATATAGATTAATGATTTATCAACTACTTTTAAATGAAAGGTTTAACTCATATTTAACTTTTTTTTCCTTTTATCTCTAAAACTTTAAATGACTCTTAAATCAAGCTAGGAAAAATCCTGCTGTTTGGCAGTCAAAAACTTGATCTGGTCAAATGAAATTTAATTATTGTCTGCTTGTTGGGTAAGCAGCTGACCCTTACTTAACAATCCTGGGAGCCGCGACTGACCATCATGTTTGACCTGCTGCTGCAAGTCAAAACTCTCCTGATACTTCATTTCTTCTAAATATTACCACATCAGTAGTAGACCTATACAATCTCTAATCAGTACCCACTTTGCAATTCTTTTGCTATTCTCTTCACTGCATACTATATAAAGTAGACATAAGGATTTCTGAACAGTGACGTTCCAAAGTGGGATTCAATGAATCACAGTGGCCTTCTCCTGATGAATGTGATGCGAAAGATCAGTGTTTATTCTCTGTATTAGACTGAGTCAGTCAGTGTAGCACTGAAAAAATCAGTTGTTAAATTCAGCTCAGATTGTGGGCCTAAACCTGTTTTTTTTAGAATCAATATTAAAATTGTGAGTAAATTCAGAGGAAATCAGATTGCTGCCTCAGACTGGTAGATTTTGAATAGAAGATAAAAAAATGCAAATCTGTTAAATTCCACAGAAAACATTTTTTTTAACCTAAATTCTCAAGTTATGACAATAGAATTAAAAAATTACTAGTCTATACTAATTACTGTTTAGGGATAACTGAATCTGAAGTTTTTGGGGTGAGGAAAAGTCAGCAGTAACAGAGTTTTTATAGACTTGAATCTTAGTCTATTCATATTCTAAGTTCCAAAGCTCCACTTACCCACAAACTCATTTGTTTGCTGATGTTCATGACAAACCAATTTGAGAATCAGTTTATAAACACAGAGCATGGGGCATAAATGATACTCGGAGAAGACTGAGGTTCCATCAGAAGAATCGTGTTTAAAGAAAAAGTTAAAAAGACTGAAGACAATACCCTCTGGTTTAGAATTTATTATCATGTTGATTTTTTCGTGTGGGCTTGTAGAAAAGCATATCTTACTGTTACTCATGAGCAGCAATCTTCATTCATTGGTTCAAGTGGAAATATTTGGGGCTAGAGTTGGTATGAATTATGTTTGCTTTAGTCCAATACATAGCAAAGCATACAGTAGGGCTTTTCTCATCAAAACAAAAGTTGTAGCTGACCTCATGTCTTGTTTCTAACCATTTATGCCTAGTCTAGGTCAGTATTATGAATTAAGTGTGGAATTTGGACTGTTCTCTGACACTTTTGTTTGCATGCAATTGGCGAAAAATTATCAGTTTGAACAAAAGGCAATGTCACTCTCATGAAGTAAATAAACTGTAAGGCTAGAAACCTGGCTGTAAAGCCTTGCTTAACCACAAGTTTATCAAAATGTTTTCCTCTTGTAATGTCAGAAGCTGAATTTCATAGTACTGGAAAAAGTGGAAAGAGTATTGCTCACTTCCCATATGTTATTTATATCCTTTAAATATCTAAATGTTAGCTTGTATAATTAAATGTAAAATTCATAGGTTTGTGCGTAATTCAAATAGGGAATTTACAGTTGAACACACGGTTATCTTCTTTCTGAAAGAGTTCTCCAGAGAAAGCTGCTCCCCTATGCAGCTAAAAATATGAAGAAACAAAGGAAAGTGCAAGAATATGTCCAAAAATTCTCCACAGTGTACTCTGCAGCTAAAGGTCTTGAAAACCTGTCATCAGGGCTTTGCACATCTGAGGAAACTGCTCTGGTCAACAGCTCAATGCACTCTGAAAGGGCAATTTCTAGGCAGAAAACCTTGTAAGAGTAGCAGAAGAAGGAAAGTTCTGGTGTCACTGAAATCTATACTGTGAAGAATCCTAAAACAACAGAAGACTTACTTTTCCCACAGCTGTTTCTGGTATTGATATGTTTCTGGTATTGATATGTTTCTTGGTGTTGATATGCCTTCCTCAGCAATTCACTGAATTATGTGCATTCTAGAGTTCCTCTTCTTGCTCACTGAAAATGTCTGTGGTGGGCACATATTGCAATTAGAGTTGACAATTTTCTTTAAGAAATGAATTTCACTCTTCCTTTGATACACTTTAGTGGTGTGGTTTTTTTTTTTTGTTTATTTGTTTTGTTTTGGGTTTTTTATTGTCTTTGTTTGTTTGTTTGTTTGGGTTTTTTAATTATTTTTTTTTTTAATTTCTTTTAGAAATAGAACATTCAGGCTCCAGTGGGGACAAAACCCTAGATTTTTCCCTTTGATCCTAAACACTGACAGATTTTTACTCTGGATATGAAATACATTGAAAAAACAAAAAGTGACATTGATGTTTTTGAATCATACAAAAGTTTTGTTATGGGAGAGTACTACATTGTAATTCGTCCAGTAACTATCAAAAACCTAGCAGCTTCACAGCAAATTAATGTATGGCTTTTTGTCTATGGCTATTTCACTCTTTTGTAATCTAAAGTTCTTTTTTTTTCTGGAGTATTTTGTCATTTCATCTCCTCCTGATACATGACCAGATAATTAAGCAAGCAGTTGTTTCTACAAACACAACTTTCTTCCCTTCTGGTGTTCCCTGACATGATTCTTCACTTTAACAAGAGACCACATAGTGCTTTGCTAGGCTGTAAGGGAAAAATATTTGAAGACAGCGCAAGAATTCTCTTGTTAAAGTGGAGTGAACTATTCACATGTGGAAACTAGAGGAGATATTTGAGTTTCTCATGTCAGATGCAGATAAATTCAAAAAGATATCATCACTGGAGTGGCCAACTACTGCAGGAGAGTATTAGTAGGTATACACAGTATGTTGATGTTTCTTTTTTATGGAAATGCCATAATGTGCAGTCAACTACAGGTTATTTGAAGTAGCACAGCATATTCTGTTGAATATACTAGCTATAAAAGATGTATCTATTTGAAAGAACACTGCAGTAAATGTATTCATTTTGTTGAATGTTCTAAGGTAGATCTAGGAAAAAGAATTTCCCCTACGATAAAACAACAAAGGTTATTTTATATGACCAGGTTATTCCCATAAGATCCTTCAGTCCTGAGAAATCCACTCTGTGGACTGATAGAGCATGAACATATCCTGAAAAGGATGTGCAGATTCAGCAGTCAGTGGTAGCAAGAAATAACCATGTATGAATAGGTTCAGTCTGCAGAAGTAATGGCTGGCAAACAGTTGTGGCTAAACTCCCTGTATGATTTTTAACCCTACTTTTGTGTCATGAACCTAAAGTGTTGTTTCCCTGGACTAGGCTAGAAGTCATCCATAAAAAACAATGAGACAAATCCCCAGCCTTAGTAGTTTTGCACTGAAATTGCATGACTAAGAATTCTTAGAATTCAGCATTATTCAGGAAAAGCACTATAGCATTGCACATCTCTCTTGCTAGTCAAATTCACAGACCATCAGTCTATTAAAGGAAGCCTCTGGGATATTATCTTGGGGAGACACATAAGAGGTGCTGCCCTTGACTAATAGTCAGTCCTGGTGGCCAAGTCAGCCGCACTGTCACAGCAAGGTTGCATTGCTCAGATAAAGTGGACTCCTGAGCTCATTCAGTCTTGTTTCACACATTTTCAGGAAACTGGCAGATGAAGGTACATGCAGCCTTTGAACTATTCATCATAAGATCATTTTCCCCCTGCATTTCTACACACAGTGTGCTGTATAAAGGAAATATAATGACTAATTGCATTACTCAGCTGCTAGTGTAAATATTTAAGATAATAAAAATAATCTACCAAATAATCCTACTTATATCAAGGCTCCCAGACTTCCTCTTTCCACTCATCAGCCTGAGTATGACATTGTTGCCTGTTCTTGCTCTCCTTTGTCACTTGGTTGGTTACAAGAAGAAATTGTCACATCTGGGATTTAGGAACACATATCAAATAGTCCGAACATCATTTGAGGTTGAGACCCAGGCTCACATGAGACCTTCTACTTTCTAACATTCCCACCCATACAAAATTTACAGCAGAGAAAGTCCCTAGTCTAAATGGTTTACAAAGTAGACAGTGAAGGCAAGCAGGATAAAATCTCAAAGCCTGCCATTGTGCGCGTGAAAAGAGAAAGTGTGAGTGCTGTAATCATGTGCTCTGTTCAAGTGGAATTCATTCAGGTACTTCTTGTCTGCTCACTTTGACCAATCTCAGCAAGAAGTTATGCAAAGATGTGGATAAGACATGGATACATGGATTTTCTTTTTTTCTTTTTATTTCCAAATAGATGTCAAAGAAACAAACATACAAATGTCTAACTATTGCTAACATATCTCATTTTAATGAGGTCACCATACCAGTACAGTTTGTAAATCACCTAAATATACTAATTACACTATAGAGATACTTTGATTGTGAATATGAGCTGAGGTTAATAATGTGAGGAAAAAAAAAACTGAAAAAAGAAGATACTGTAGAAATCAAACTTCTGGATGATAGTTTGTGTTATTTCAACAATATTTTTCTTCATGTGAATTTTTGATGATCTAACATCTGATAGACCTTCAAGATGAAACAGCAGGAGCCATATTCACTTCTAAATTTGCACTTACCAACTTTGAGTTGTTTTATGACTATACTAAGTGAAAACATTGAGAAGCATTGTTTTAGATTATAAATATGTAGCCTCCAGAAGAGCCGCCCTTGATTACAAGATTGTCCTTGAAACAAAGAACACAGAAAACAAAGAGTGAATACAGCACATACTATTGTCAACTATAAGTATTGTAGAACTTTTTCAGGGTGTCTAGCAAATGATAGGCTTTCTTTGAAGATCATTTGGTATCATTAATACAGATACAGACATAATATGGAAGTTTCAATAAGACTACAAATATGAAAAGACTTATCAGAACAAATTTCATTTTAGGCTATTAAGACATTAAATGGTAGATTTTTTTTCACAGCTATTTAACATATATTTTTTAATTAGTACTTTTCCGTTACTTTCCCCAGCAGAATAGCTAAGTCCCCTTTGTTTGTGTACCTCACAAAAAAATGTCTACTTACAGAAATGATTTTCAATTTTAGAACTGTTTTAATGATTCTTTGATCAGATTTTTTAATGCATTTAAAATCTTTTGACCATCATCTTCCAGTATTTTTACTGTATCTTCAAATACTATGAGGCAACAATGTGAAATACTTTAGAATAATCAGAATTTTCAGTACTGAGTTCTGGAAACTCTGCTTTTAAAGAGCAGTATACCTCACTCTTCAAGATGGCAGGACTGGTTTAGGCTCCCAGAAATCACTGTAAATGAACTTGACTCCATAAACTTGAAGATAAACAACTGGTGACTTGCTGAATACTGCAATTCTCTTTTCTATAAGCACTCACATGCAAAATCAGGTCTCTAATACGTTCTCTGACAGAGAAGCATGTACAGGTGTTAAAATTTCTTAAATATTGGTAGATAGAAGTTGAGTGTCTATTTCTAGTCAATCAAAGACAGACAAATTTAAAGACATATCTACAACTTTCTGTTCAGTGAGCAAAAGTGAACATTTTCCCTATGTATCATTAGGAAATACGGTTTCTGTGTATTATGACTACTTTCTTTATGTATACATTAAAAATGAGGTTTTTGTATTCACAAACAGCAAAAACTCCTTTATGTTTCAAACATCAACCATTTGTAGTGTATAGTTTGTTCAAGTAATTCCTTTGTTTCTCATTTAGAGAAGAAAAGAAAGCAAAATACCTAAAAAATTAATCAGCCCCTGGATGTTGTAGTACACGTTTTCTTCACCTTGACTTTTAACTATGCAGTAATTACTAATGTGCTTCACTGTATATACTGTACTTCAGATACTAAAAAAAAAAAAAAAAGTGCAATCAAGTATATTGTAGTTCAGATATGCTCAGGAACACACTAGTTCCATTTTCCATTTTTTAAAATAGATATTAAAACATTAATTTAAATCTTTTGACTTCCAGAAGTGAGATATCTATTGGTTTTTATCAGTTAAAGCTGCAGGTTTCATGTTGACAGAGTAAGAAAGTATGTAAGTGCCCAAATGAACTTTATATGAAAAATTGAAGAAATAGATGAATAAAATGTGAGAGGTGTACTCACAAATTTGTGCACTTTTAAAAAAGAAAATACTAAATTTTCTTCTGTATTGCAACATTACTTTTATAAGCCCGGTACAGTCTGTCTTTGAAGAGAAGTTGAACAGTTTTTATAACTGTGGATTTTTTATTCAAAACGTGATCTTTTAAAATTGATTTATAATAATACTTGTGAGCTGCACATCTTTTTGCTAGTAATTAGTTTGAACTTTAAGTGTTTTCCCTGTCTCTTACAGAAATTATTCAAGTAATAGAATTTTAAACTATTTCATTTTCTGTGCAAGTGGCACAGAGTGAGGGACTGCATGCATACATGCATGTAGAGGTGCATAAACATATTTCTGTGTGGATATACCACAGCTGAGTAATAACACAAGATGATGTGGTGCAGTTATAAACAACAGAATTTGCATACTTTTTGATGACTTAATCCAGTTAAGGTACAATCCCTTTTTACTTTACAATTTTATTTCATACGATTTTTGAACAATCAGGTGCCCTAGCTCCTTACACTTGTCCTTCTGGTTTTGCATTTAAATTCCACATTTGCTATCTGCTTAGAAAAGTTAGACTTGTTGCATAGTAACAGTGAAATGAAAAATAAAGAAATGTAGTATGGTTTCCATGGGACAGATAAGGAATAGATTGCAAAAACCAGCATCCAAAATCTTTAGAGTCTCCCATGAAGACCTAGTGGATGTTTTTGAAATGAGTCCTAAATATGTCAGTGTTCTTCAGGTTGGAGATATATATATATACTCCCATGACTCAAATTCCACAAAAATTAGTCCACATTGTGATAAATATTTGTCTAACCTTTGCTTAACCTCTGCTTATACATTAGATAATAAATCTAGTCTTTTGACTGGTTATTTCACTACTATTCAGTTCTGGTGTTTACTTATTATGAAAATCATAGGATCACAAAATGACTTTCATCAGAAAGCACCTCTATAGGTCATCTTGTCCAATCCCCTTTTCAATCAGCATCATCTAGAGCCACTTGCCTAGGACTGTGTTTAGACAGCTATTGAATATCTCCAAGGACAGACTCCACAACCTCTCTGGACCACCTGTGCTAGTGCTCAGTCAACCTCAGAGAGAAAACATGTTTCCTGCTGTTTGGACAGGACCTCCTATTCAGTGCGTTCACTGCCTCTTGTTCTCTCACTGGATACCATTGAAAAGAGCTTGACTCCATTCTCTTTGCATCCCCCCTTCAGGTTTTTGTACACATTTGTAGGAGCACCTCTGACCCCACCCCTCTTCAGGCTGACCAGTCTCACCTCTGTGAGCCTTTGCTCATATGAGAGATGCTTTGGCCCCTTAAACAGATTTATGACCCTTTGCTGGACTCCAGCAGCTCCACATTGCTTTTGTACAGGAAAACTCAGAACTGGACACAGCACTCCAGGTGTTCCTTTACCAGTGCCAAGTAGAGGAAAAGGATCGGCTCTATTGGCCTGTTGGCAGCACTCCTCCTAATGTAGTCCCAGGATACTGGTGGTCTTATTTACTGTAAGGATGTATTATTGGACTGTATTCAACTTGGTATCCACCAGGAGCCCCAGGTCCTTTTCCACAATGCTACTGTACAGCATCTTCTCAGGTCTCAGCATCTTCTAGTGCATGGCATTGCTCCTCCTCAGGTGCAAGACTTGGCACTTCCTCTAGCTGAACTTCATGAGGTTCATGTCAGTCTGTTTCTCCAGCCTCTTGAGGTCCCTCCAGATGGCAGTATGACCCTCTGGTATATCAGTCACTCCTCCCAGTTTTGTCATCAGCAAACTTGCTGAGGGTACACTCTGCCCCATCATCAGGGTTGTTAATGATTATATTAAACAGGATTTACCCCAGTATTGATCCCTTTGGTGCACCACTGGCCTTCAACTTGACTTCGTGCTAAGTTAATCATTATTGTCACAGACCTGGTACACCTCACTCTGCTCATTCACCACATATTTTTACTAGTTAAGGAAATTACGGATTGCTACCATTTTCACCTTAGGCCACTACAAAGTTTCACATTCTGTTTGTTTGCCAACAACTCTAAATAACCTGGCATGGTTTTTTACATAAGTAGTTTCAAATGTTTTACAGTAAAGCTTATAATAACTAAACATTGCAGTAATCTGTTTATGTGGAGTGAGTTGTAATATATCACCAGAGGAAATAACCTTTATTTTGTTGAGTTTGCTTTGTTTTAAAAGAGACTTTTAACACTTCAGGAAAGAGCCACAGAACTTCTATTGTATGCAAGGTCTTCCATTTACATATCCTTTACATATTTTCACAATTCTTATGAAAATTCCTGGTTTTTTTTTTCTTTATATACTTCATTTCACCATTAAGGAGATCCTCATTAAAATATTTGCATGTATTTCATTGTCCTCAAATTTTATTGCATCCTATTTTTCTCTCTCCTTATGGGTGATCCATCTTTTTCACAGCAGAGTTTTCTTGTCTTGGAAGATTTTCCGTATGGGAACATGATTTTCATCCGTCTATTGGACGATCTAGCCAGTCAGTGTTATCATTAAAAGTCTTCTCACTCAGCTAGACTGAAAATAACAATTTGAATTACATACAGAAAAGCTGCTAAAGACTAATCTATTTAATGGTAGACTATTTAAAAATGAAATATTTACTGGGTAAATATGCTTAAACATGGTTGAATTTTAAGCATCCCTGATAATACTTTATTTACAGATTTTGTTTTTATCATAGTAGTATTGATATATTAGCAATGTTTAATGGAGTTTATCACTTCAGGTGTCACATTTTATTTATCACTTCTGAAATGTTGAAAACTTGCAAAATTATTTTTCAAAACTAAGCAAGATCTACCATATTTCTAGAACATTAATGGATTCTGCACTTCTGTGTGCACTGTTACCAGTGCTATTATTAAATGAGAACATCCTTTCAGAGTTGTTTTGTGCAGCAAATTGCATCATCTAGATTATACTTCAGCCTAGATTCTTGCTATTAGAACTACTTTATATGGAAACTCCTTCATGTGGGGAAAATCCTGCCAGGACCTTTTTAGCCTTATTTCCACCTTTGTATTTTGTTAATGTGGTGGAGTGTTTTCAGTAAATCAGAGTAAACCTTGAAAACTCGGTAAAGGAAGAAATGCAATGGTTTCATGGCATTACAGCTGGGATGTTAATTTGAACCGGAAGTCAAAGTAAGTTTCCTTTAAGTATTTCCTTTCATCATTAGATATCAATATACAAGTACATTAGCTGAAATATTTGATTACATTTAGTGTTGTTGGTTATCATATCTATCTCCTGATCTATAAAACTGCTTAACAATTAATGCTAATTGCCTACTCAGTTATATTTGAAGTTCCAAAAAGTCATGAGTATTTACTCATGATTTATATTGTGCAACTGGAAAAGATAAATGGGAAGAACAACAGGTTATAGAGGGATAATTTGAAAAAGTGATTTTACAACTCCAGCTTTTGAAGTCAACACATTTTGACCATTCAGGTTAAAATGAATGATCTTGCTTATAAAGCAATAGACTTTTTCACTGTATTATTTGGTTATGATTCTTACTATCTTGAAGACACTAAGGCTAAAGGGAAACAGCAGTTTTGGATGGTAAATGAGAAAAACAGTGCACAACATCTGTTTTAGTTCGATAAGCAGTTCAAGTGATAAAAATTTGCCAGACAAGACCAGTTGGTTCTAAGAAATCATGTCTTGAAATGCTACAGTCCCTCACGGTCTTAGTTCAAGGGGAGAACTAAGATATCTACGTTGACCAAAAAATAATCCCTCTCCTTTTAAATTTAGAAAACAGAACTTTAATTAGGAAAATATATATATATATATATATGAAAGGATAACAGTTCTTAACCACAATACATATATATATATATCCAGAAAGGACCAAACACCAACAGCTTGTAATAAACCTCCCCCCCAAACGACAAGGCAAACAGTTAAAGGGTCTTTTGGCTGCCCCCAAAAAAAAGGACAGCAGATGGTGATGTCGCACCTCAGCCGCTGGCCTCTCTCTCCGGGGATGGCAGGACACAGTCACCAGATCAGCTCCAGTGATGTCAATGACGAGAGCAGCAGAAGGAGACCCATCTCTGCAATACAGGAAACAGGCGTGCTCTCTCTCCTCTGCACAGTAGCTCTCAAAGTGCCCACAGTCCGCCATGGATCAAAATGGTCGAGTCAGGGCAGACGAAGGCAGAGTCACAGCTATCCAGTGATGCTGGATACCGCTGTGCCTCCGCCTCGTTCACTCCGTTGATTGTTGAGCTCCTGACCTGTGCAGAAAAACGCAGAAACCCTCACCACTTCCCCCCCTCCCCCAAGCCATCCTCCCTCTCCCTCCCAGCCTGAGGAAAGACCAGAACAAAAGGCCCTAGCTAAGCGATTAACATCGGGATATGAATATTCATCTTGCTCTTTGTTAACCATCTTTACAGACATTAAGGTGTTGCCTCCAAGCCTTTAGGAAGGAATTCCAACGAGTGTTGAAACTATAACACTCACATTTCTGGTTTTGGCCATTATCTTGAAACTGGGCCAAATTTTGTGAAATTATGATTTGCCTATGGGTAGTTGTCTAATAAAGCATAGGTCTAAGACCAATTCATTTCTTCTATTTTCACAGTTTCATTTCTTCTATACCTAGCTATAAAAACACAAATACAAACTCTCTCAGTCAGTAAATATGATCATGTTTATCTGATGGAAAATAGCACACACATTAGACTTATTACCCTGTTAGCATAATTCTACTGTAAATCCTTATGGTATTTTTTTCCCAGTAGGATCAAATGAATGTGACAAAGAACTCTCTCCTCTTGGTCAGTGGGATGACAGAATATCCATAAACACAGAATGAAGTTTAGATTTTTCTAGTTGAGTGTTATACTGTAAAATGCAAAATATGCAAAAAGATTCTGAATGATCTGTAAATATATCCTCTTTCATTAGGCTGATGTATTAAAATATCATGTGGTTAGCTGTGTGATGTTCTCCCTTGCTAATGTATGCAGAAATATTTTTGAACTCACTCTTCTGAGAGAGACAGAGAAAAACAGGATTTCGTAACAGAAGAAAATAACTTGTATGATAGTATCAATAATTTTTGCATTAATAATTAGTGTGTTGCCATAGTTTTGAAACATTCTCATTTCCAAGAAATATATGTATCATTATATCACTTAAGTGCATTATCAAATTTTAGCACATTGACATTACAACCTAGGTATTGAGCAAAACTAATTTTGTCTTTCTCTATTTTTAAGATCCAGATTTTAAGGACCTTGGCGTTTTGAAACCATTGCCAGGTTGGTATGTTGGTTTTGTTTTTTTTCTAATTTGGAGGCCTTTATACTCTGCTGTAGAAAATATTTTTGTTTGCTGTTCAGGTTTCATTTTTTCTGGTGTTTTGTTATTCAGTTTGTGAGTTTGAAATGGGAGGACCTGAAGGAATTGTGGAATCTGTACAAATTGTCAAAGAAGGAAAAGCTTCTGAAACTGAAGCAGTAGACTGTAAATGGTACATCCGAGCACCACCCCGATCCAAGGTCAGTCCTTGCTGATTTGGCATTTAATTTAAGAAATTGACTTTTCTAATATATTTTGCATTTCTTAGTACAGTCAGATCTCATTTAATAACTTTACAGCTTGAACTGTAAACTATTTTTTTCCTTCTGCTGTGGAAGGGTAATTCGTCATCTCAGCCAGAATAACCACCTTTCTCTATAAATGATGCTGTGGGCAGTGCTAATGTGCTTTTTGTGCCACAATCAATTTCCTTAAATTCATCTTTAATTTTGCTCATATTTTTAAAGAATCAACACGTTTTCATAAGTTAGAAATAATCTTATAATTTTAATTTTCAATGTATTTCAAATACCTAACATAGAGACTACTAAGGGAGCATTGCTGGCTCCCTAAGGTCGTCATTGTTTCTCGTCTGTGAACTGTGAAAATGGACTCAAGGTAAATTCATGTTTCTTTGTATGAAACCTTTAGTTCCTTTGGTTTAGAGCTACAAACAAAAATACAGTATACTTTTTCTGGCTGTCATTTATTGAACAGGAAAGGTTTTACAAGGTAGAATTTATATATGCACTCATCTCTGAAACAGATAAGGGGTTTTGTGTAAAATCTCAGAGAGGAGGTTGTACTGAATATGTAACTGTTTCATCATCAGTATAACATATAGGTAAATGCTGAAGGATTCTCTTCAGGAAGGGTTTCCAGAAGAGAAAAAGTCATTAGTATCAGCATTTTTCTGTTGGGAAAGTTTTAGGACAAGAGCTGGCTCATAAAAACTACAGATAAATTATTTCCAGAATATACTTTAATCTCATACTTTTCTTTTTTTTTTTTTTTACTTTTGGATAAATTTAATATTGATAGAGGTTTTCAATTAAGTAGATGAGCTTCTCACTTTGCTATACTAAGTAGTGATATGAGATGACTGGAATGATGAATGATTACTACATATGTTTATATGCAGTTTATATTCATTCAGGCCAACTCCCAGTATTGATACAAGCTTGGGATGAACAGACTGAGAGCAGCCTTTCTGAGAAGGTCTTGGAGGCAAATGAGAGGCTGGACATGCGGTGGAAATGTGTGTTTGCAGCCCAGAAAACCAACCATATCCTGGGCTACATCAAAAGCAGTGTGGCCAGCAGGGTGAGGGAGGTGAATCTATCCCTCTACTCTCATGAGACCTGGAGTGCTGTGTCCAGCTCTAGGCTCCCAGCACAGGAAAGACATGGGCCTGCTGGAGCAGCTCCAGAGAAGAATAAAAGAAAAATAATAAGAGGAATAGAGCATCTCTCCAGTGAGGAAAGGCTGAGACAGTGAGCAAAAGGGTTGTTCAGTTTAGAGAATAGAAGGCTCCAGGAAGACCTTATAGCAGCCTTCCAATACTTAATGGGAGCCTATAAGAAAAGTGGTGACAAACAGGACCTGTAGCAAGAGGACAAGGGGTAATGGTTTCAAACTAAAAGAGGGTAGATTTAGACTAGATGCAAACAAGAAATTTTTTACAATGAGGGTCTTCAAACACTGGAACATGTTGCCCACAGAGGTGGTTGATGACCCATTCCTGGAAACATTCAAGGTCAGGTCAGATGGGGCTCTGAGCAGCTGGATTTATTTGAAGATGTCCTTACTCATGGCAGGGGAGTTGGACTAGCTGACCTTTATAGAACCCTTCAAACTCAAACTATTTTGTGATGTACTTAGGTATTAGTTGAATGAAAACAGGTTAACACAAAATTACAATTGTACTTATTAGAATCAGCACAATTAAATAAGCCAACAAAATAGACTCTTTATTCAAGTTTATAATTGCTTGATCAGATAATGTTATCGTCATGTTACTATCTAACTCTAAAGTTCTATGAATCAGAGCCCTGCTAAAATGCCCATATTTAGTTACATGTAGTATTTATCCACTCTTCAGTCCTGATGTAAAACTACAAATTGGGTACATAACCGTAACCATAAACACAGAAGAATGCCACCTCACCACTGTTAATAGAGGATTAAAGTTCATTAGTTCTTCATAAACTTCCATACCTTCATTTAGTTCTGTGGCATTTCAAGAAATGTATCCTAGCTGAAGGGCATTGGCAAGGGAGAGCAAGAAGATAGTTTTAAAAAAATTGAAGTAATACTAAAAGTTATTTAATGTCATCCAGAAGATTTTTGTGGAGGAGCATGATCTAATAAAAGGCTTTTACAACAAGGAAAGAATGCTCTGAAGTCTATGTCTGCAGGATAACTCATGGTCCCATACTCTGAGAGTTTCAAGTTAGATACTAAGGAAGAAAATTTCAAACATCAGGAAGGAGATTATGATCGGTTGGGATTATGAGTGATTGGCTGAGGAAGTTTGTTCAGCTAGCATTGCTAGGGGTCTTAGAGTGCAGGTTAGATAACAACATTTGGAAAATGAGAGAAACAGTACTAATCTTACTTTTAGGCAGAGGGCCTGGCTGGGTCATCTTTTGATGGATCTTACTGTTCCAGTTTTACAGAGTTGTCTAGGTAGAGATTGAGCAATATAAAAGCATATAAATCAGTGTTTCCTAACATGTGGAGTAGAAAGCTTTCACAGCAAACTTGGAAAAAAAGTTTTCAAGCCTAGCCCCATCTTCAAGGGGTAAGTCTGTTTGAACTTTCTTAGTGAGGTTTTCAAACAGATATATATGCACACTAGTATACACATGCATAAATACACACAGACATATGATTATAGTTTCACCATACTGGGACAGGTTGAAAAATTTTCAGATATTAAGGAAGGAATAAGTGGGTAAATTTAAAAAAAAAACTCGTACAAAGTAAGATTCATGGTAACATTGTTTATGAGTCTGATTCAATTGAACATGATTCTATTGTCCATGTTTTACCACCCTTTGTGCTTATCTAACCTTGAACTAATGTCATATTCAGTACAGTTATTTAGTGACATCATTTTCATTTATGTCAGCTTGCACCTATGAAAACAGGCTCTCCTGCTTAAAACAGTGAGAACTCACATCTTTAAATCCACATGTTCCTATACTCTGGGCTGCACAGTTTGTTACTGGGAATTATGCCTAAAAGGCCAGAGTTTCTCAGACAGAATTTGTGCTGGATCTTTGCATCTTTTGTTTCTTAATTAAACTGTGCCAAAATGTGGGTTTCCTGCAATTTCATTTGGCTTAAGCTCATACAATCTAAACTGTCTGCAGAAGCAAGGTGCAAGTCCTTCCTTTGGTTTCCAAGTCCAGATTCAAGCCAAGTTCTGAGCACAATGTATGAGCAATGAGATCAGCCAGGGAAACTTAAGGTTTCTGAGCCTGAGCTTCAAACTGACAGTCAGGGTCTAGTGCTGCTATCCTCAGTGAGCTGGAATGAGGCAGAGAGAAGCAAATTTCTTGCACACACTTAAAACACAGTGATCACTGATTGCCTTTTATCACACACCAAAAAAAAAAAAAAGAGGCGAGCTGAAAATTCAGAACTGAAACTTTTTGTAAGTGCAGAAGACAGCAGAAGGCAGTTTAAACACAACTTCAATCTATATGCAAACCTGGAGTCTTTTACTTGAAAGTGACTGGTTGAAAAGTGTGTGTTTCTTGTAATCATTCAAAGTCAGTTTCTTCTGAGTAAGGTAGCTGTGAATTTGGAGTTCACCAGTATTGGGGGTTCTGCAGTTTGTGTAGAAGGTGACTTAATCAGACCAAGAACGGAAAATTAAGAAGAGAGCTGTTGACTGAATGTGCTAACCCACCCATAACAGTAAAGTTCTGGAGGAATGTCCCCATCTGAAAATTCTTCGCTAGAGAAGAAAAACCAAATGAAGAAGTGTATAAGCTTATTGCATAAGGATTTGAAAAACTTCATAGATATCATTGGCTACATGCAGTGGATAAGCAAAGATTCTGTATTTAGGAATAGAAAATAATGAAAAGAATTGTAGCATTTTCTTACTTTCTGTTAAGGGTGAAATGTTGGAGGCTAATATCAACAACGGGTGTTTTTCTATATTGGATGCGTCAGCAGAGTTTGGCAAGGCCGACCAGGAAGACAGAACATGTTAGTGCTCAGGTAGTGCTCCCTTCGGTGGGTAACTTTCCCAGCAAGGTACCATTGTGTCATGCTTGCTCTTTCAGAGGTTCTGTAAAAAAGACAGCAGGATTTGACAGTAAGAGTAATACAAGTTCTAATGCTGGGAAAAAACCCCAACAGTAAGCATGTTATTATAAGCACTATTATCAGAAGCTCTGGGCAGCTCAGGAAACAGCATCAAAACTACAGATAGGCAAGAATTAATTTGAATGGAGTTCAATGGAAGTCATCTATTCTGGAGGAATGAGAAAAAAGTACATTTAGACTGAGAAAGTACCAAGAGTACCCTCTGTATTTATACTATGAGAAATAAAATGAAATTGTTAGCTAGTTAGGCAAAACAATGCCTAATTTTCTTGCCCTATCTGAGCATGCTATTGGGCAAAGAAGATATCTTTACAGGTTATGGGGTGCAAGACTTGACACAAACGATTGAGAAACTGAAAGTATCAAAAATGGATTATCTAGTTTTGACATATTATTGCAGTAGCCTTAACCTTGAGCTAACTCTGAGTGGTGATGTTTTTGTCAAGCAGAGCCATCAAGGAGCAGTGGGAGGGGGCTGCACATGGGAGGAGTCCAGGGTGATGGTGGCCACAGGGCCAGGACATGGCTGATGAGGAGACTTAGGCAGGCCCAGGCATGGTGGCTGGGGTGTAGGGGTGGCTGGGCTTGCCTGGGGCAATGGGGCCAGCTCAAGTGCAACCTGGGCAGCAGCTTGGGGAGGACCAGTGTTGGGGTGCTGAGGGATGAGGCTGGGCATGGGCCCCAGTGTGACCAAGACACTTGATATAAAGGATAGGTACCTGGTAGAGGCTTTAAATCACTTGCCACTGTTGTCATGGTGTACCTTGTATCCAGACACCTAAGCAAATAAACAGATGGCACTTTTGGTTCCAGATGCATGACTTCATATGGAAGAGAGAAGTCTGGAGAGAGACTGGGCTGTTGCACATGGATTTCCAGTTAGGAGGAAATGTGTGGTGAAGCAAACTGCAGCTGAGAGTCAGTTTAAGATCTGATCTGACTGAACCAAAACATCTTCTGTTCTCTCATGTGAAGTGGAAACTAGTGCTCTTAGATAAGGCTTACAATAGAAGCAGTTTAGGCTGTCAGCACTGGCAGACTATCATATCCCTAATTTTTGGAGGCTTCTTAATCAGGTGTAGAAGAGAAGCTTTAAGTAGTGCACTAAAATTTAATAGGAGCCATTGGAGTTGTGATTCTTGGAATGCTACAGAAAAATGAAATTTAAATACTGAATAACCTAACAGCCAGAGACACTTTTGCAGGCTTCAGAGGAGCTATCTCTGAAGAAGCCCTGAAGCTTGCTAACATGCAATAAATGCGAATACTATTATGAATTAAAAGAAGTCTAACATATGTATATGGCATCCCTGGAACAAGGTGAACAAATTATGTTTAAACAAGTAGAAAATACTGTTTACGTATGTCAAACTATTAAAATCACTTATTTGAAACAGTTTTCTTAGGTGAAGGTGCAAAACAAGTACATGTTTAGAATCATCTGTATAGAATCTCTGTTAGTAGGCATGCTAATGCACATGTCAGAGTAACACTGAAAAAAACGCACCTTTAAGTTACCATGCATCTATTCCATTCAGGTATAGAAATAAAATCAACCTCAGCATCCTCAAACCAAATAGTTAGTAGGAAATGTGATTGAAAAAAAGCTACTGATGAGAATAATAAAACATTTGCCAGAGAACAGCAGAGTTGGGATTTGATCTACAGTTTTCAGTGTTAGAAAGCAGAACAGCAACAAGGAGCTGTAAAGGTTGTCACTTGTAAACGTTTTGGTGCTGTACTAGAGAAAAATAAGGATGACTTGACAGAATAAATGCCAGCTATTGGGTAATCACAGAAGTTTGAAGTAACAAATAGGACAAATCAAAGAAATCCAAAGAGCTTTGCTTGCCCAGGAAAACAGTGTTTTGATGTCTGAGCCTTGGCTGTGAATCACAGGGTCTTAGAAATACCATACAAGGTTGTCACCTTAGACACACAGTATTCTCCAAGCACCAGAAGAGAGGAAAATATAAGGTATTGAGTTCTCTGTTTGCACAGTATGGTCTCAGACTGGTAACAGAAGGTCCAAAAGTCAAACAAAAATCCAAAAAGAACAGATACTGTTAACACTTTTGGGTTGAAGTAATGTTGAATGAAAAAAAAAAAAAATAGGATCCAAGAAAGAGGACAAGCCACTTTGGAAGACAAATTCAAGCATCATTAGTAATATGCTTTTTGGGCTGGTATATTCGGCGCGTTGTTGCCTTGAAAGAGATGAATTAGTGTTGCACAATCTGCTTTACAAAACAGAGCTTCTGAAGCCTAAATACTATAGGTATCATCTTGAAAGTCCTTTGCTAATCACATAGAGCTGAAAAAGATGCAGAATAAAGCAGGTGCTGTAACTGATCACTGAGCAATGGAGAAGGACATAGGATGTTTTAACCCAGTCCTGTGGTTGCGAGTGAATTGACTGAACGCGGAAGCTGAATATGCAAAATCTGGACATTATGTTTGGATAGAGCTGAGGTTTTTCTCTTACGTCTAAATTACTTCTGGCAGCTGAATGATGGCTTTTTGTTTGTGTTTTGTTTTGGTTTAAGGGGACTGAGTGTCTGTGCACAGATATTAAGTCTGATATGCTGGGATATGGTTTATAGCTTTTCCTGACTGGCCTGATCAATCATGTTGTCAGCCCTAACATTCAGTGATTGATTGAAAAACAGAACTCATCAGAAATTATTCACTCTGAAGAGATTATAACCTGACCATTTTACTGAGGTGATATATTATTCATAGTTTATAATAGTTTTTGTGGGTTTTTTCCTAATATATGCAGTCAGAGATTTCTGTTGTTTTCAAATTTAAATTAAAAAAATATTAAAACTTATCCAGCATTTCCCTTTTTGATTATTGTTCACGATTACAATACAAATCTTAAAGGTGACAAGACAATTATTTAAAATATGATGGGAGTGAGTGAAAATTATATATTGCAGTGAGGCTTAATCAGTTTTGTTGCTAATGGCATTGGTATTTGCAGTGACATCTCAAAACTCAGTAAATCTAATACTTGAACAGCCCACTCTTCTAGGTAATGTGAAAATTATGATTTGAGAAAAGTGTCTTATTAAAACTTTACAGCAAAAATATGAAAGAAGATATGGCAGTTATGCTTCTTTCAAACAAGATGTTCTCTTCAACAAGAATGCCCTGATTATGGTAATATAATGTGTCAGTATCTATGGAAATGTTCATTCCAAAAGTTCCTGTTGGCATCAGTGAAAAAAGTCTTAATGAAAGCAGGTGGTGTTTGAGTTTGTGACCTCTTCTTTAGTTCACTTGTTTTCTTTCAGGGGAGCAAAATTTCTTATCAACTGCTGGTAGAAGTAATCGCTACAGTCTCTGTAAATGAAATAACCAGAAATATTGATAATTTTTCTTTCACTTTCTGATTAATTTCTTTTAGTGAGATTCACATACCAGTGAAAGTAATGAGAATACTGCCACTAGTTTCAAAAAGCTATGTATAGGGAACATTTTGCATTGGATAAGAGTTTGTCATATAATTACTTTTATTCTTTCCTTGGGAAACTCAATTTATTAGTAATTTTCTTCTGCCAGTGTGGGTCTTACAGCCAGTGACAGGAACAATGGCAAATATATAGCAATAAAACCATAAAAGTTGGCAGAGGCGTGCAGATGCAATTAAATTATTCCAGCTCTTTAAAATAAAATTTGATCCAATATCAGATTGTCAGTGTGTGTAATCAGTTTCCAGTTTTTAAAAACTCACTGCTGTTGT
Source organism: Sclerurus mexicanus (assembly GCA_013396755.1). Classification (NCBI taxonomy): domain Eukaryota; kingdom Metazoa; phylum Chordata; class Aves; order Passeriformes; family Furnariidae; genus Sclerurus; species Sclerurus mexicanus. The sequence goes on from VWZF01003010.1 coordinate 1,532,199, forward strand.
AATCCAAAGGTCTGATCCAGATAAGTAAATGGAAAAATACCCACTGATTTCAGTAAGAGTTGTATCAAGTCCTCATTATTTTATATAAAATTCTGAGAGTATTCATCTCCAAATGAGATTACAAAAATGAAACTCCACCTCAGAATATCAGAAATTTGTTTTGTCTAATTTATGAAACTTCATGCCAATGGAGAGGGTAGTATGTTTCTTCTGAAGGGTAAACATAGATTTTTAAATCAAATTTTTTTTTTCCAGTGGTTCCAGTACCTATGAAGTTTATATATATTACAATGTTAGCTGAATTTCTCACAGAGAGGAATGAACTGGTATGACTGACAGCAGAACTCAGGCTTGTGTAGAACTGAAGGTGTTGACTTCTTCACTGAAAGACTCAAAGCAAAATGCTAAGTTATTATTCTCTTGATTCCTTTTTGGCATTTATAACTGCTACTCTGAGAAATATTTTACTATTTTATAAGGCTAGTGTGATGTCAGAAACTAGAGAATGTCAAATGATAAGCCCACAGAAGTAAGATTTTGGCTCTACTGTTGTATGAATAGGATGTTTGAACATATCAGGAATAATTGATGAATGCTGGAAATTGCTGTGAGAGCTGGTATTTTGTAACCACACATTTCAGGATTAGCACACATTTCTTGTAAGAACGAAAACTCATAAAAATTACATCTCAGTACTGAAACAGGATGCCTTTTACAAGATACACATGTGCTTATATATATGTATATGCACATGTACATACACATGCATATATATAACAGCAGGGTAGAAAAAGAGAACATGAACAAGTCTGAGAGATCTTTCACACCCAGCATTATAATTCTACTCTTATTCTGCTGTCAGGATAAGATAATTTTTTTTCTGGAATAAATAACAGCTTTCCTGAAGAGTGGAATAGATAAAAATGTGTTAAAATGTGATGTGATACACTGTATTATCAATGTCTGGTCTATCATATACATTATATATATATATTACTTTGTAATATACAAGTGGTATGCATATGATAGGCATATACAGCGTAAAAGTAACGATTCATGACAATATGTTGGAAGCCATCTGTTCCTCTCTGTAAGACAGTGGTCTGACATGCTTTGCTTCCTGGAAGACAGTCAGGTATACACAATATTGCATGTAATCAGGGAGGGTTTTTTCACATTTCCTGTGACAAAGTTGGCAAGCACTGAAGTGCCTGTCTGAAGCAAATTGGTTCTGTTAAAAGAGAAAATAAAAGCAAGGTGTGCATTTAACTCCCTGTTCTAAGTTATGCAGGGATGGACTATCTCAGCAGCTTCACAGGAGAGGCTGGGAGCCAGGGTTGTGCAGTGCCTGTTGCACTCTGGTTTCAGTAGGAGCAATTGGTCTCTAGGACACAGAGGCAGCTCTCCAGTGTGTCCCAGCTATGGGCCAGTTGCTGGGTGTGGTAGCATAGCTCTGCCTCTTGCTGTACCTCCCTCCCTCATCTGTAGTCTTTGTCAGAACAATAGTATGCATCGTTCCACTGCTTTACTGGAGCAACCAATATGTGAAGTGGAAAACACTATAAAATGTATGCCTTGATATAAGATATTTCCATCTGAACATTTCTTTGTGTATTGCTGTCAACAGTTCCATTTCATAGAGATCAATGCAAACAGCTTCCTTAATTTATGGTATGCAAAGCTCAGGACACGTGGTGAAAGTAGAATTCACTTAACTGAGATTTAATTGCAATATATTCTTCTGAATTCTGAGTGATGAGAAGGATGGAACATAAGGGTTCCTGAAGAAACAACATACTAGAAAAAAGGTGTGGCAAGCAAAAGGAGACTTAGTATACAAAATTTTATTTGCTGGGAAAACTTTTTCTATAAATGCTCTTTTTAGAGAAACCCTTATACAAAATCTAACAAGGAATGAAAATGTACCATAATACATGTAAAAAAATCTGAACTATTATTAAATAGTAACAGACTGCTTAATAGCAGGTAATTCTCAAAGCATAAGAGCTTTATTGTATTAATGAAGTGAAATGGCGAGTCCTGTTGCTACTAGGATATGCTGTGTTTGTGTACTTCATGCAAATTCAGAGAAGTTTATTAAGCAGTTGCTTTGTGCATGTAAAAAAAAAAAAAAACTTCAAGTCAATAAAATGGTTTGAAAATAACAATATTTTATGTCCAATACAGTGAGGTTTCTTTTTGGGCTATTTTTTTTTTTCAAGTGAAAATGCATACAGCTGTATGCTGTCTATGTTTACTGTCTCTTTATACTATTTTTGCCATAATTCACCTTGAAGTCTTCTGGGTACCCTTGACAGTTTTATTGCGTATCATGTATCTACTGCAAATACTACTTGTCTTTGTTAATGTTCTTTGTAATATTTGATACTGTATAATCAGCTGATTTTAAAATTAGTGGGTTTTCCTGTCAAAGTCCATACACACTTGAATATAAAATAATAGCCTTTTATCATCACTCCTGCTTCTTTTTAGGTAGATTTAGAGTTCTTTGCAAAGTGCAATATATATATTACTGTATGACACAGCTTGTATGCAAAAGACATTTCCTAAAGAACTTTCTGAGTTTCTAGACATTTCCACAAAGTACACTTGATTTCAACCCTGTTAAATTATGAAGATATATACCCTAATGCTTTGTTTAGAAGAGCCAAGATGATGGAAAAAATGCTTAAGGAAACATTAAAAGAGTAATGCTTGAGTTCTGCCTGGCTCTCAGATTCTCACTTCCTGAACCAGTGTAGCAGAGACATATAAAGATGACATGTATTGACTCTGGGGAGGAACAGCAATGATTTGCCTTATTATTTTCCATGCTAGGTATGAAATAGAGCAATATTGTGCCAAGCAGTGAAAGAAGAAATTTCTAGCTTATCTGTCCTTCAGCTTGAAGAACTGTTGTTCATACTTCTGAAAGAAAGGGATATATTTTGAAATTAGGACTTTATGGGAAATAAGAACAAAAAGGTATCTTGATCTTCTGATAGTCTACTATGAAGCAAGACAAAATATCAAGAAGTACAAACAGTACTCCGTTTGCATATTAATGCCATTCCAAGGAAGTGCTCTATGGATTACCAGCTCCAGAAAAATTATTCTGATGGTGATGTTGTGTACTCTTTCTCCTACAAGGTAGAACAAAGTTGCTTAATGTTTTTTTTTCAGTCATTCTCAAATGTCTGTACATGTTGCCTTTGTTGTTTGATTGGTTCATAGATTTATTTGCGATTCTTGGACTACGAGATGCAGAATTCCAATGAATGCAAAAGGAATTTTGTAGCTGTCTATGATGGAAGCAGCTCCGTGGAGGATTTGAAAGCGAAGTTTTGCAGCACTGTTGCTAATGATGTAATGCTGCGGACAGGTCTTGGTGTAATCCGCATGTGGGCAGATGAAGGCAGTCGAAACAGCCGATTCCAGATGCTCTTCACATCTTTCCAAGAACGTAAGACCCTCATCAATCCATCTGCCTTTCAGTTTGTTAAATGATACAAGTCCCAAAATCTGTTAATATTTTCTTCATGCAGAGTAGCACTGAGAATTTTGCCAAACAGGCTATGTATTCAGAAAAGTTTTTGTTCCAAGCATTTGCAGTGAGTAATAATTTGTAATGTAGTAGATAGACTACAAGATTCAAAAGCAGGAGAAGAGGCACAAGTAGTCATGATCTCTCTAGTCATATAACTGTGACTTTTGTCTGATCCCCAAGTCATCAGGGTGCCATGCCTGTGTTTTTTCTTACACAGCCTGGAAAATAATACAGCTCTGAAGGTTTTCATCTGATCCTTTGATTTTTTAAATCTCATTATGATATACATTTGAAAAATACATTATGATTATTTTATTACAATTCCTGGGGTTGTGCATATGTATCAATAAACATATATGTCAGATACTGTTAAGCAAAGAATTTCCAGGTTTTTTGTATCAACAAAAGCTTTCTAAAAGCCTTACATCTTTCAGTTAATATTCTCTTTATGTGGCTTACTTGCTTTCGTATGTTTATATGAATTCTGGACTCAGATAATAAGTAATACAGCCTTTGAAATAAACAAGAGGTAGTTATAGCCAGCTTAAAAAAACAAACAAATAATCAAACCAACCACAAGATAAACCTCAACAAAACCAAATAATTCCATTCACTGAAAACAATTGACCCAGGTAATTCTGTGAAAGACCTGTAAAAGCTATCAATTTGTTTTCTTTATGGAAATAACACATATTTAGTCTCTTGAGAAAGGTGTATATGCATTTATTTTCACATGCTGATTCATGTTAATTTTGAATATGTTTTTTGTTTTGTTTGTGCATCACATGTCTGACAAAAAGGTCTCTGCACAGCTGTCAGTGGTTAGAATGAAGGCTCAATCCTACCAAACACATTCTTCATCTGTATTCTGTGTGTGTGTACCCTTCAATGAGGCAATGAGACTCTGTTGAGAACAGCCTCCGTAATTTCTTAATTATGGCTCTGATTAAAAATTTCTGACAGTTTACTTGCTGAAACTGCATGTGCCACTGTACTCTCACACCTGCAGCCTTAGAGCGGATTATATTTTCCTTGCCTGTAAATCAGGCCAGGGTCTAAAGGATATGGAGAACCCTCAGTTGAGATGATATTGCCCTTCTTTCATTTCTGCAACTGGAGATGTCTTGAATATTCAAGATCTGATTCATTTTTTTCATAAGGCATCTTGATCTGTTACCTTAGAAACAACTGCATAGACACTGGAGGTTCACAGCATATAAAGAACTGGAGAGTGAAGCATTATGATGACTAACTTGAAATGAAGGTTTGAATAAATCTGTGTTTGCAATGCTCTCATATTTTAAAGGAAAATAAGGAAAAATGCTGGGATATTTTCTGTTACAGTATTCTTAATATATTTACTTGATATGCTACATTTTATGAACTACTCCATTCTTGTAACCAGATGATAGTTTATACTGCATTGTATTCTGACTGGGAAATTTGAAATACTAACATGATGTGTTTTCCATGAATTTACTCTGAACAGTTATTGCTCACTAAAAGCCAAAAAATTATTAAAGGCTAAATTGTTCTTCGAAATATGTCTACACAGCCTGCTCATAAATAATAGAAGAAACTTTAAAGATTTAAAGGTGGTGCAGATGGTACTTTCTGCATCATGTCAGTGGTCTGTAAGTCTTGCCCTATGGTGCATACTGGTGTTGGCTATCAGGAGTCAGATAGAACAGATGTCAGTGAGACACACTGTGAGACACAGCTCGTATCATGTAAACTGCAACAGCTTTCAGCAGCATGTGGGAATAATTAGATCATCTGCATGGAAGAGAAGGAATGTCAGACCTCATTCAGGAAGACGTGCATTGGGGAACAGAAACCTGTGTCTCTATGTGGGGACAAAGAAAGAGGAAAAAAATCTGTTTTGTTCATCTAGAACTGAGAAAGGAGTAAAACAGAAGATTACCTTTATGTTGTGGTTATGTCCAGGGGAAAGAGTGACAAAGTAAAATTCCTGTATTTACTGCTCCTGTCAGAATGAGCAGGAGGTGGTGTGATTTGTTTCTCCTGGAGTTCTTCTCCTTAGTGTGGAGTTAAGCTGCTGAGATTGAGAGTCTTCCCTTATACAAGGCTCTGTGAACTGGAAGTGGTATTTTTTGGAAACAGGCTACTGAGCCTGAGCAATGTTTTCTTTCACTGTAAGTCTGTTCAGGGTTAATTCTTATTTTAGAGCCATTTCCTGGGAATGTGACATTTGTGTAGAACAGAGAAATCTTAAAGAGATTTGTTATATGATTATTTTCATATGGTTTGATCATGTGCTCCAAATACATTTGAAATATCTGTGTATTGTTTTATTGGCATTTAAAAAGTGGTCTTACAAGTTTCCAAACTTCTAGCAGTGATGTTTTCAGAGCAGTAGTGCTATAAATATGTCTGAAGGAAAGACATAAAATGCATGAGGTTGTTAAATTTCCCATGCCAGAAAATCAGGAATGATTCTCACATCATCAAAATAGTCATAGAGTTGTAAGTAAAAATAACAAATAAAGTCTTAATAGATGATAATTTATAGTGATGATCTGGTATTTCATTATCAGCATTATTAGCTATTCCAACCATCATTATGGAATTTCTCTGCTTATGTCCTTATCTTTCTAATATTTTAGATATCTTCTAAGCACAGTCATATTTTTGTGTATGGTAGTCTCTTGCCACACTACATTTTAAATATCCAATAAATTAATATATGAATCAGAGAAAAGGAAAGCAAGAAAGATGGTATGATCAAAAGGTGTCTGTTCATCTGGTAAGAAGACTTGAAAAATGAGTCTTTGTTTTTTCACCCCCTGACTAACTGTTCATTTCATTTTCCATAATTGGAGAGTGATCTCCAGCCTGATTAATGATAGACATGTTACACCTACAGCTTCTTCAAAGAGCTGCTCCTCAGCAGACACACCTACACTTTAGCCTAAAAGAAGATTTGTAGAACCAAGGCATATGGGTTAAGAGAAAAACCTTCTGTATGCACAGGAGGCAAGATATTTGCTCTCTCACCACCGACTGCTCTTTGGTAGCCCATAAGCCTGCACCAGAAAGCCCAGATCAGAAAAACATAATTCCTTCTCTTATTTTATTGTCCCTTTGAGCTGTTTTTAAACAGCCTGTTTTTAAAACCTTGTCACCTGGCTTTCCTAATAGAGCACAAGTTCTATCATTCTTATTTTATTTTTATTGACAATAAACTTATTTAGATAGAAATCTAAAGCCATGATCAGAAAAGTAGTGTGCAGTTTTATGAAATAACAGCACTTAAGTCCTTGTCTAGAAACCTGAAGGTGATCACCCAGCATGGGCAGTCCTATAATGGAGAAAAGTATTCAATGTTAAAGACTGTGTTTATTGTGGTAAAGCTAAGGGAGCTACTGAAAAAGGGAAAAGCAAGGCTCATGAGCTGCCATTCTCTGGTGAGTTTGTATATCAAAAAAATAAACCAAATCAAATACCAACCAACCAAAATCCCATCCCTCCAAAAAAAAACCCCAAAACAAAAAAAGCAAAACTGAAAACAACAACAAAAAAACACAAACAAAAAGCCCCACATAACCATGTATAGATGTTTTTGAAAGACTAGATTATCAATGTGTATGTGGTATTAACTGTGCATAAAAGTTGCATTTATTTTGAACAGAGCTGTGTGAAGGTGACTGAGAAAGAACATTCAGTGCTAAGCACCTTTCATTTTCAAGTTTCTAATAGTTGTATTTTAATAAGGCTTTTTTTTTCCATTTGTGGCAAATGAAAAGACAATAATTTTAGTTTAGGTAATAAAATTGTAGTGTACAGTACAAAACCATCTTAATAATTTTCTAATTTTAATTAAGCAACTGAAAGTCTCTCAGTATGACTGATGAGTTTTTCCTTGAAAAGAATGATAGAAACCTTCTTCCTCTGTTTCAAGAAACATCTGAAGCATTTAATTTTTCTTGTGGAGGAAAGAGAGCTCTGTTTTTCAGGAATGAACAATAGGAAAATCCAAATTATCTGTACTTTTAAGAATTCATATGCAAAAGATGATGCAATGAGCTGTCTTGAGTAGATGAGGAGTAGGTGTGAAAAGTCTAATGCCTTCAGTGTAAAATGTTTCTCACATCTAACCATTGTTAAAATTTCAGAATTTTCCCATTCACCCGTAGGAGGAAGTAAGACCACTCAAAAATGTTATGATAAGAAGGGGAGGGGAGAAAGGGGGGAAGAGAGGTAAGACTAAAAATAACAAGTGGTGTAGGGCATTTGTCTAAGATTATTGGGTCCTGGCCTGAAATCTGTGCCTCGAAACAGGCTTAAAGGGTAAATCCACATGGTTCAATGAAGTGTGACATAGACACCCAAGCAAGGTTGCTCAGAGCTAGTTTACACCCAGAAGTAAAGGAATTGCACTAACTCTGCACAGTGCTGAGAAATAGCATAAATACACTGGGGAAGGCACTGCACTGAAGTGGAGCAACGAGGCTTCACACCAGTTCCATAACAAATCTGCTTTTAACTCTATCTTGTAAAAATGTTTCAAACTGGCCATGTTTGCATTTTATATCCAAACTATTCTGCAATGCCCAACAAAATTATACTCGACACACAGAGATAATGTATTTTGTTATTAATGTCATAATATCGCAATAATAATTATTACTAACATGGAATATTTTTTATACTGCTTTCTAAATATTTTCATTTTATAGTATATATTGGAATGCATTAGCTGTGATTATTTAATTTTTGAGTGAAAGTGGTATAATTATTTTTTTTTAAATATAGATGATGACTGTTTTTATTTCATGTTGCTTTGTAAAAATGACACATGGAAGAACCATTAATACACTTCATGTTTATCTGCCTTAGAGTGATTTGGGATTAAAATACTAATTTTACATTAATAAATTAAAAAGTATATATTATGGGCACGCATGCATTTTGAAAACCTTCATATAGTAAGAAAATACAGACAATTACATTGGTTCAGTTTTTACGAATTTAGAAAACAGTACCAAACATAAGCTTTTTTGAATACTGTGATGGTAATCTTCTGGAAATATGAATAATATAACAATCTCCTAACTTTTACTAGAAACAAAATATATTTACATGCCAAATAACAGAAATAAAGTTATTATTATAGTTGGGTTTTTTGAAGTATAAGTTTCCTAAACCTGAAAAAGACTGTAATATCAGGTCTATTCCTGTTAACTCGCTTGTATATCATCTAGGATAAGGGCACCATCTTGTGTTCAATATAAATACTTGTTGCAAAAAGGTGTTCCATTACAATGAATTCAATAACTATAAAATTTGTTTGTATGTTAAGATATAAGATATTCTTACACATAGCACACACATTCATAAAAAATATCAGGATACTAAAAAGAATATGAAATGAAAACGTTTTTCATGTCATATATATGATTTTATGCAAACTATAATTTTATATAAAGGTAATTACCACTTCAAATCCAAACTTGAAAAAGAACCTTTAACAATATTTTTCCTTAATTAGAGGTTTAATTTGGATTGTAGTGTTTTCATGCTGTAAAAATAAAACAATTTATGAGAGACTTAAATTTATTAAAACACATCAGGTTGAATTATATGTGTAGTTCTAATTTGCACACTTGTGTTATAATCTCTATGAATTATTCATTGTGCTGAATATGCTACCTCACTTATTTCTAGGCTGGTACCTTGGCAGAACTTAACTCAAGGCAGCTTTGGGACACAGGAGAAATAACATAATTGTTACTTTTATCTAATTATGAAGTCACGTTTTCAGAGAGTCACAAAGGTGTTGGAAGGGACTCTGGGATACAGTCTAGTCCAATCCCTCTGCTCAAAGCAGAGTCAGTTACAGTAATTTGCTCAGGGCTGTGTCCAGTTGCATTTTTAAAATCTTCAGTGACGGAGACTCTATAGCCTCTCTGGTAAACAAGCTCCTGCACAGTGTTTGACCAGCCTTAAAGTAAAAGTTTGTTCTTAAATTTAAAAGGAATTTCTTATATTTCATTTAGTGCTCCTTACTTCTTGTCTTGTCACTGGTCATCTCTGAGAACAGCTGGCTTCTTTACTTTACTTTACTTTACTTCTTTACAATGGGACATTGACAAAGGGCTGCACGAGCCTTCTCTTCTCCAGGTTGAAAAGTCCCAGCTCTCTCAGCCTCTCCTTATATGTCTGATGTCTCAAGCCTTTAAAGGTCTTCATGATCTTTTGCTGGGCTCACTGCAGCACATCTGTGTCTCTCTTGTGCTGAGGAACCCTGAACGAGACACAACGCTGCAGGTATGGTGTCACCAGTGCTGAATGGAGGGGAAGGATCATATATCTCAACCTGTTGACAGTTCTGTCTCTAACACATGCCAGCATAGTGGTGGCCTTCTTTGCCACAAGGGCACATTTCTGGCTCATGATCACCTTATTACATAACAGAATCTTTTCTGCAAACTTTCTTTCCAGACAGTCAGTTCCCAGCATGTACTAGTTCATGAAGTTATTCTTTCCCAGGCACAGGACCTTGCATTTCCTTTTGTTGATCTGCTTGGCATTCCTGTTTGTTTAGTCTGTTGAGGCTCCAATCAGCACAACTTTTCAGAGATAATCATGAGTGTCTTCACAATCACATTAAGCCAACTAATTCCCTCTTTGCAGCAGCCTGAACTTCACCATCTCACGATCACTGCAACCCGGGCTGCTTCTGAGATTCACATCTTTTCTTGGTTCTTATTTATATATGAGGCATGTATGAGGCACAGCAGAGCTACCGTCTCCTTGATTGTCAGGAAGTTATCAATGCACTCTGGAAACTTCGTGGATTGCTTGTGCCCTGGTGTGTTGTGCTCCACAGACATCAGGTGGTTAAAATCCCCAAAAGGATCAGACCCTGTGAATATGAGATTGCTTCCAGCTTCCTAAAAATTTCATTGACTTCTTGTTCCTGATCAAGTAGTCCAGACACAAAGTACAATGCTGTAGCTGTGGCCTGGCACTGAGCTTTCCACTAATCATGACCCCAAAATGACCCCACTTGGCTCCTCGCTTGAGTGAACTCTTGTATTCCTACTGCTTTCTCATATGAAGGGAATCCATATAGTCATGGAGAAAACCACAGAGTGATAGAGTACGGGTTCTACAGTGTAGAGATGTTTGTGCTGCTTTATCTAGTTGAAGTTAATGATAGTAGTAGTTTCCTACTGTGAAAAAATTCCACAAACTTGATGTCACATGCCTTGACTTCTTGATTCCACTCCCATCTCGGGTTCTGTAAAAGTGTCAGGAAGGCATCAGGACCATCTTGCTATAAAAGAATACTGTTTACTCTCAGTTCATATATGTTTTTGCTATTACTAGAATATCTTTGATGCAACATCCCCAAACCCCTTTGCTCTGCCTTTTCAAGGGCAAGAAAACAAATTCTTCCAATGTACAGTGGGAGTGACAAGTTTTCAGTTTCCCTTGATGTTTTCATTCATTTGAGTGAAAAACCTTAATTAAAGTGGGGGAAGTATATTGACTTCTTGTCCAGCTTAATCACTCCAGCTTCATGGGACCACAGAGAGAACTTGACTATACTAATTTTGTAAATAGGAAAAAGGGGCAGCTGTTTGTCATTAGTTTTGTGAATCTTACATTTGGGATTTCTCTCATGTTAAGTTTGCTGTACCTGTCTGAAATTGATTTACCCAGTATTTATCTTCTTTTGACATTTATTCACATACACTTTTTTCCTCCATAGTTCAACAGCACAATTTAGAAAAACTGAAATTTTCATTCTTTTTTCTTCCTTTCTCTTGTCTTTAATTTTCAGATCTCCCTGCCATCTCTTTGCATAAATCTGCAAAAAAAAAAGTCTTTTTTCTCTTCTTTTTTCTCCACTTTTTGAAATATTTCCTAATATTTTTCATTTGATCTTGCTATTCCTTTCAGTGCAGAATGCCTTAATTGACATCTGCTATCCTCTTTCTTTTTTTTTTCCCTTTCTTCTTCCTCCTTTCACTTTCTACTTAGCTTTTTTTAGTTCTCCTTTTCTACATACCAACACTATACCTCTGAATACCTTTATTTCTGTCTTGCACAACTTCCCCTTTCATTAAATTACTCTCTTTTCTTTTGGGATTTGTTTTTTCACTATTAATCCTTTCCTTGCAGTTGCATTTAGGATTAAATCAGACTGATTTTAAAGTGGCAAAAGCAAGTCATAGACATCTGTGAGGTTCTGTCTGCTCAGACACAACACTCTGTCCTCCCCAGTCCACTTATTAGGTCCTTCAGGCCACTCTGAATTTTTTTTGGTGTTTTGGTCTTCCTTTTTTCTTCTTTGTGGCTTTTTTAGCATAAACTATCCTAATCCTGCAATGGAGTTTTTTGCTTGTGGTTTGTTTTTTTATTTGTTTCATTTGTTGTTTCTTTTGTTTCTTTGTTTTCATTTTAATTTTTTACTCTCTTGTTTCCATGTCACTCCTTGTACTTTCTCCATTTGTCATTTGGGTCTTATTTTCTTCTACACTTCCTATTTATTGCCATGCATTTTGAATTGGAGGCTCCTTAGATCTTTCTAGGTTTCCCTTTTTCATAATTCTCTTCCTCTGTTTCACCATTTTTTTTTTGCTTAGAGTAGGCAGTGACACTGTTTATGCATATTGGAAAGAACCAGTCCCAAAAGATCCTCACCTTGCCTGGAAACAGCTCAAGTGTGAAAGGCTGATTATGCCTCTGATGTATTACCTATATGAGGTGTCACATCATCCTCCAGGTTCAGCCCTCACTGTCCCCAAATGACAGCAACAGATAGATAAGGACTGTCCCAAAGTATCATCTCTTTTTAATATGCATGTGCTATTCTGTTCTTTCTGTTCAGTTTAAAACAGAATTCTTTCAGTAACAAACTTAAAACCTGATCAGGCTTACTGCAGCTTAGGAGATCGTATATCAAATTTTTAAAAAATTGAACAGTAAACAGAAAGAGGCTGGTTGATGTCTTCTGCGTTGGCTAAGAGATAGTATATGTGCACTGTTATAGCTGAGTAAGTGCATATTTGGGGGTGCACACTTTGATTTTTAGGGCATTTATTATTTGTTTAACAGACCATAACTGATCTGAATAAGCCTATAGTCAGTTATGGTTATCTAATCACGTACTGGGAAGTGGATTCCTTGACATGATATATGGAGTCATTGCATTCTACAATATAAATCCTTTGTACAATCCTTAGTTTGCAAACCACTAAAACAGTCGTCTGCTCTGAGCTAGTATCTGTGCTATATATTTAAGTTGTCATAGGAACTGCTTTTGAAGTTGCAGAGGAGAGTAATTGCTATGAAGCATCAAATTCAAAGTATCAATAGTATGAACGTCATAACTCCTTTCTGATTAGTTAAGGGTCATGGTTTATTTTTTTAACTTTCCCTAAAAATAGTTATAATAGTTAATATAATAATTATAATTCATATAATAATTATTAATAATTATATTAAATAAAATACAATTAAAAATAATTATAACAATTTGGGTTGTTTGAACTAAAAACATAAGGAGTTCATTTTTACTGATTTAGCACTGATAAAGTTTGTAGCTCTCCTAAATGAAAGAAAGTCTTCGGTTTTGCTTTTAATAAAAGAAATATGAGGAGCAATTTATCTTTACTGTGTCATATGCTTTTGAAGCAGTAGCTTCACAACTCCAACACCTAATGATCTGCCAACACTTCTGTAAACAGCTCAGTTTAATAGCTGGTTCCTTCTGAAGGTTTCCAAGTATTAATATCTGGACATCAGTAAAACCTTTTTCCTGCAGCTTTAATCTGCATGATTCTTCAAGTCCGTGGGTTTCAGGGACACTGAAGACTGTTACTTTTTTTAATCTCTGTTCTTGTGATCAAAAGGGTGCTTCTTAACTATAGCCTTTCTCATGACTAAAAGTTTTTTAAAATAATTTTTCTTTCTCTGTGGATAAATGTGCACCATTGATAGGGGCCCTAAAGTATATATCTTCTTTGAATCACATAAGTTTTCTTATAAAACTGGAGTTTCAGCAGTGAACTTTAAAAGAAATTACTTCCTATATGCTCGATCTGTCTAGGATGCAGTTAACTCTTTTAGCAGCAGTCCATAGGGTGAGGTGTTTTGAATCTATGGCTAAAATTCTTGATAACTCATTAATGACTTCCCATCGATGTATGGGGGACCAATCCACTACAACCATGACAGTCAGGCTAAGGGAAAGTCCAGTCATCTTAGACAAAACTGAAAATCTCTTGCCACAGAATAATTGTGTGATTTGAGTGCTGTCAATGCTGCATGTCAAATATTTAATATGCTCAAGAAAGTTGTGTTGTATAGTTTTTTCCTATTACAGATTACATGACCACTTCTAGATGTGTTTGTTGCTGAGAACTGAATGATTTGCTACTTAATATCAGCTTCTTCTCTCTTGTTTTTAGCCCCTTGTGAAGCCAACGCATTCTTTTGCCACAGTAATATGTGTATAAATAATACATTGGTCTGCAATGGACTCCAGAACTGTGTGTATCCCTGGGATGAAAACCACTGCAAAGGTAATGTGTGGAATTGAAAAAAAATAATTTACGCTGCATGAGATACAGCAAATGATCCTCAGTTTCTTGTTAAGTATGTGCCAGATGCATGAAAGCTCAGGAAGAGTAATTCAGGAAGAGCATACGTTAACCAATGGAGAAAATGAAGGGAGATAAAAAATGCTGATGGATTTTACTTTCAGGGTTTGCATTCATTTTGTGTGGTGTTGCATTGTTTACATCCTTCTGGCTGGTTTTGTGCTTCTGGGAGGCTTTTTGATCACTTGGTATCTGTTTCCCATACAATCTAAAGTATAATGAAAAGTAATGCTTCAGTTCCTTTGTCATAGTTACTTTCGTAGTGGAGTAACATATGGATAGCAGGTGTCTTCCAGCTGCATGCTATGTCCATAATAGCCCAGGTGGTCTTAAAAGCCAATGTAAAGTGGAATTAACACTGCAAGAAAGCAAAGAAATCTACCTATAATCAAGTGAAATTGAAGATCAAGGAACAAGCACAGGAAATCAAGTGTAATGTCTGTTTCATAGGTAGGGAGGGATGCTCCTAAACATGCGTTGACAATAGTTTCTAAATATTTCTTTGTTTCTGGAAGAAAAAAAAAAAATCAGCATCTGTNAAATTTAGGAACCAATCAAGAAAAAATTCAGAATGAGGTGGATTAGCAGTCAGCCCATAAGTCTGCTGAAGCCTGTAAAATCCTGACAAACAGTGCAATAGGGTAAAACACAAATGAAAATACACTTCAAAAGAACACAGCAGAAGTGTGGCATAGCATAATATTCTTCAAAGAAACTAAACATACAACTGGGACATAATTATTCATCTTCAGAACAGAGGAAAACAGAAAACCTCCACCACTCTTTAATTTCCAGAATGGTTTTCATCTTTCCTTTGCCAAGTATCTTTTTATAGGGTCTTGTGCGTTTATCATCTCTTTTTTTTTTTTTTTCCTGACTACAGAAAGAGGGTTTGCTGATTCTAGCAAAAAGGTTGTTTGCTGCAGTGCTGCTTTTTCTAAGTCTGCTTTTTCTCCAGAGTCTCTGTCAGTCAGTTAGAAAAACACCGGGTAAGCGTAGGCAATGGGGAGTACTGAAAAGTTAATTTTTGGTATCTAGGAGATTTTGAAGAGATGGATGTTACTGTTTTGGTGCCAATAACATTCATTTCAAAGGCTTTTTGTTAAATCCTTTGAGATATTTTAGGTTGCCAGGAAAAATTACACTAAACTGGATGTTGAAACTTAATCGCAGTTGTTGAGTCTTGCTATGCCTGAGAGAGAAAGATGAGAATACTTTTGGCTTGAATTTCTACAAGGCTAAGTCACCATCTCATATGACTGCAGCCATTTGAGAGCAGATCACAGAGAAAGATATACAACAGTCGAATTAAACTGGTTTTGGTTTTTTTTGTGGTTTTGGCTGTTTTTTTCCCTGCATAATATTTCTGTTTATATTCATTCACAATGCAGAATTAGCTGGCTAACTTAAAGGCCTCTGAGTAAAGGGTAGTGGATATGATCAGCTTTTACGTTTTTATGGGTGTTTAGAGAAGTTTTGGTAATTAATAGAAAAAATAAATTGCACCTTTTTTATTCTTTTCTGAAATCTCAATTTGAATAACTTCCCTATTTTCTCCTGATTTAGCTTTTTCACTGAGTGCTGTCAAAAGTCCAGTCAGCTCACAAATATTAGGACTTCACCACAGTTTGCAATGCAAAGAAGAATTTCTTTTTAAATCCTGTAAAATCTTACTCTTTCATTGGTCCTAGTGTCCTAGTTGCATATATTTACTGGAAGAGACAGAAAATAATGATGAGAACATCTGTAACAGTCTTGGGGGCTTTAGCAGGCAAATGGAGTTCAGAGGTGATACTGAAGCCATCTGCTTGTTACAGTGGTTGCTTTTTATAAAAAAACCCAAAACAACCAAATAATTCTTTCATTTAATTAAGCTTGCAATAAACCCTGAACAAATAACTTTCCAAGTGAATAGGCACACAGAGAACTTGTGTGTTGTTTATTTGGCTGTCATGAATACCTGATTTCTTCATCTTTTCTCTTTTGTTGATGAGATTGATTAAGTGGACTCAGACATATACTAGGCTCAGCTTTGTGGTAATCTGTGAACTCATCATGGTTGATTTTATTCCTGAACTGCAATTAACGTTGTGCTTTTCTTTCTTTTTTTTTTTTTCTTTCCCCAATTCTTCTTCTGTCACACAGAAAAAAGAAAAGCTAACCTATTGGACCAACTTACCAATACCAGTGGGACTATAATTGGAGTGACTTCTTGCATTGTGATCATCCTTATTGTTATCTCTATTATAGTACAGATCAAGCAGCCTCGTAAAAAATTTGTCCAAAGGCAAACAGACTTTGATCAAACAGTGTTCCAGGAGGTGTTTGAGCCTCCTCATTATGAGTTATGCACCCTCAGAGGAACAGGGACTACAGCTGAACTTGCTGATGTTGCAGATGATTTTGAAAATTATCATAAACTGCGGAGATCCTCTTCAAAATGCATTCATGACCATCACTGTGGATCACAAGTGTCTAGCATTAAGGGCAGCCGTAGTAACCTCAGCACAAGAGATGCTTCTGTCTTGACAGACATACAACCCCAGCCTGTAAAACCACTTGTTCAGCCCATGAACAGGAGAAATATCCTTGTCATGAAGCATAGCTACTCACAAGATGCTGCAGATGCGTGTGAGATAGACGAAATTGAAGAGGTACCAACCACAAGTCACAGGCTGTCCAGACATGATAAAGCTGTTCAGCGGTCAGTATCAATAGATTTTTGATGAAGACTATAGTTTAAGGACTTGATTGCCCAAACATATTCACTCTTTATTCAGTAAAGACACATTTTTTTCTTCTTTAAATTTCTGTTTCCTGATAGTATATGCCATTACATTTTCTCTCGTCCTCCCTCTCTCTCTCTGTCTCTGTCTCTCTCTCTCTCATCTCTGCTCTTGTATCCTGAAGGATCCCATATCTCAGCTTTACATTTCTACTTTATTTCTTTCTTTTACTAATCTACACATACTCACACGCACACACACACAGGTCAACAGAGAACAGGTAGAATTATTAAAAACCAAAGAAGACTGAATGAATTTAGTTTTTGGAAAAAATGCCATATATAATTTTCTTGTAACTGAGGTAGCCTTGAGTATCATCCACTGTTGGTCTAACCATCTCTAAATCAATACATCAATAAATAAAAAATACATGTATCCACTTTGATGCATGACACAATGAATCAGGAACACAATCCTGGGGTAAGAAAATCCCTTTTCTCCTGAAACATTAACTTTTATATAATGAATGACAATCTTTTCAAAGTTTAATGTGTCTGCTCTGTTATTAGTTACAGTATTTTTGTTTGTCATACTAAGTTAAATAGACAGAACATGAGACACCATAGTGAACTCATATATTTACATATAAAATGAAGTTAAAAGGAATCTTTCTAATCAATGAAAAAACAAAATCGAGCATGATATTTTTAATAAAAGAGCTAATTTTTCTGTATATTGCACTTTCAATGACTGTAAATATGAATGATTAAAAATTTACAAGTAAAAGAAAAAAAACCAGAAACATTTATTACAATTTATTTAAAAAAAAACAAACAAAACAACAACCACATAACCTTTTTTATATATTTGTGTTTTCTTTTGCATGCATTATTTATGCAATTCTTGTGACTGTTTACATGCCCTCCATATTTTCTTTGCACATTAAGGCATTTCTGTCTCTTTAAAAAAAAGTTATTTGACTATTTGAATCTAATTGCATGCCTATGTAAATTACTTCATGAATATTGATCAGATTATCAAAGTGTACTGTTTGTTAAGTATGTATATGCATATATTTCTTCTTTTCTATGCAAACACTATTATTTTGAATGAAATAGCCATAACATTCCAGGTTCTGCCTCATTGGGTCTCTAAGCAAACATGAGTCTGAGTACAACACAACTAGGGTCTAAGAGACAAACCTGAGGTAAGTAAACATATCTATACAGCAATTGAACCATCTGTTGCTTTCCATTTTATTTGTTATATTGCTAAAATGCATATTAGATCTCAAATTTTATGTGACCTTGTATGGAAAGAGCCAGATTTGAATATTAAAAAAAACTAAAAGACAGATGACCACTTTAGCATTGCAAACTAAGCATAATCTGTTAATTCCTTATTCTTGACAGTAATGAACAGCCCCAACTAAATGCAATCTTCATTCCAAGCACATTATTGTCAGGTGCTTTGTGTGGCTCTAGTGTTTCATTTATTTATTTTTTAGTTATTATTTGGAGTCCCAGCATGTGAAATAGTACATAAAACCTGGCAATCTAACTAAAGTCAGTATGATGTGGAACTATCTGGTTTTGGTTCATTCATTCAATCCCAAGAAATGTTGGAGGAGGAGTATGTGAAGTGCTGGGGGAAGAGTATGTGCTGATACTGATAAATTCAGAGATTCTGTAGCACTAATGTGAATGTTTTCAAATGAAACTTCTTTTTTGGAATCTTTTGCTAGACTTTCTGATTTGTGTAATTTTTATCAGCACTTAATCTCAAGAAACATAATCTCAGACGTTTATAATGGAGTTGTAGATAGCTGCTAGTCTGTCAATTTATATAAGTGTATATATAAACATAGATATGTGCATACACACTTTTATGTGTATATATGTATAAAGCAATTTTACAGGGAAAGAATACATTAATGGTTTTATTGCTTGTAGATAGAATAAGTAAATATTTTTCTGCTTCTTTTTTTTTTTCCTCAGAGAGAGTGTATTTTAACTTTGCGTTGCTTTCAGACAACTATTCATGCAGTCATGACAACTCTGGAAAAATCTATAATGAATTATCTCAGCTGTCTGAAAGAGAGAGTGGAAAATTTTCCAATTTCATTTCATTGCCTTTATGCAAATCTAAGAAGTATAAACATATCTTACTTTCTTAGCAAGATAATCCCATTGCACAATAATATATTTCTTTTGCAATTTCATTGATGGCCACCAAGTGCTCCTTAGTTATTAAATATATATGAAGATTTGCTGCAAACTTGATGAAGAAATGAGCTCCTGAGACAATCTTTTTTTTTTTTTAAGAATAGTTTTATTTAAGTTTATATGTTTTATGTCTGTTTTTTACTTGTTTGTTTTGTGACATGTGGAAGAAGATTTACATTGAACTTTTGTTATATGTACATTGTTTTCATTATATAGACTGCTTGAGAATAGTGCGCTCCTGGGTGATTTTGAACATGCT
Organism: Sclerurus mexicanus; assembly: GCA_013396755.1. Classification (NCBI taxonomy): domain Eukaryota; kingdom Metazoa; phylum Chordata; class Aves; order Passeriformes; family Furnariidae; genus Sclerurus; species Sclerurus mexicanus. The sequence goes on from VWZF01003010.1 coordinate 1,551,593, forward strand.
ACAATGAATTGTGAAACTATCGTCCTTGGAAACACCAGCTAGAGGTTTTATGGACTCTGACCAACTATTCTCATGTCATGACAAAATTCAGCAAACAGTGTTGAGTAAAATTACTAGAAGGCAATAAGACTTTGGTTATTATGCTTATCAGTCATTTCTTTTTTTCTTTTTCTCTCTTCTTTATGTTGCAAGTTAAATTCTCAATTTCAGGAACAATTTATTGAAATCAGGTATTTAGCCATTCATAATCACTTCAATAGAAGCGTTTGTTGGATAAGCATCTAGCAATATGACTGAATTTGACATTGATAAATTAATCTGCATGTTTGTTACCGAATATTTGAGTTGGCAAAAATCCCTTTATTAGATACATTGTAAAAAGCATGCATTCATAATTATTGCTGTTACTGTTCCATTTCTGTGTCATATGCTTGCTACTTGTAACTTTTTATATAAAAATACATAAAACAATGTATAATAATTTCGTACCTTGAGTTTAATGGCAATGTTTTCTTTTACCTAATTTACCAATCCTGTGTCATTCAGGAGACTGAGCTCAAAAAGTAGCTTCTAGGAACTTGAAACCCAGAGACAGCAGAGAATCATCTGTCTCTCATTCCTCATTTACTGAAAAGCATAATGCATTATTTTTTTTAAGATTTAAATGAACTCATAATACATAAAGCTGAAATACTTAACTTCAGTTCAAAGGTTTGCGACAATCTGTGTGTTCCGTTCTTTACTCTTAACTAATTTATTTTCATGGTAATTATGAGCAAGTTTGCTTCAGTGTGGTAGAGTGGCAGATTTTTATCAGTATGGCTGGGTTCCAACCTTAGAAATACAGATATAAACCACTTCCATATGCAAGATAAAATTATATTCACAGTTCAATCTACAAATATTAGTAACTCACACCAAAATGACACCTGAGAATTTACATTATTATAGATTGAAAAGCTATGATTATGTAAAGTTGAAAGCCTGCTCATTTAAGAACTCAGTAAGCATGTATAAAATCATAGTTTCATTATCTGTTTAAACTGTTGTCTTCCAAATTCTGTTTTAAAACAAATCCCAGTTCCTTCTTAAATATCTTGTGTCATTCATGGTGGTTAGGTTTTTCTGCATAAAAATGTTGCTAGATTTATGGAAAAAAGTGTAAAAGAATTCAATGTATGTTCCCAAAGTATAAATAGATGGGAAAAGAGAAAACCTAAAAGACTGACATATAAAAATGTCATCTATATGAGCTATTTCAATATATATAGGACATAATTTGCATAATTAAAAATACAGAAAATTTTATTTCTACAAGGATGATTTAGGAATGACATAAAAAGAAGGGTTCCAGGTATTTTACTGCTTTTTTTTTGTGCACTACACTTACAACATATTTTACAACACTTGTTTTTAGCTTGATTAATTTGTTTGCTATCACATATTAGCTGCAAAAACACTCCTCTGTCCTCTGCAGTCATTGAGAGTCCTTGAGTCATCCCTCAGTTACATGGGTTTGTAGCATGCTTTAACAGTTCATTTTCAGATCATTATCTCTTTACATGTTCATATTATTTATCACTGTTTTTTTTTCTTTACTCTTTTCAAGGCCTTTTCAAGGCCTCTTTTCTTAAGTATATTATGTTAAGATACTTGCCAGTTCTGTACTTAAAATGGATGTATCTATGCATCCATTATAAAGGAAGAATGAAAGACTTGTTAAAAGAGGTGCATGTACATGCACACACATTTATGTATATTTATAAATATTTGCTAATGAAGATAGTGTATAAATAAATATATAAAGAGAAATCTAAATATGAATTTAGCTTCAGGTGAATTATATTGGTCTCACAGAAAAATGTTTAACTCTTGGTTTTTAAAATTGCTACATATTTAAGTGCTTAAATCCCACTGAAACACAGAGTTGGTCTAGTCTCTTCTAGACAAGTACAAAATAAAATTAATTGTAAGATTTTTACAGTGTAGACTGAAAGAACTTAACTGAAGAAGACATGGATTTTAATAATTACATTGCATACATATCCTTGTTTTCTTTTAAAAATACCTAAATGTGCCACAAAAAAAGAGGGAGAACCATTAAAACCTGGGTAAATAGAGCAAGTCAAGCAAAGTGAGAATGGTAGTACTTTCTTGATCTTGGAAACTCCTTTAGAAATATGTTGTCTAATATCTAGGTATACCCTTAAAAAAACCCAGCATTGTAAATTACAAAATATCTGTATACTGGGGGAACAGGGTCAACTTACATCTATTAAAAATATAAATGAAAAATTCAAACCCAGTTAAAATATTATAATTGAAATATTTAATTTCAAGTAATTAAATGCTTTATATAGTCAGTAAATAATAATCTAGTCCATTATACTGCAAATAGTAGAGAAAAAATTTGTTTCATATCACACAACAATAGGATATCTTAATGTGATCTATGAAACTCAAAATATTGAAATATAAAAGGGGTTTTGCTGGTAGTAAACAGCTTTCCTTTCCTATGAGTATTTTTCATTATTATGAAGCTGCTTTTTTGAAAACAGAAGGCAGTTCAAAACAGCTTTCCATTTTATGGAAAGAACGTTTGTCTTGTTAAATTAACAGAGCCATATGTGTTAATACTGTATAACAACACAGTAACTTCCAGTGAATTAGCTGACCTGGTAGTCTTAGCTTCATGGCTTTTACCCTGTTTTGCTTAAGCCAAAACTGCAAATGATATTTACTAGATTGTTTTGGTTTGACTGATGCAATGTGTTTGATCTATAGGCATGTTGACAGTATGCTTATTTCTTAAACACTTTTTAAAAATTAGGTCTTTTTTTTTTTTATATAGTGCCTTGCAATATGGTTCATAATTTTGTGTTTTTGTGGGTTTTTTCCCTCATGAGGGTAGTGTTATGTATATACTTTTCTCTTTGCATGATAGCTATTTAGTAACCAGTCCCAAACATTTTTCTCTGCTCCAAGAAGTATGGCCTTTTTAGTTTGTGAAGTCTTTTCTGCAGCATCTTTTAAAAATTTCAGGAAGTCCATTTTGAAAACCATCCTCATTTAAAGCTTTTCTATCTTCATGATTCTAAAAACAGCTTGAAGGAAAAGAAAGAACTCTGATAAATGTTAGTACCTTATCCTTCTATTTTTCTCATCTCTTATGATGGAGATATTCTCTTGAACCTAGCAATAATGTAAGCAATGAGAGGGAATAAGAGAAAGTAAAAACGCTTCTTGCTCCAGAAAATTTACTAGAAAAAAACAAAAATAAATAAACGAAAAAATCCCCAAAAAACAACCAACAAAAAATCCATGAAAAGCCTAACCCAACCCAACACACAAAAATAAAAACAGACAAAGAAAAGAAATACAGAAAAATATGATAATTAGAGAAAGAGTATGAAGGATTGTTGCTCATACCCGTTTTCAAATAGGACAGATTAGTTCTTCAGCCACCAAGTAAAAACGTACTGACCATTTCCATCTCTAAGAGATAGAATACGTGTGCTTTATAGAACACTGTCCTGCAAACAAGAAGTTGGCCTTTTGTGGTTTTTTGTTCTACTTAATGTATAAATCTCCCTTCTGCCACAAAGTTATTGCAGCTGAGGGAGCAGAGCTGAAGTCCTAAGGAATGCAAAAGACAAAAACTGCAAAGCTGCTTGGAACACAGAAGTCTGTATCTAATCTGAAAATATTTTATCTCCTCACTCCTGACTCAGCATTTGATGGGAAGTCTCAGACTCAAGACTCCACTGCTCTTTTTCATAATTATCTTAATATCATCTTTCTTTACTCTTTGATGATCACTTTACATCTTTATCACTGCTGCCTTGCATTTCTGTCCACCGTGAATTTAGTTCTGTTCTAATCTCCCCTCAAAATTCTGAAAATGCTGAAATCCTACCAGCTCACTGACCTTGTGCTACCATTACATCCACCCAGCATTTCCTGTCTATCACTTCAGAGCCATCTTAATTGTACCTTGCCTATAAACAGCAAAATGAAAGCATGAAATCTCAGCATCCCCTAATCACCCTTAATTCACGTAGCACAACAAAAGCTATGAAGGTGCGTTGGAATTTACTGGAGGATGGCCTCATTGGGGATACTGGATTTGATGACTGTGCATCAGTTTTGTCTGGGTTGTCTATCTCCGAGTTGGCATGTCTGATTCTGTGATAGCCATACCTCAATGTGCATCCACCCTTTTTCTTCTCCCAGTTTACACCATTGTCAAATAATTTCCAGCACTTCTATGTTTTCTTGTGTGCTGTATTTATATTAGTGTGTACCTCCACACAACATAAATCCTTGTTCTAGCCTCCTTCACCTATCGAAACAGTGTAGCCTGGCAAACACCTGCCAGTGGTGTGGTAATCATCAGCAAGGTAAGAGCATCAGCTATAAGAAGAAGCAGGAGTTGCTGCTTCTATCCATTTTCTTTCTCAGGAAAAGGAGTTGTGCTAATCCACAGTCTTCCAATAAGGTCACTATTGGAAAAAAGGGAAGCTGCTCTCCCATTCAAGTAATGAGTCGTAAGTAGGAGTAGAGAGACAATTTAAGAAGCCCATGATGATGAATGCAAAGAACAAGACTGCTCAGATTTCTTTACCAAAGTAGCAGACCTGAGCAACACTGTGTAGTAGCATTTCATCCCTTCATTCTCAGATAAAGGAAGCTGCCTTTTCTCCCAGGGATAAGGATGCCACAACTGTGAGTACTGATTCTATTCAGAGCTCTGGAAGGACGCAACAACTTTTTGTGTAAATGTAGGTGGACAAGGACTTACTGGGCCTGTGAGGGTAGCCTTGTGCTGCCATAAGCAGCATCTGCGACACCTAGTTACTTAGATCTTTTAAGTTTTCCATTCTTCAGTCAATCCTCCTCAGCTCCAGTGAGATGAATAATAAACACATTCAACTACTGAAAAAATGGTAGCTTTACAGGAAAGCAATTGCTTGGTATATATATAACTTAGTTGGATGTGAAAAATATCCATGGGAAAAAAAATATCCATGGAAAAAAAAAAAAAGGTGCCTTTTTGTTGTTGTTGTTGGTTTTGTTTTTTTTTTTGGGCACAGATCCTAGATAAATGTAACTGGTTAAATGAACCATTTAGTTGCATGAGCTGCATTTGTAAATGAAAACACCTTCCATCTGAGGTTTGGCTTATAAAACTGTTTCATGTTTTCATCACATCCTCCCTCTAGATCCTGGGTTTTTTTCTGAGTACAGTGAAAATTTTACTTAGGAAAGATGAGTTCATTGAAAGTGAATGAATGACTTTCCCCACCTTTGGTGAAGCAAGGAATATGATTTATATTGGGAAAGGAGAGCTTCATTCTCATTTCTTAGTGCTGGAGAAGTTTCCAACACAGAGTAACATAAGTTGCTCTGTTTGAAAAATCAGTGATTTAAAGAAAAAATAATGCTCTATACTTAGGTGGTCCATGTAAGTTTGAAAACAGAAGTAAAACAATGAAAGGGAACATTAGAAATCTAAAGTAAGAATATTTTCCCAATGATCAATGCAACAGTAATATTTTCAGTGGTTACAATACTAACAGCTGAACACTTGGTTACTCTACAAGCCCAATGTTAACCCTAACTGTTGTAATGAATTTTATATTATGACAAAATAAAGTTCAGGTGAGGAATATGAATGAATTTATATTTGTATGTCAATTTCAAATTATAAATTTAACTTTTAAAAATCTGTATCAAGGGACTGATATCCTTTTTTTTTTTTTTTCTTTTTTAATATGACTGATTTTGCTGGTCAGAAAGAATTACTGTGGTTTTGGGTTTTTTTTTTTTTTTTTTTTTTTCCCCCAGGGTGAAGACTCTGCATTTTGAGGTTTCTTTGTCAAATGGAAGAAATTTTTAATTCCTTTCTAACTTTTTCATTCCCACATTCTACTGACTGTTTTGGTGTAGAATACACCCATGGGGTGATTTGGTTTGATATTCTGAGCATATCTGGCACCTCTTTAGTAATGAAACAGTACATTACAGCTTTGCTGCAGGGGGAATTTCTTCAACTGTTACCTAAGTTGCATGGCAAAGATCCAGGGCCAGAGAATTGTGCTGTCTTATGAGAGTAACTTTAGTGAAATAAAGTATCTTGTTAGCTTTCAAAGTCTACACCAATCTAGGAAAATATTATTTAATTAATAATAAATAGAAAATTTCAGAATATTATTATGGCATCTCCACGTGTTAATGTGGAGACCATACGGACCATTTCTTTGGTGACTGAAGAAGAGAGTGAAGTTACCATGGAAAACTTACATTTCATAGCTGAAGAGGGCAAAGATAATGTGACTTAATTATTATTATATATCCTAGGTTTTTCAGATCTGTGATTTCTTTTCCTTGAATTCAGCTAGAATTCTTAGTTTTACTACTTCCCTTTGTAATGCAAACTTTGTATTCTGTATATGTCTATCAGAGTAACATCTCTTTTCCAATTCAATAGCTTATGGGGACTCAAAAAGAAAAAAATATTTGCTGTGATAGCATATAACATACAGCTTTTCAAAAAAGGCTATCAAATGTCATTAGAGTTTAGCTGGATCACAATGTGCTGCTGGAAAATTTTTAGATTCAAGATGCATAAAAATCAAAATAGGAAAGTACTCTAGAAGTTCTCCACAATTTTTCTCTAAGATCTTATTATTCAACTAGCTTTGATCAAAAGACAAAAATCTCAACAGACATAAGCTTTTATGGAAATCTCAACAGGGACATAAACTTTATATAGCATAAAGTTTTAAACACACATCTGTTTGGAATACATGGAGAAAATAAAGGGAACATTTATAAACTTTTTTAATGCTTTGAGAAAAGGAGTGCTTCTGTCTAAGAATTAATCAAACAGATTTTGCACAGGTTCCTTTGTATAAAATCTGTGCATAATGATGAGCTAACCATTTAAATGGGAGGTATAAAATGCAATATTTAAGAAGAAACAGAAGTAGATCATGGTAGTGAAACTGTTCAGAAGTACAGTGTGTCATTCTGTACCTAGTAAATACACCTTGAAGTACTGCAAAATTTAACAACTCCCTTTGGTTTCCTTACTATAAAGCATATGGTTTAAAGCTGCAACATACCAAGGGGGCAATAGCCAATTAAGTAAACAGGAAATTTCTGTTTTTTAGAGTTCCTGAATTAGAATCTTGTAATCCAGTCTGTGAGGGTGGGCTCTGCTGTCAGTGACACCAAAGGGGCTGATTATGCAGAGGCTCTTTATGACAGACCTCTTGTCATTTTTGTCAGGACTGCAAAACCCACCTTCAGCTATGATGGTAATAACAGAAGTTAGTGGGTGATGGAGAATTTGGTCTAGTTAAGCCTTAGCTATATATTTATATTGTCTTTTATCTGTCTCCATGTTTTAGCAATCAAAGTATTAAAAATAGGGTAGCTAATTTAATCTAAAATGCATTCTATCACTCTGTTTGGATTTTCTTTAGCATTCCTGAGACATGTTAATTGATAAGCACCTGTCAAGTATTTCTAGTTTAATGTTATGACTCAAATGACATTTAGCTTGAGCATGAAGTTCTGAAGATTTAAATTTTGGTATCTCACCTGGGCTCCTGACATTTATTAACATTTCAAAGCTCTCCAGCCTCTCAGGAACTGTTATCCAGTTTGGAGCTGACTATTGTGGGTGCTGAATACCAGCTAGGTCAGAAGAAAGAAGAAAAACTTTGCATCTGAAGATTACTAATCCATTTTCTCAATGAGAAGATCAATCTGAATACTAGAGCCGAATGGACCCTTCTACTCCTAGGGAGAAACAAGACTAAAATTTCAACTCGCTAGGTGGTAATTTTGCCATGTGAAAATAGTCTTTATCTTCAGTTTCAAAGTGCATACAGGAGAAAATGGAAATCAGAGGAAAGTGATAAGAAAAAAAGTCATCCAAAACCCTGACAGTGGTAAGTAAATAAATCATTGTACACTTATGCATAGAATTAAGGTACAGCATACCTTGGAGTGGAGCCTCTTCTGTTCCTTTTGGATAATTTGCAGATATTCTAATGAGTTTATGGAACTTGTTTTTAGACATGGATCAGGCATTCTCTGTTAACATTTTAGTGATGTTGTCTTCATCTAGTACTAAGAATTAAGAACTCTCTACATTTCTAAATACTTCTGAAAGGTGTTAGCCAGAGAGTTCCAAAAGCTTTCTCTACTTCATGAATTTTATAAATCATTGAAGAAAAGGAAATAAAGTATGAAAGTCCTGTTGAGCCTAGCAAAACATTGCATATCTACGACATCTGGTCAGTATTGTAATCATAGTGCATTGTTTGAAAAATGGGGGAAAATGCAATGATGTAATATAAGGCCACATTCAAAGACAAAATCCAGAGAACCCTAGAAAAGGACTTTTTGGAGAAAAGGCAGTGCAGAGTAATTTCTGAGGAGAGAGACTTTGTTCTTTTTCATATGCTGATTTTTAAAGTAATAACAAACATTGTGAAGAAGAATGGGAGAACAAAAGCATAAACCAGATTTTTTTTCTTTCATAATAATAGTAATGCTTATCTCTACATCTACTGCTTGGGTGATGTATTGTTTGGGGAGAGTCCTGTGCTGATACAGGCATTCAATCATGACATATAAACCTGATGTTTATGCAAGTCTCCTCCAAGATTATTATTGAAGTTTCATAAAATTCATAAATCCAATAAACATGATACAAGAATCTTTACAGCATTTTGCCTTTGCTGCTTTCAGGAAATAGATTCTAGATTAAAAAAAATTTGCAGGAAGCTCAAGTTTGAACAAAGGTCATGAATGTCTAACCCCTCCAAGTCATGCATATAGTGGAGATTAACACAGACTAATTTGTAAAAATGTGGTGCATGTGCTGACATGTACAATCAATTTTCTCATGTGACTTGCTTTCCATCACTTAGTATACATATCTCCGAGGTACATGGATACTCCATTATGAACACAAGAGCTTATATGTCCCCAGACAGCAATAAGCAGTCATCAGATTGCTGAAAACTGCAAATGTGATCAAGCTAATGCTGCAAGTATTTGGACTGATACTAGACAAAGTAGTTGGACAGAATAATACATTGGAGGACTTTCATCCATTTCCAGAATATTTCATGCTTGACATTATAAGATGTATTTTAATTGCTTTGGTGATGAATGTATATTGAAAAAAAAATGCATTCACTTTCTGAAGATTCTGGTAGTGTGTCATTCTGGGGAGAAAAAGCTGCAGCTAAAATGCTTAGAAAACATCTGTTCAACCATATCATGACTAAGGAAACAACACACTAACTTTATTTGTTTTTTGTTATTGGTTTCTATGTCTTTCAATCACTCTTGATTGATGTTAAAAGCTGTTAGTCAAAGATATGTAATGTCTCAAAGCTGAATCTTGGTTCAAGATCTTGGATGGGTTTGACCCTTTCTGGGTTAAGTACAACAGAAGCCAAAGGAAAGATGGGTGCTTGGCATTTCCCCAAGCCTATGACACTGCAGGAAGAGTAAGGGAGGAAATAGCCTACCCTGTAAAACTTCAAAGGCTCTTTAGACTCTTTAACCCATCAGAAACCAAAGTAGTGTAAATAAAATCCCTCTTCTGAAAAAGTACTGCTTTTGTGCTGTCAAAAACCATATGAGAGGCACATTAAGGCTGTCTAACATTTTTCTAATTTATCACTAGATGATTGCTCATCTGCATTAATTTTCATGAAATAGAATTGCTCTCCTTCTGAAACTGATCTCAGTTTCACAGAGAGTTATGCAGGAACTGTTGCACTTGCAGGCAATTAGTTTTAGAATCTGAAACCTTCTAGTTGAAGGGAGGCTCTGATATTGCTTCTGTCTTTCCATGTTTCAGTTCTGCTAATCCAGTAGAATTTAGAAGCTCCTGCTTCCGAGGGCTGGAAGAAAATCCCTACAGAAGAAGAAATACTCCACTACATATGCCTCTGACAGCAGTTTTCCTTCCTCTCAGCTCAGTCACTCTCACAAGTGACCAAGGTAAAAGAGGTGATAACAACAAGGTAGCAGAGGTAGTAGCTGGAGGAAAAAGACCCTGAGGTGGTGTTGTTGGAAAGAGAAATCGAGGTCTTTCCTGGTATGTTATTGCTGTTTTTTCACCAGTAACAACCGATAAGTCATCTTGCATCTGGCAAAAGGGAGTGAAGTTTTCATTCACCAGCCTCTCCTTATGTGAACTTACACCTTATCTGAACTTACAGCAAGTACTGACTGGCAGAGTGGATGACAAAGGGATGTGTCTTTTTCTATAAACTAATTTTGCATTTTTATCTGTTTTTCAGGGAAAATGTCATTATTTATTGTGTTCAAATAGAGCTACCTTATCTCCAAGGTGTTCACACACCTTAGGTTTAATGCAGGACGAGTTTTAAACACTTCAGTGGGGCAGTCAATTTCTATTGGCAAGCTCAGTGTCTAGTATTGCTATTTAAATGAATTCATAGTCAAAACTACTCTTCTCATGAGTACTTATTTCTTTTGATCCAGGTCAAAATAAACTCAATTACCTTCCTCTGTGACAGATTTCAATAAATCTTTTTTTTTTTTCTTTTTTTGCTAAAATGGGAAGATGGAGGGAAGGAGGTAACATATTTTATCTGAAATCAGTTTCTAATTCAATTAGAGCATCATCTTGGCCCTGTTGAACTCACTGGGCTTTTTGCCACTCACTTTAATAAGGTTAGAATCAGATTCATAACATGCAGTTTCTTATTTCTTCCAGATAACCAATTAAAATATTAAATATCTCAGAGTGAATGCTTCCTTCTTGTCTACCTGTTCCTTGATATTGTGTTATCGTTTTTTCTTCTGTCCTTCAGTAAGTTTTAATTGAGTTTTTTTGTGTGTATGTAATGAGAGGATATTTTATTTTAAAAGCTTTCAGGATATGCTTTAATTTGATGATTTCTAAAGAGAGAAAAAGTATGAATACTAGTTTGTTTGTTTTTTCTGATGGAGGCCTAATCTACCAAATGTACTTGCCTGAGGATGAACTGGGAAAGGAAATGACGCATAAGGAGTATCATGCACTCTGTATCCTCTTTTAATTAAAAACAAAACAAAAAAGAATGCATTTGATTATTAAGAATCCCGGTTCATCAGACTCTTCAGAGAAAATAAACCTCCTTTATATTACACAGAATGTCCATTGTGAAAATAAGATTATCACTGATAGTCAGATTAATTTCTGAAGCCTCATTACATTCTTATCCATTCATTCTTCTTTTTAAACTTGTAAGATCAGTGTTTATTATTTTATATCAAGGACAACTGAAAATAAGACCTGTTGATCCAGTTTGTGGCATTGGTTGCTATGTCTGACAATACAGGTGAAAAGAATGTGGTATCAGGGACTACAGATTCAGATAAGAGCTTGAAGGAGATGTGGGCAAAACAAAACCTCTAAAAACATACTTGAATGGTGGTATATTCTTCTGTAAAGAAGGAAGCTATTGCAGTGGTGGAGAGAAGAGAGGAAAGAAAAAGTGAACGAGGAGGCTCAGAGAGGATCTCATTGCTCTCTACAACTATCTGAAAGGAGATTGTAGTGAGGTGGGGCTCAGCCTCTTCTGCTGCATTTCAAGTGAAAAGATGAGAGAAAATGGCCTTAAGTTGTTCCAGGGGAGGTTCAGGTTAGATGTTAGAAAAAGTGGGTTTTTTTTACTGAAAGAGTGGTTAAGCATTGAAATGAGTTGCCCAACACGGTGGCAGTCATCATCTCTAAAAGTTTTCAAGAGGTGACTGGTGTTGCATTTTGGGGATATGATTTAGGGGTGATTGTGGTGCTGCTTGGTTGATGGTTGAACAAGATACTGAGGCCCTCTTACAATATTAATGAGTCTGTGTGATTCTGTGATTTGGCTTGATTTTTATTCAGATTTACTCTATTGACCACGTACTTCATGGGTTGCAGTGTATGCACCAGTAGTACCTCCTGGCTAATACTGGAACAAATGTACATTTCCCTCCATTCAGGTAAATATTTGAAAATCATAACTTTGGTCTAAGGGAAGATTTTGCACTACACTTACTGACTTGGGCCTTATGTGCAAGGCCAAAAAGATACTAGTTTTCTCTCTTCTGTGCAGGTACACGCAACGTATGGGTAGATGCAAGATGATAATTGAAGACCTTTGTGGAGCATCTGAAATAAAGGAAAATTTAAATTTTTACTTGGATTTAATAACAGTAGGGAGATAGAAGGGGAGAAAGCAAAATCATATCCAATGTAGTGACATACTAAATCAGTAAAAAGTTATTTGTGATGCTGTGCAATGTAATTGTCTACTAACTTTTTTTTTATTTTAAAAACCAAAATTTCACATTCTTGAGTGTTACATGCATGATAGCAATTCCCACTCCTTGTAAGAATTAAACTGTTGGCTCCTTACAAGATTTTCTAATGACAAAGCTCTCTTTGATATTCATTATCACCTTGTTTTATTGATTTATCTGAGTCCCTAGGGAATATTGCAGACTGATCTGTCTCAGATATGTATTGAAAGACCTAGAACTGTTGAAAAGAACCTATTTAATGTACAAATACCTTTGTCTAACTGATAACCCTAAAACTAACTTAAACAATGTATTGGATGTCACCATGTCATTAACTTTTCCCCTCTGATGATTGTGCTTGAGCCTATTCCTGCACACTTTAAGTTCCTTACTTTAGATGTAGTAAGGGCAAGAAAAAAACTTTCTCAATACAGCATTGTGCTGTGAAATTCTCTCCAGTAAAGCATTTTAACCTGACTTTTATCTTTTTCTTCTGTCCAAAAATCAATGTGAAGTGTTTTCTATGCACTGTAGGTCCTGAACAGCTTCTAGGGTTTGAAGTCTCACCAGTGTCACTGTGAGACTCTGGGGTCAGGAAATTAAGATTTGTTTAACTAAATCAAATGGGAACCATAGAGCAAGATGTTATTTATAATCTAATGGCACAGGCTAATTTTATTACAAAACTGCACATGCTTTGAGCAAGCAGTTGCTAAACCTTACTTAAAGAGCTTTGATGTCTTTTTATCTTGCTGATTGTAGTCATACCTTTCATCTGTAAAGTGCTACGTGGACATCCTTGGATAAATTGAAAACCATGTGAAAGCAAATTATTGTCTTTTATTAAAACAAATTGATGGGAAACAATTTTGTCTATATTTGCTCTAGACAACAGCATATAAAGTGCATGAATTTTCTCACTTTTTCACCAGATCTAGGTGGTGGGAAGCTATTATTTTCTCCATTGAGTTTAAGAGACTATGGCTTGAATGAAGTAGTACTAAGTATAATGAATTTCAACAAGAATGAAGGGATGGAAGAAAAGATAGTTAAAATAAAAACAGGCCTACACTTGATTTGTTCAACAGACTTGCAGTTGAGGTGGCCTTTGTGTTACTAAATACCATACTCTAAGATGAAGTGGTGTATCTGGCCAGAATTTGGTGAGATGAAGAAGGAAAAGGAATACATTTCACAGATTCTTTTCTCAAATCAGGTGTTCCTTGATGTTGCTCATGACTGTGTGAGTTTCAGATATCATTAAAGTTATCCTGTAGTGCAAGGCAAATTTTCCTTTGCTAGAAACTAACAAGATTTGAAAAATTATATGTTTGTTTTACAGCAATCAGCTGGCTTACACATATATGTAAATATATATATATGTATATGTGTGTATATATATATATATTTATTTATAATTCATCAAGACAGAGATCCAAACTGCATCATCTTACTGTAATGTTCAGGTATTTTGAGGAGAAATACATGAGTTTGAGGTGATTCATACCATGGATTCACACATGACGTTTTTCCATATTTTGATAGAGTCCTTGAATAAACAAGTTTGTATTTATGCATATGCAAAATAAACCTGCCACAATTTGATGTAGAAATTTAAGATCAGCTTCCTTTATCTCCTAGAACTAAATAGTATAACAGTTGTCAGCAGTCTTTTGAGTTGCTGAAAACTAAATGTAAGTGGTCAAACAGTATTGCAGAAATTACTCTGGTAAAATACCTGAAGTAAAACTGAAAGCTCAAGACTTAGCTTAAATTAATGTGTTTCACTGGATGGATAGAGGGAGGATGGTGGCATGTCTGCAAGCATTTATAGATCAGAGAATATGCTGATGTGTTAATAGTAAATCCTATTGAAATTATGGTAAACTTTCATTGAATTTTCTAAGTGCTGGAATGTAACTTTAGAAATATCTTTATCATAAAATGCATGGAAACCTGGATGATATTTTTAGTGGGACAGTTATTGTTTTAAAATAATGCTTCACCTTTTGAGCCATTCTTGTCAGTATGAATAACCAAGGTAAAAAAAATAAAGAGAAATGTGATTAATGGATAACACTTGGAATGGATATCTTTTGAAATATACAGTGGTTTATCAGAAATGTAATTTTTAAACAGTAGAATAACAAATTATGGTTGCTTCAGATTTTATTTTATATAAAATTGATCATAATACAGATATATTTTTATATCTGATTTAATAACAGTATAGCAATTCTATCCATTTACTCTCTGTCTATCAAAGTTTGTACTAATATAGCATTCACAATTCACATCTGCAAGTTCAGAGAATTTCAAGGTATTATTACTATTGGTAGTGTTAATATCTTTCTACCACTTTTCATTATTTATGAACTGATGGTGCTATGTTGTGCAAACTAGTAAAACACCTTGAGAAACACTCTATCCTTGTCTGTTAATTTAAAATGAAGCACAACCAAAAACGTTATATATTTATCTGTGCTGTAATCCTTTAATTTGTCCTGTGTAGCTCTACACTGGTCTCTCCAAAAGTATCAACATGTTCATTGATCAGACCAAATCCTACTGTGTTTCTGAAGCACGCTCTGATCAACATACATTTCTTTGGCTTCACTTGTTCTTGTTATTTTCTTATTAGGATGACTCAGGATTTTCACTGAACTGGTGGAATTGACTATAACCAGGAACTGAAAATGCCCCCATTTAAGGTTTTCTTGTCACTGAAAAAGACTTTGACTTCACCTCTCAAATTCCACTGGATGGCAATCTAAAGTGAAATTGTTCAGCTGAAATTGCTGGGATCTTAGGCACCCCAGGCTACTGGAAAGACATCCTATTGTTAATCCTGCATTAATGAAGAGACCGGACTTAGGGCATGATCCAGAGCCCATTGTAGTCAATGGGAGTCTTTTTCCATTGACTTCATCGGGGTTTGGATCAGGCCTTTACTTCCTAAAATGAATAAACTCCCAGAACAGTCTGCTATAACAAGTGGCATCCTTCCCTGAGATCTTAGAAGATACTGAAGACAATAGTATACTCATACTTTTCCCATGAGTATGGCCGTATGTGTGGCTCACTGCTCATGGGGAGCACCTGGGGTATCTTTAAAGCAAAGAAAACCCTTAAGAGTCTAAGCGTTGCTGGTCACATTCAGAACACTTGTTCCAGAAAGTAGGGATTTATGTCCATAAAATAAATTGGTAAATTATGAGAAATTATGCAGATATATTTCTGAGTATTTCTGAGTTTCCAAGGGAAAGGGGAGTATTTAAGTTTAAAACTCCCAGAACAAAAGTATATGAATTCTTGACCTTCAGAAATAAAAAAAACAGTAATAATGAGACTTCACTTTCTCTTACAATAGTAATGAAAAATAATAGTAACAATGCAAATTCATAAATTTGTTCATGAGGAGTGACAATTTTCAAAACTTCTAAATCTATAAAAGTGATCTCAATATACTACAAAATTGAAGGAAAGTAAAGGGTTTAGTTAAAAATAGGGAGAGTTGAAATGTTTCTGTTTAGTTGTTGAGGGTTTTTTTTTTTTATTTTCCTGAATAAGTTTAAAGAATTTTCCCAAATTGAAAGGGCAAACAGAAAAAAAAAATAAATCCTCCCCTACTTCTTGAATCCAGGTACTTTCCAAATAAAAAAAATTCTATTAAAGTCATGTAAATGTTTGGAATCCTGAGTGCCTGATAGCACAGGATGATAGCAATGGCGTCAGGGCTTTTGACTTCATAGTCTTGATTAGTTGCATTGTGTCTGACTTGGACATCTGCAGGACTGTCTCTGTGTCTGAGACAGTTGCTCAAAGTTTTTTTTGCAGATAGGATTTTTGTAGCAGAAATCTTATTGTGCTAATGCGGTTGTTTAAAGTTGATCTGATGAATTATGACCCAGTTCTATCACTATACTCATTATGAAAGGGATAATACTCATTATGAAAGGAATAAATATGACAACTCAAAAATACATGTGTATATTTGAGCATGTAATTTGCTTCTGTCTTCCTCCTCGGTTGGTACAAACTGAGAACCTTAAAACATTGTGATCAGGAACAACAAAAATCTAGACATTTGAGAGTGAAATGGCTGAGACAATCTTTGGACTTTGAGAAGTCCTTACTGTAACACAGGACTTGGACACTGCCAGCTGTAATTTTCACAGCTCTAAAACAAGAGATTTGCAAAGGGAAGAAAGAGCCTGAAAGATTTCTGCCAGATGTTCAGAGACATCTTAAGTTCAGACACCTTTGATACATTCTTCTTCTTTTCCTCCTGCTCTGTGGAGGTGCCCATGTTTTCCATTTCTGGTCAACTTCCTGAAGTGATTGCTGTCTGATACTTGTAGAAACAGAGTATTTTGTCCTCCTTTCCTAGGCATAATGAGATACAGAGAGAGAAATGAAATTTTTGTCCTATCTCATTCCTCTGAAAAGAGTTATCTGTAGTGGCTCGTTAGTATATTCTTTGTCAAAACTAGTGAACAACGGGACAGATTGTTGGTGCTTCTGAGGTAGTTACATCCTCTACAGTAATTCCATAAAGGCAGAGCTCCCTAGTTGACTGAAACAGAACTTATGTGGAAAAATCTGTTTGGGACATAAAATGATACAGTGGCACTCCTCAAGAATTCTTGATTTTTTTTCTAATTCAAATTTCTTTTCCCATTAGAAATTGCAAGCATTAATCTTACTAGTTAACACAAATTTTAGGGAAACTTTATGGTCAAAGTAGTATTTTAATTGCAACTATTATTTCACCCAATAATTTGTTTTCTTATACAAAGTTAAATGTCTTAGTAGGCGACTCTTGTCATAGTTCTTATCTGTACTGATGTGATCCTATTTGACCCCATTTTTGCAGTTTAAAATTGTTGTATAGGTCAAAAACTCCCTTTGAACCTTGGAAAGGTACACCATTACATTTTGAAAAGTTGCATTCTGTGAGTCACACTGGTATGAATGTAGTTTATAATGCAATTAAACTGTAAATCTCTATATGTAAATTGTAAATATGGCCTTGAGGTTGACTTTGGGCTACTAGTTTTTGAAGGTTGCTCTTATATTGTATAGGGTTTTTTTATAAATGTTAAACGTATCTTTTATTCTTTTATCTTATACAGTTACTTCATTTTATTATTTTCTTATTTTTAGTTCTTAGACTTCATGCAAGAACAGTAATTAAGCCTGTTAATAGATTGCTTGATGTAATGAATCTCTTTTCCTAACTTGCAAGAGAATGTTGGTAATATGCGTCTTTATATACTTGAAAAAGTACTATAATAACACTGCTTGAATATTTTGGAATTGTTTTCCTTTAAACTCTGTAAATTATTTCTGTCATTTATATTATTAGATTTTAATTCAGTAAAGATCAGCTAACAAACTGTGAAGGACACAGACCATAAACCCTTCAAAAGCTTTGGCAAGAAAAATGAGAGAAAAGTATGAATGGGGATTTGGAGGATCAGTGTGAGTGAGTGATGTTATGAAAGAAGGTCTTTATTTAGCTTTATTGATAAGTTACATCTTCAGCTTGAAAAAGAATCTGAATGTGTTTTACAGAGTGTGGTAATTCAAAGGGACCAAATTACAGGGATGTCAATAAACTTCCTTTTCAGTTGTCTACCTAAAACAAATCCTCTTTTTGTCTTTTCTTCTATTTTTTTTTTAAGGATACAGAAATATGAAGTGCAAGAATTCATTCAAATACGTCACTGTGATGTGGCAAATTGCATATTGTCCCAGTTCAGACAAAGTATTCTGCAGAAAATTTATGTGTTATCTCTAAAACTTTTTGTTATCTACAGACCACCTAAGAGTTGCTGCAGTCTTTTTTTTTAAGAATATTTGAAGTGATGTTAGCTGTGTAGCTATTTATGGCACTATCACTGTTTCAAATATATCAGGAATATCTTATTGCTGGTTTCTCATTTCAAAACAATGTGTGTGCATTAGCTGAGCATAGAGGTGAGATGGTTAAGCATTAGAAAACTATGATGATGGACAAGTTGGCATAGAAACAGAATATCTATATAGGTTTGTTGTCTCATTTATTAAAGTTTATTCAGGATAGTAAGTCAAAAGCACACAGGAAAATAACTCCTCTCATATACAAAAAAGGCAACAAATGAATGCTGATATGAAAACTAATTAATTATCTATTACAGGGATATTAAATGAAACATGGTTGTTAGCAAACAGTTTTGATCTTTTATGGTGTTATGGTGTATGCAGTGTTTGAAATAAACAATCCATTAATGTGTAGAGACGTCTTTTATAAGTAGTAGAGAGAGATAATGTTGATTTTGCATAGAAGCCATGCATGTTAGAAGATAAACCATATCAGGACATTTTAATCTGGCAGTTTGTATTTAGAAAGCAGAAAACCATTTTGATTCACAGTTGCTAGTCTCAAATAGATTTATGTCCTTGGAAATTAGTCTCATTGCTCAGAGTTGGTTTATTTCAAAGTACTAGTAGGTAGGGAATCCTGTGTCTTGAGAACCTGATAAAAAGTCTCAGTTTCCATACTTGCCTATGCAAGGAAAATACATTTTTCCTCAGCTGGGCTGTGGAAATGTGCTACACACAGACACAGACACTCAAACACTCTCTTCACACATAGTTGATACATTTGCTATTCACTGTTTTCATGGCTCAGTTTCAGTACTTCTGCTGCATTTTATTTTTCAGAAAAATTTGTGAAAGAAGATATTCCATAAATTATAAGAACAGCAAATAGAGATGTGACTTTGGTACATGTAAGAATAAGATTTAGGAATAGCAACAGTTTCTACAGTAAAACAAGAAACATGGCTGTGTGATGGTGAGGGTCTAAGATTGTCTGCAGATGTTGTTTGTTCGGCCTTGAAACCTGCATTGTTCCTATGAGACCTACTGTGGATCAATCTCATAAGTTTGATAGACACACAGAGACCAGGATGTTTTAACTGTTTCACTGTGCATAAAAACTGCACCCTTTGTGTGACTACAGTGGGCGTCTCCTATTACTTATCTAACTATTGAAACTCTCACAGTGAAATATCTTAATTTTACTTTCTTCCACTTCCTTAATAAATGGTTATCACTAATAAACTATGGATGTGAAGTTCTGTGTTGTTGTCAACTCTTACAAACTGCTAAATGAAGCTGACAATTATAAGTATCATGTGAATATGGTGTTGAAGAAGACAATTACTGCAATTATTAATTTAAATTTCAAATTGTCTTTTATCAGTATTCAACTATCACTTAATCCCCCAGATGAACACTGAAGGTGTAATGTTATTGATTGATTTTTTTTTTTTTAATAGAGGATAACCTGCCCATGTATTCTGTAGGGTGTATTAGGTTGGAAACAAAGATCATGAAGGGTAGTTAGGTTTAGATTGATAGACTAGAATATTTTCATTTTGCTCTCTACAGCGTGAAAATTCTAATCACCAGGCTTCTAAGGACCAAAAAAGAGAGACATTTTACATATATTAATTTATTTTGAATCCACTTCTACATACCATGCACTGAAAACACAGAACATAATTTTTTAAGGAGACCTGACCAGTGAGACATCAAACTTATCTTTTGCTTTATGTATTTTATAATCTTACTGGGTAAAATGGAGGCAAATGTCTCAAAACGGTTCCTTCATCTTGTCAGGTATTCATTTGTGTGCGCATTTCTTTCAAATTTCCTTAGTGAAGTTTATGGTCCTCTCTCTTCCAGACTTCTCATTTTTTTTATTTAGGACTGACCCAGAGGAAAAATAGAAAGATGAACATGATTTTGTGTATTAATCCTCATAGCACTAACATATAAACATAGGTGTTTCTGTTGTTGTAGGTGATAAATTGCATCCTTTTGGCCTGTGGAAATATTGAAAGTATTGCATGCTTTCATAACACCAGATGGTTTCTAATTACTAAGGCTATTGCCTGGAAGATTGTTTTTAAGTCACTGAAAAACTCACATTCTATTTGCATTTAAATGGTTCTCAGAGGTACCCAATAGCTTCACAAAACACTTTCAATAGGGTCAGAATTGTACACTCCAATTCAGTATCACTCCAATACAGTATCTTCAATGAAGTAGCTACTAGTCTGCTGCCTGTCCATTAAACGAACACACTGTGTTCAGCCTACTTACATTTTACTTCATTTTTCAGAACAGAGTTTTGGCCCCTTCCCCAATAAACAAACCTCTATCTTCAGCATGACAACCTCTTCCATCTCTTTCATTATAGTTTTCCCAGGGCTAATACTCTCTTCCCTAAAGAAGTGAATAACATCCAAGTACTATAGGTACCGTGTCTAAAAATGTACTTAGAACAATGTAAAAAAACAAACATTTGTTTAGGTAAAGCTTTCATCATAGCACTGCCAATGCAAAGTCATTATTGCATTTCACCTAAAGTTGACTGAACTTTGGTTCAAAAACAAATTCTCCTTGGTGAAGATTAACTTCATAGAATAGATTGCACAAAATTGTACTTTAAAGGTGTTTGTGTTGCTGTGTTGGTTGTGAAACCTGTGAAGGCAAAAAGTTGTTTGGAGAATATATTTAAAAATAGATATTTAAAAGTTTAGAGAACAACTCTGTTCTCCTCAAACTTGTACACTGCTGATCACTGGCATACAGAAAATTTTCTTTGACTGTTGTTTCAAAGCTCCAAATTCCAAATTCCAAAAGAATTTGACTCTTCTGAGATTAGATATAATTGTTTTCTGATTTCTATAATTTAATGAAGGTGATATCATGTCTATTTAGTGATTAGATGACTCTATCTCCAAAATATTCATTCAGTGGCAATGCTTAAAATTTTTCCATATATAGCAGTTCAATTTTTTTACAACTTTACAATAAGAAGGTTTAAGTATATAATTTTAGCATTAGAATTCATAGAGATGAAGAAAACCTGAACTCCATATAGTTCCATTATCCCAGCTAATAGCATGTACTATTAATTTCCGAAAGCGCTTTCTTACTAATTTCTGTTTTAGTCACAGATCAATGCATCTATCTATATTCCTATAGGTGGTTTACATATTGTTGCTGTTGAATAACAGTACTGTCAGCAAACTGCAGTGTCATATCATCATCTCGAACATAATGGCAAGACATGTATTATGTACAGTTTTTTGAACTGTCAGAGGAGGTGAGAATGTTCTGGTGTTAAAGGACTTGCAAGATAGGCAGTTAGCTATTTGCACATGTTGTAACGTTATTCTATATAATTTTGTGTGTGTGTGTGTGTGCATGTGTGCGGACTTTTAGGCAACAGAATAGGGAACTTTTCTGGGACGTAGTCTCAGTCCAGCAGAAGTCAGTGTTAAAAGGCTCACTAGGCTCAGATTTCACCCCAGGAATTTACATTCACTGTAGACCAAGCTAAAAGTTAGTGACAGCTCTTCTATACAGCTCTGCTTGTTTTGAGGGTAGGGGTTTGAAATTAGATATGGATACAGACAGCTGGGATGAAACTGTTTTTATTAGTGAATGAGAATGAATCATACTCTATGGGAATGAATCATATTCTGGATCAGAAAAAAAAACAGCTACTAGAATTTCCACTACCCGCACCTTTAAAAGAAATGCATACTTTGCAGAGCCACATTATTACTGGATGATTAGTGGCAGCAGTCCTACAGCTGGCAGTTCACATGACAAGGGATGGAGGCCCAATAACAGCTGACAGTGATGGGAATTTTAGCTCTAACGTCAATGTGACTCCGGAATGAAATACTGGTTCTATGTATAGTTTATCTATGTCTGATTTTGCTCAGTTCCCCTTGCAGCCAGCAGGAAAGCATAGGCATCTCTAGAGAATGACTCATTCCATCCAAAAGCAAGGATGAAGAAGAAGTGGAAGGTGATTCACCTGAACTATTTCCTTCCATCCACTTGGACTGGAATGAAAAACACAACTCGTATGAGCAAGTCAATAACCAGATCTCTAATAAATCTTCCACACAGGATCTTCAAAACATCATTTTGAAAATCTTGACATGTCTAAATATAACAGACAAAAATAAGTTTAAATTTAGTTTGAAGACTGACAGTCAAATTTTGCTCAGATTTCCCAGCTGAGCAGGAGAGAACGATGAAAATAGGGTTTTTTTTGTTAAGTCTTGGCTCCTATATAAGGTGCTTCCTACAGTGCAGGTTGTTTTCTCTTCCAGTAGCATTTTCAAAACCATCTGTATAAACAGGAGTTGTCAAGGTCAAAACTCCACTGGTGTCTACCAACCAAACTGGGCAGGCATATGCTCTATAATGCTGGAGGGATATAAAAACAGGCGTTATCCCTCCCTGCTGTCTCTGAAACAAATAGACCTAAGAATCTACATAAAAACATTGCTTACCCAACATGTTGGTATGACTTGTTTGGTTCTAATAAAACAATAATTTTCATATCAGTATTGTGATGATTATCTTTAGGGAGATACACTTCTGTGGCAATGTTGCAGTAGAAAATATTTGAAATCCTGACTAAAGGCTGCCTCTAGTTTCCAGTGGTGTTGCAAAAACCACTGCGCAGGGAGAGGGAAAGACATTCTTGTAGGTGAGTAAAAAGAAAAAGGGAAATCTATTGTAGATCCCAGATACATGTCCTGCATCACGAAAATACCTCTGTCCAGCAACATAAATTCAACATATGCCTTTCATCTGCAGACACTCTTGGCAGTGTTTGGTGTGGGGTTAAGAAGCATTCAGATCAGTGTTGCAGTTCATCTCTTGGGAACTCACAGCAAAGAAGAGTATTCACTGGGATTGTTCTGCTGAAAGAGAGCCAAAATGAAATAATCCTTTCCACACACTAGGCTTGTGTCCTGCTGAGGAACATTTTCATTTTCCTCCATCCAAAGGCAAGGATGAAGAAGTATGTGGAAGATGATTCACCCGAACTATTTCCTTCCACCCACTTGGAGGAGGAGAATTTAAAACATGACTAATATAGGCAAGCCAAATAATCAGATCCCTAATGTCTTCTAAATGGCATCTTCTGAAAATTTGTAAAGGACCATTTACCTCTTTATTTTTTGGTCATATAAAATCTGTTAATTTCCTCTAAACTGATATTAATGGTCACATCGGACCAATTAGAAGTTACATGAATTCAAGAGTCCTAAGACAACATGCCAGTTAGGCATGAATGCTTCAGATTTTGAAAACTGTAAAACATATCTGGAGCTCCCCTCCCCCTCCCCTCCCCCACAAAATTCTGAAAAATTTTTGCCAATAATAAGTCCTAAATGAATTAAGTCTGAGTTGTATGGACAAGAACAGAAATTTCCCATTGAGGAGGGCAAGGAGTGGGGGTGGGTTGGTTGGTTGGTCTTTTGTTGTTTTTTGTTTATTTGATTAGTTTACTTTCACGGATGGTTAATTCGTTCTACACTATCTGAGCCATTAACTTACTGTTTATAAATTTTGGAGAGTTTTGCCAATTAACTGGTCAGGATTGCGATGCACTGAATGGTAACAGAACCTCCAAGGAATTTTTGACTTAATAATAATTATATTAAGCCTAGGAATAGAAAAGATAATTTTGCACTTAGAAGTTAAAAGAAATCACGAATTGATGGAATAGAATGGTTGTTATCTCAGCTTTAATTACAACCTTTATTAATGAGAGGCAAAATGAAAGCTAGGGCTCATATCTTTGTCATTATGCTCTACAAATCTACCTTTATATAGATTTCTCTCTCATACATCAAAAATCCTTCACAATATTTTTGTAGATTTTTATGAAATGTACCAATACATGCAAAATATTTTTGAGGTGTCGAATGTTTTCGAAATAATATGACTCTAATTAGCACAGATTTATAGATCTCTAAGATATTTTTGTTAATATTTTGCCTCTGATCCTCAGCAGAAACTGTAAGGATCTGAAAAACCTGAGAAATTGACTGGGTACAGAGCTGTTTGACTTGCAATTTAAAACCAGTAAAAAGAGAATCCTAAGCAGTACTTGATATTAACTTAAATCGAGGAAATGCAGCATGCTCGGTACTCCTGAATATGAGTATGGAAGAAGTGACACAATCACTACAAAAATTCTCAAACTGGGCTAAATTTAAGATGTTTGAAAAAGTTTTTTTTGGTTAGGCTCATGTTTTAGTCAATATACACAGAAGGGACCTTGAAAACGTAGAATCAAAAGTTTTTCTAGCACAAGAGCAGGAACATTTCCATGCATGAAAAGTGAAACGCAACAAATTTTGTTATTCTCTGGGCAAAGCGGAAAAACAGAGTTGTCCCAGACAGGGGACAACTTTGAATGATGTGAATTGCAATAAAGGGGGAAAAAATTATGTCCTTCGTACAAGACTGTAGCCATGAGTGAATTGACTGCTTACTGGGGCAGTGGCCCTGCCATCTGGGTCACAGCAGCTGGGTCAAAGCAGCTATTGCTGGGGTTGGGAACTCCATAAGCAAGTCTTGGCTCTTGCCCTATAAACTTCTGAGCAGCAAGCTTGGATCTACAGCACTGTTACTACGCGCTTCCTCAGCCCTTTTCATGCTCAGCCTTTCACTTTTAGCTCAGGAAAATTCTGTTCTGGTTTTACAATATTCACTGTAACCTTCTTTCCTAGAAAGAGGTAGGGTTAAACTGTGAGAGCAACCACAAAACTTCGATATACCTAGAACCATAAAAAGTTTGCAAAAATTTACTATATAGCCATTGTTCCATCATGCTTGCTGTCTATAAATTAGATATTTTGTTTTAAATGTATTTTCATGATATGCTAATCTTCTATATTTCTTTGCTAATAAAATGGCTGTCATTCTATAAGCTTTTAACCTCAGTCTGACATATATATATATATATATATATATGTATGTATGTATATGCGTATATATATGAAGTAGCTACTAGAAATATTTTGCTATTTTAAATCAAGCTCGTAAAGCAGTGTTATCAGTAGAATCTATTAATTTCAATTTTATTATGTCAGACTGCCTGAACTTGTTTTTGTCTTTATCATTTATTACTGTTTATTGGTCAATCCTTTCTAAATTTTGGCAATTTCTGTTAACCAGTGGAGCAATATCATCTTTTTTTTTTTTTTTTCTATTACAAAGAAAGAATTATGTTTCTATATGAAGTATAAAAGCATATTACTGGTGTGTAAATGAACCAACAAGCAGACCACAGTCTAATCCATTTATTCATTCAAGTACCATTGACTTCTGGACTTGTTTTCCATCAGAAACAATTGCTACTGTCTTATATAATTAAAATAATAAATCTTTTCGCTTTATAGCATTGTTCAGTAAACCAAAGCCTCTTTCAAAGCTGAAGGATGATTTCACTTGCTCTAAGGAATTGCTTCCCAGCAGAATTTAATACGTATGTGTGTGCATACATATTTAAGCTAGCCTAGTTACAGAATTTCTCTGTTGTCTTTGTCATAGTTACTGCTTTAGTGAGATACATGTCCGGGTACACACTGGAGAAAAAAACCCAAGAAAATCTTCTGCATATCTGGTAACTATGAATTTATGGAAAATTCTCTCAGTATGGTTTTTAAAAGCTTATTGAGAAAAATGAACATTCACCTGCACTCAGTAAATTGTATCTGTGTAATACTGAAATCTAAAAATCATCCACAGTGATCAGGTAAAGAAACAGGTTTAGATCTGAAACATCATGAGCAAACTTTTTGTCATATAAAGCAGAAGTTCCTGAAAGGAATCTATATAACTGGATTTACATAAACACAGAAGCCGGGTAATGTCAACAGAATTCTGGGCAGGTTGGTTTCCTTTAAGGATAGTTAGTTGTTTTCCTTTTGATATGGTGTGATCATCTACAGTAATACAATTCTGAAAGGAATAAATAGAGTATGGTCACTGTCATTACTGATGACGGGATTTAAGATGAGACATTTATGCATGAATGTATCTCTAAATTGTTAGTTGTTTAAGCTATTGTTTCTATGACTGCCTGTTCATGGATATGGAGCTATAACATGCAATACTGTGCTGTGTTATTAAAAAAACATTTTATTATTTGTCCTGTTATACCTCCTACTAAGGATATTAAGTTAGCCCTTGCCATCTGAAAAGAAACAATTTTATTAGCGGTGGAACTTTCAAGGCCATTACAGGTCTACCTGGAATTCTGT
Organism: Sclerurus mexicanus; assembly: GCA_013396755.1. Taxonomy (NCBI): domain Eukaryota; kingdom Metazoa; phylum Chordata; class Aves; order Passeriformes; family Furnariidae; genus Sclerurus; species Sclerurus mexicanus. The sequence goes on from VWZF01003010.1 coordinate 1,578,070, forward strand.
CAAGGAAATATCAGTTTGTTCAATACTGTGGGAATTGAAAGCTCTATGAAAATAAGGCAAAGCAGGACAAAGCACACTTGCCACAAGAAAAAGACAAAACTGAAGTTCCAAGAACAGCTTTATATGTGTCAATTTACAGTTTAGATTCAGCAGGTTAAATGCAGGGTGTATGTAAGGCAGATGAAATAAATTTGTATGCACTTAGACTCTCACAAACCTCCTAACACTCTACTCCCAGATGAGTAAATCTAATGCTAGTGCTACATGTAAATCTAATAGTACCACAATGGGCCTAATTTGTCAACTTACATCCACACTTTCAAACAAGTTTAATTAAACAACAACAGACAAACCAAGGCATATAGTATAAAGGGAATCAAAGGGACCAATTCAGACTACAGAAATTATGGATTCTGTGAGCTGACCTTGCTAGTTGTTTCTGAAAATTTTATTAGCATTTTGGTGCTAAGTTGATCCAAACAGATAGTTAGATGTTGGGAAAGACTTCTGCCACAGCACATGCAAAACAGAGACAGAGGATCATCCAGGCTACATATCATGGAAAGGGAAACTTCTGGAGACAAGCCCACCACTGTGACAACTTCCAAGGGACCAGAGACTTTATAATTCAACTTTACCTGCGTCTTTTATGTACGGGTTTTCCCCTGTTTAGATTGTAACCCTTAGAAACCCCACACATGTGAACATAGAGTGTTCTCTTCTTCTCAGGTATCCAGCCCTGCCACCCTCCCGACCTTACTGGATGTATCACCTGTCACTCCCCATTCCTGTGCTTCCACTGGGTTTGGTCCTCCTGCTCCCTTATTGGCCCCTGTGTCCCCCAAACCACACCACTCCCCCTGAACCCTTACCCAGTCACATCTTACCTCCCAAACCCCACCCGAAGAGCTTATATACCTTTGAGTAATGTAATTAAAGGCCTTTTTCTACGACCTCACTACATCGGAGTGCTGCCTGTCTTTACTCCTGACCATGTGGGAATTTCACAATCCCCTCCATGCTCCGGGAAGCCTGGGGAAATAGATGGAGTCATCCCCCCCAAAGCTGTTAGTTACACATATAATTGAGCAGTGTTCAGCATAGATGTGGGGAAGTAATGGGGCCAGAAGGCAGTATTGCACTAGTTAACTAAAATATAATTCATCATGGGTGGGAAATGCACCAGGACACTGAATCAAATCTTGTGATGATTTATAAATTGCATATTATCAATGAAGTCTGAAGACCCTTTGAAAAATGAGTGACTTTAATAAGTGTTCTATTATTTCACATTAGTGAAGATAAAAATAATCTAGTTTGTGTTCTAGATGGATCAACAAAACTAGCAAATGTTCCTCACCTAAAGGTCAAATATTAATAGACAGTATTTAAAAGATTTCAGTGACTTGTTCTCTGTAAAGAAACACTTCTGCCTGTTTTCTTGAACCATTCGGGATTAGAAAGAATATTTCACAGTTATTAAAAGCAATAAGATAACATCTAGCAGAAGGGAAACAGCACAATTCTTAATGACAATAGTATAAATAAAATTCCTAAATCATAATCATGATCATCCAGTGAGTTGAAAATACATTTTACCTAGAGGGTGTATAATGTTCAGTTTTAAAATGATAGAGCTGTGATAAAGATCCACTCCTTTGGGATTCAATATTGAGCTTGTCAAAGGCAGTTGTTATGTTGATTGGGCAGACTGTTATTCATGTGCCATGTGCCTGTACCTACGCATTTACAGGGCCAAGACTTGTGTCATTATTAACCTCGTTGTAGCACCATATGTCAAGCAAAAAACGAAAAAGTGCTATTTGGATTTTTCTGTACACCTTTGTTAAAAAGTCTTTGTCACAGAATCTCTTCAAAGAGATAAAGATAGACAAATATACATATGCATGATGACATTTTCATTTTGTCAGGTTTCGAGAAGTGTGACAATTCTATATAAGGCATAATTGTTCCACCCAAGATTGGAAGGGTTTAGTGGAAAGAATCTGTCACCCTACATGTGTTTTAGGTAGGAAATACTTCTCCTATTATCCTGGGGACCACAGAACTAAGTTCGCACTTGCCTGACACAGGGTTTGTTAAAAATCTGTTGCTGCCTTATCTTTCAAGAACAGCTGGCTGGTAAAAGTTGCATATTGAATTTATTGAGCCCATTCATATTTCAAAACATGTTTATATCTGTCAGTGAGCAGTTTTATAACATTTCTCTCATATTTTACATCAACAGTATTAACTACAATTTATGTTGTCAATTTGCTATTAAAAATAACAGATGGTACACTAAGCTGTTTTTGCTTCAGCATAAAGCAACCATTCAGTTGATATTTTCAGTGTTTCTACTCTGAAAAGTGGTTTTCATAAAATATACTTTGTGGATTCCACATTATCATTTCTTGATGAATCTTGGATGAAATAAACTCTTCTTAACAATTTATACATTGGATTTTGCAACTGCTTGAAAGTTTGGGTGGTTTGTAAGAATAAAGCTGGTTTTAATGGTCCTAGAATCCACAAAGCAAAAAAGGATGTGGAATGAGGCTTTATGTACCAGTTTTGTTCATGTCATACAGACAAGCACAGATTCTAGCTCAGACCCCAGAACTGTATTAGCTTTACCAAAAAAATCTCACCAGAATAAAAATATACAAACCAGAATATATCTAAATTTCCTATTAGGCCAGCTAGCTAACCTCTAGAAGTATTTTTGACAACTTAATGAAATTCACACCAGCCTACAGCTGGAACTGCTGTCACATGCCTGTCACTCCTCAGAAAGTACCATGGGCTACTGGTGTTTGCTTAGAAGCAGATAATGTGTCTTTGGCTAGTCTGACAGATGAAGTTTCCTTGTGGTGAGATAATACAGATTAACTCTCTCTCATGGTCTCTCATTGCTACCCGTATCAAGGCTATTTTCTAAGATTTCTGTTTTGACTGGACAGTTTGGATTAATCTTTTCATATAAAGTAACAGGAGTTGCTGAGAGGTGCTGTCTTACAGCTTTTCCTGTTTTCCTAACTCTCTTTCTAATAACATGGTGATATGGAGGCATCTTGCATAAAGTTAGCTGAATGATTTACGTTCTAGAAAAACTTTAATATTATGGATAGATATAATATAGATGAAATTTGGTGCACCTTGATTAGAAAATCAGTCAATAATTACATGAAAGTATATAAACAGTGAGGGCATAGAGATTCAATAGGCAATATATGCCTTATCTTTGTAAGACCTTATCTCTCTGTTTTGCTCCACCTGAGAAAGACATATGCTGAGAGAAGACTTTTTAATTGATGCTTGTAGTTTTATTTGTACTCTGACAAACGAGTAATAAGAAGTTCCTTACTTTTCTGTATTGGGATGCAACACTGAAGAATTTTTCCCAGTTAGTTGTACTGTTTAAACTTTAAAGATGTAGGGAGAGATGCATTCTATCTGTAAAGCAAGTATTATACATGTTCTCACAAATACAGAGAGAGAGATGGATAAAAAGAATCCTCTAACTACAAGTCAGGAGACACTGAAAAAGTCCTGCAGCATTTGGTGTTTTACAAAGGATAACAGAGACACCTAATGGCAAAGAAACAAAACTTGTTTAACTGCAATTGCGAACAAAACATTCTTTTCAGGGAAATTCGAGGTAACATGAGATATGCACCAAAGGAAATTTGCTTTTTGATATTCTAGTCTGGATGTAATATAAATTGATGCAGAAAGGATACAAAATGATGCACTGGAAAATAGCTGGTGATAGTTGTTAGCCAACTGTTCCTCTGGTTCAAAGTTCTCACTTTCGAACAATTAATTCTAATCTTAAAATTATTTTCTTGTCTTCTGTACAAATATCACTGCAATAGTGCTTGGTTAGTGCTGAGAGAAATATGCCTTTTATTTATTTCAAAAGACCAGTGAGTGAAAAGATAGTACCTTATCGCAACTTCGACTTCATTGAATAGGATTTCTCATGCAAGACCAGACAGTTACAAGATGTGAAGGAACTTGTTCAGAGGATGTTTTTTAATAAAAGAAACGTAAATGGTTGAAAAGGAACCACCCATTTCCTTTGTCTTCTTTCTAAGACTGTCTTGCAAATGGAAATCAAATGACAACTGAAAATCAGATTTCACCAGTTTATTAGAAGACAAAGATGAAATTCAAACAAGCAGATCAGATTCATGTATAAACCTGTTACAGACAGTACCTGAAAGAACATAGCTAGAATAGCTGCCTTGCTAAGCAAATGCTACTGCTACAAATGCTACATGTTGAACTTTCACATTGTAAAAGAAAGAAGCGCATGGAAAATCTTTACTTTATTTAAGTTATTGGTTTGCACAAGAGAAGAAAAACACGTGGTTGGCTGCTCCTGCTTCTTCACCACCCTTACAATGTCTCTTCCTTACAATGAGCTTCAAGTCTCCAGTTTGCCAAGATAAATTTTATATCTAATTTATACAAAGTGGCATCAAATCCTATGGTGTTTATCACATGGAAACACTTGAGTCGAGGCAATGAGTGATTCAAATAAAAATTTGAACAGGGAGCTTTGTATGCACAGATTGTAAAAATTGTTTGGTTTCAGACTCAGTGATCTGTATGAAGTAAACACACCAAAACCTCATGCCTACCTTTAATTACAGCCATGCAACCCCTGCCAGACCAACATAAATCTGGCTGACAGTGTGGATGGTTGTGTTAAATGTATACTGGTGTCCATCCTACAAAATGCTATAGCTTTAAATTATCAAATCTCTGGAACAAAGAGATCTGAAAACCAAAACCTCTTCCTCATCTGTAACATTTTGTGTAAAAAGTTTGTTCTAGACTGGGCTTATTGTATCTTGCCATGGAACTAAAACAAGAGGTTTGATGGTTTTGAGGGGAAGATAAAATAGGTGAATTGATCTATTTTACCTGGTGGATATTCTAAAACATGGCTTTTGCATCTCTATTCCTTAGAAGCATATACATACAAAACCTTAAACATAATAAAGGATACCCGTGTCCAAAGACCCACAGGGGAAAGAGTCTGAACAAGTCTCATGCATGACATACATGTCCTGTGTACAAATATTTCCATTAGCTTTATTTTGTTCTTAATCTCTCAGCTGGGTTGTTTTATTCATAGGTGTTCAAAAAAATTACAGGTTTCATCAAAAAAAGATTTCATGTTTTGTCTTGTATGTTCAGATTGTTCTATTTTTAGCCCTTAATTTCTTTATGCTCAAAACTAAATTCAGTAGATAGTAGCTGACATGATGGACCACAATAAATGAACAGCTGAGATCTGTATTCAGCATGAACAGTATATGAAGAAAACGTGAAATAGAAAGTAAAATTGAATATGATGAACAGTACATTAAATTTTCCTTATGAGCTGAAACAAAATAGACATGCGTATTCATGGGATGGATGATGAGGGAGGAAGACCTGAGGACAACTGACAGACATTAGCAAACAGTATTAACAACCTTGAAAATCTTAGCTGGCAGTTCCAGTATTCTCCCTCTCAACTTAATTGACTCTAAAGACCACATACTGCATGGAGACTTGAAAACTAATATTCTGAGACAATTTCAGACCCCTGCTATAATAAGCAACAGCGCAGAACATGCTAAAGCTTCCCAGCTTTAAACTATTGGCATAAATACAAAACAAATATGGTAACAGTGTTTAATGCTGCCAGAGATTAAATAATATCATAAATATTTACATGAAGACCAATTTTTTAGAATTAGTTTTAATTAGAATTAGGGCATTTTTAGAAGTATGATCTTTGTATGATCCTGAATTGTTACCTTGCTAAATAAATAGTAATTATAAATTATAAATAATTGTCCAGATGTAGAAGGTAACAAGATGAAATCTCTCTCAGCCTTAAATTCTGTAATTCTTGCCACCATGGAGGCTGACATAATCTTTGTAAATAAAACTTGGAGAACTTATCTGAGAGGGTTTAAGGAAAATACGAACATTCACATTCTACCACCAGGTAAAGAAGAGAATGTTGTTTCTTCCCCACTGTTAAAAATTATTCATGAAGCATTTTTCAAATATACCTGATATATATGGGAGTAGTTCTGACATCTCATTGGATTCATTGCCAGGCATCTCCTTACCAGGGCTTTTAGTTCCGTGCAACCTTGTCACTGCACCTTTGTTGGAATTTCCAATTTCAGCCCATTTTGTATCTCATTGGGTGTCAGTACTGAAAGAGAGAATGAAGACAAAACTGAGGAAACCTCCAAGCCCAAAAAGTGATAAATGATAAGGAGCAAAGTCAAAGCCCTGAACTTTGCAAGAACAAGCTTCCAGCTATTTAAGGAGCTGGTGAATGAGATCCTTTGTGAAGCTGTTAAAGGACAGAGAGGCTGGCCAGAGCTGGCACCTCTTTAAGGTCACTTTTCTTAGAGTGAAAGAGCTCTATATCCCAGTGTATAGGAAACTGATCAAGGCAGGCCTGAAACTTGCATGCCTGAGCAAGGATCTGTTCCTCAAACTGAGTGGCAAGAAAGAAATGCACAGCTAGTGGAAGCAGAAATAGGTGACCTGGGGAGAGTACAGGGATATGTCTTGAATGTGCAGGGATGGGTCCAGGAAAGCATAGGCAAAGCTGGAACAGGACTTGGTGAGTGACATGAAGAAAAAGAAGAAGGCATTCTATACATGGGTCAGAAAAAAAAAGGCCAAGGAGAATGTTCCCCCCCAGATAAAGAAGGGGGAAGTGGTAGCAACTGATATGGAGAAGGCTGAGGCACTCAATGAGTTCTTTGCCTCAGTCTTCGTTGGCTTTTCAGCTCTCTGAAGTCCCTAATTCTTTGGGTGAGTTCTGGGTCAGTGAATTCCCTACCACTATAAGTGAATAACAGGTTTGAGATCACTTGATAATGTTAAATAGTCACAAGTCTAGGTCATGGCAATCCCAGATATGAGTATAGGCTGAGAGAAGAAGTCATTGAAAGCAGCTCTGCAGAGAGGGAGGTGATACTGCCACTGTATTCAGCCCTTGTGAGAGCCCACATGAAGTACTGCATCCAGTTCTGGGGTCCCCAGTACAAGAAAGACATGGAGCTGTTAAAGTGGATCCAAAAGAGGGTCATGAAGATGGTCAGAGGGCTGGAGTGCCTCTCCAATAAAGACAGGCTAATAGAACTGGGGTTGTTCAGCCTGGAGAAGAGAAGGCTTCCAGGACACCTCATTGCACTCTTTCAGTACCTTAAGGGGGCTTATAAAAAGGAGGGATAGGGAATTTTTATACAGGCAGGTAGTGATGGGACAAGAGGTAATGGTATTAAACTAAGAGTAGGTTTAGATTAAATATTAAGAAGAAACTCTTTACTCAGAGGGTGCTGAAGTACTGGAACAGATTGCCTAAAGAAGATGTGGATGCCTCATCCCTGGAAGTGTTCAGAGCCAAGCTGGACAGGGGCCTGAACAAATTGATCTAGTGAATGGCATCCCTGCCTGGGACAGGGTGATTGGAACTATATGATCTTTAAGGTCCTTTCCAACTGAACCATTCTGTAATTCTATGATTCATTCTATAAATATAGCTTATTGTCAGATATGAGTCTCACAAAATGCTGTCCAAAAGGAAATGTTTTTCTATGAATCCTTGCATTGCTTTAACAAATATGTTGCAATATATTGCTGATTTGGATGAATCTTGATCAACCAGAGTCTTCAAATACCTTTGAAATTGGCTCTGCTTTGAATAGGAAGTTGGTGTATGTGGCTTTCAAATATATTTTATGACCTACTTTTTTTTCTGTGATATGAAATTTAAGAAAATTAAGTGGAAAATATTACTCTAGTTACCAAAATAGATTGTAGAGCTTAGTGGAAGATGGTTGTTTAGGAGGACAATACAATAGCAGTAGGAATTTGATGGAGACAGCCTATGTGACCTTGCATAAGTCAACTTGCAAATCTTTATTTCAGTTTTGTTGTATATATAAGGTAGAGATAGCAATCATCTCCTCTTCATAATGGTGAACATCCAGCATGGTAATAGAAATACTTGAGAAATCATTAAATACCAGCCTACTTGTGAAATAAGCAAACGGGGTCCAAAATAGGGCTAATCCCCCTGCCACTACATCTCTCCAATGTTCCCTTTCTTACAAGGAAATGCAAGGCATTATCTAAAGTACTACCATGAAAACAGTAACAAGACTGGATTGACACTATGGAAAATAGAGCATTTCCAATTACTATTTGGCAGCCAAAATGGCTGTTGGGGCAGTGTTCAATAAACTGCAGCTCCCACTTGTACTTTACAAATGTGAATGGCTGCCTGCAAAGGGTATGATTTTGCAAAATCAGTCATCTCTACCCCACTAGTTCATCTGCTGTCAGAGTAATGGCCATGACATTCTCAATATTGTCAGCAATAACGCTCCATTGACAAAAAGAAAAGAATGAGGGCACACACAGCCCCGGGTCTGATAATATTTGCCTTGTTGCCCTTCATAACATGACATGTGATGTGTATAGTTCTGTGTGTTACCCTTTCTATGAACAAATGCTTTGGGGGAGCTTACATAATCTTCTGCATGACCAGGTAGGCACCAGTAAAGCTAGCTTTCTTGGTCCTGTATGTCACTCAAACTAATCTGAAACTTGATTTAAATTAACTCTGTCATTGAAATTATACTTTACTATTGTAAAACCTTAAAAACGAAACCAACCAACCAACCAAACAAAAAAATACGAAACAAAACACCCCCAACTCCCCCCCAAAAAAAACCAACAAAAAACAAACCACCAAAAAATACCCCAAAAGGTTGAATCTTGATTCTACTGTACCATTTCCTGTAGGAAAAGACACATGCATAAGAAAACAACTGCAAATTTCATAGTTCTGGTACCTTCCTGCTTGACTTCATTTTAATTGCCTACAGTATTTTTGTAAATATGCAGCATCTTAAACCCAAAGAAAAGGTAAAAATTTGGGCTGTTTGTGGGTTGTTTGATTTTTCAAATGCCTAGGCACTGAAAAGAGGAATGGTTTCTTCTTAATTGTTTTTGAGTCTGGAAAGCATGGTGGGTTGAAATCGAAGCAGTTTAATGTCGTAGAGCCTTCTTTTAGAACTGAGCAGCTCCGGTGTTTTTTCCCAGGTCTTGTAGGTGATTTTGTCATCATGTCAGAAACTGGAACTATACTTTTGGTGCTGCTTATGGCATCTAGGGAGAGCTCTCTAGCAGTAGGGGCCAGACACCACCAGAGGGTGCCAGTTACTTTCGTAAGCAGAATCTCTGAAATAAACTTGTGTTATTTACTGAGTGGACATGGTCAGAAGGTTGTGCTGGGCATTATGGTGGCCATCAAAAGCCTCTGTGTGACAGCTGGCACGAGCATAAAGCCACATGAGCCAAAGCATGAAGCACACAGTCTTGCCATCAAGGGCAGCGTGGCAAATGCCTCTGGGCACGGTTACAGAAACACGATCAGGTGTATGATTAGAATTACTGCCTACAAGAGCTATTTTAAAGCTTATGTTGTCTCAGAACCAAGAAATCTGCAGGCAAACAGGTGAGTTTCAATGTGTGAGGACACAGAGATGTGTTAAGAGTGGTGTCCTTGAAGAGCAGGCAGAAAATACTCAGGGTAGCATTTTAACTGTGATATGCACAGAGAGTTTGGTTGTCTTCCTATGTGCTGACCTGTGACCTGTGGGTGAAATTTAAAAGAGTATGATAGCACAGAGCAACACACTTGATAAGGATCTTCCCTTGCCCTTTCCTCTTTGCTACTGCTGCTTCTTTTTTCCTTCTGCAGATGGTCCCATTATAAACAGCTTTAGTGCTTCTCTGAGACTCCAAAGAAGCCACTACTAGGAAACACAGAGAAACTAAGACAGGAACAGGGATAATTGCATTGGAGAAACAACTTATGAATTATGAGCTTTTTAAAGTGATAGTAATCAGAGTTCTGCAGTATTAAGGCAGTCTGTGTTTCAGCAATTTGGATTTTTAGTTGTTTTTCTTGCACAAGATGTACTCTGGGCTGAAAGAATCTGAAATAGTCAAGCAGAGTGAAAAATAGACTGGTGCTACTCTTTTATTTCTTTTTGATGTTATTTTTATGTTTTGTTTTGGGTTTTTTTTCAGGTGTTTGTTTGTTTGTTTGAGGGGTTTTTTTTGAGTGGTAGGGATATCGTGGGTTGACCTTGGCTGGCTCCCAGATGCCCACCTAGCTATTTTGTCTCTCTATCTACTCAACAAGACAGGTAGAAAATAGGATGGAAAAGCTCATTGGTTGACATAAGGAACAGGGAGATTGCTTACCAGTTACTGTCAGAGGTAAAACAAACTCATCTTGGGGAATATTAATTTAATTTACTGCCAATTAAGAATAGAATAAGACAATGAGAAATGAAGAGAAGAAATAAAACTCCTTCCTCCCAACATCTGCTTCACTCCTTACTCTGAACTTTCACCCACACGGTGCAAGGCAATGGGGAATGGGGGTTACGGTCAGGCCATAACAGCTCCTTTCTTCTGCTTCTTCCTCCTGGTGCTGTTCCCCTGCTTCGGCATGGGTCCTTCCCACACGCTGCAGCTTCCTTCAGGGAATGTACACCTGCTCCAGTGTAGTGTCCCACACAGTGTAAATATCTGCTTCATCATGGCCTGGAGCACCCTCTCTCCCTCCTTCTTCTCTCACCTTGGTAGTTGCAAGACTATTTCTGACACATTTTTCTCACTTCTCTCTCTCAACTGCTGTGCAGCATTATTTTCCCTTTCTTAAATACATGTTCTCAGAGGCACCCCACTCGTGGCTGAGGGGTTCAGCTGTGCCCTGGAGTGGGTGTTCCACATTGTGAAGCCACCCCTGGCAGACCTCCCCAGCCCTGCCAGTGCCCAGGCACCTGTACCTAATACATGGGCTTAGGGAAAAACTACAGCATTTAAGATAAAGGACAAATGGAGAAAATACTGAAGGAGGAAAGGGCATCTGTTGAGTTAACCAAGAGTCCGAGGTTTCCTAGTTGAAAGAGGGAGATGCAGACTGTACAGCAGGACACCTGAGTCCTACATGACAGCAGACAGGTTGTGCTGTAGCCAGAGCTCTGAAAGAGTTTTCTAATGGAGAGAGGGATGGCCAACAAATGAAAACACTTTGTAGACAGAATAATGAATAATAAACTTATTATTTGATTTTTCTCTGAGGGATTATTTTCTCAAAAGAAATACCAGAATCAGTTTAAGAGGAAAATGGAGCAAGAACAAAGTGAAAACGAATTAAAATAAAAACTTTGCAATGTCCTGTGGCATCCTATCCTTGCAGTAATTTACTAGTTAGCTTTATGGTTTCACCATGAGATACTTTTGTGTTTTACCTGAATGCACGTAAATTAATTTATGTGCCCACTCATATCCCATGCCAAGCCACTGTCTGACCCAAGATAATGTTATTGACATCTCTACTTTCCATCAATTTAGTTTCTTCCCGGACAACAATGATAAATCAATTAATTGTCTGGTGATTTACTTTTAGAAAGGTTAAGAGCTGCAGGAAGCTAAATGTGTCTATGATTAGTAGGAAATCTCATTCTTGGCTACTGAGATTGTTGGTGAGTAGTTTTGACAGTAACCAAACACAGCAGGGAAGGATGCTCACATTTGCCTGCTACAGTAAAGCACCTGAGACATCACTGTTTTAACCATGAAATTTGCCCTATTTTGAATATGATAAGACTTACTGCCTTAAAATTTAGTCACAGTCCTCTGCTGAATCTAGGTCAAAATGATGACAGGAAGGAACTTACAACTTGCATAACTAATGTGTTCTTACCACATTCCTCTCTGCTTCCACCTTTGGAAAAGGTGTCAGCTGTTTCCATGCAGCTGCTTCTGATCAGAGCTGACCAAGCAGACAGAGGAAATATATTAGAAAATAATTGTCTCTATGTGGGCAAATGTTAACTCTTATGTCCATTAGTGAGAAAATCAAGGAGTCAGTTGTACTCAGGAGGGATCAGCATTCACTGCAGTCTTTGTGTGACAGGCCCTGGCTTTGTAATGTGACCCATCCCTCAATTCCTCTTGAATCCCTGTCACATCTGGAGCTCACGTGCTTGGGAATGTCATCAGAAAACACATAGGAAACCAGATCTGCAAAAATAGTGAGAAACCTGACTGTCCTGGATCTTCATGTTAAGTAGGTACAAATTCCCTCCAGAAAATCAGCATATTTTACAACTAAAATGGTGATAGTTCTGATATGTTTCAGAATATTTCTATTGTATATGAAAATTATAAATTTTTGACTTTTTTATTGTCTTTACTGTGATGCAAATTTTTTTAGACTACTAGGAATATGACAGAATGAATCAGACTTGGGCAGAAAATTGCCTGTTTGGCTTTGCATGGCATTCCTGAGGCACTGACTGTAGGGTCATTCATATCATACAAAGCCTTGTCTTTGAGACAAAGAGGCCACATGAGAGACCTGAGGGAAATTCCAAAATGATCCTTGATATCAGTGGGGCATATGGAAGTTCATGAAGGTCTTTTGGGGGATGGAAAGTGATTTTAAGTAGATCATCTGTGATTTCTGACCTGATGAGAGTGTTTGAAATGTCGTATGGAGGAGTTGCAGACTGATTTCAAATAATTGTCAGTTCAGTCGTGGGTGGGAAAAAACATAGAAAAAACATGTCAACTTCCACTGTTAATGAAATTCCTTTGGTGCTCATGGAAAATGTGACTATTGGTTAACCATTATTTATTATCTTGTTTGCTATTTCTGATGTCTTTTTACTATAAATAGTAAAACTTAGTAGGAAGATGACCATAAGTAGAGGCTTTTTCTCTCTTTATACATAATTATCTTATGTTCATTCCTTAAATACTGTGTCAGGTAGAGCCACTTGAAAGGGAGATTGACCCTTGCCATCTCTGACTACTGATCCTGGTCAAATACAAAAGAGGGAGTATTTGCAAGGAGTATTCGGAAGAGCTAGAGGAAAGGCAGTTCAAGACAGCAAGACTGCTGAAAGGAGTGGGGAGATGTCAGTTTTGTTGAAGAAGGAAGGGCTTCTAAAAATTCATTTTTGAAGTTGTGCAGAGTTTGCTGCAGCACAGAAGGTTACTGAGCAACTCAAGCCTGGCAGCAAGGATCACTTGCAAAGACATGTAGACGCAAAGGGGGAGTTGGATACAAATCCTTTTGTCCATGCTATGTTTGCCCAAGTCACTTTGAATTTTCTTTGTTAAAGTTTACTATCTTGATTTATAGTCTAATAAAACTGTGCTTTCAGAATCTAAAAGTCTTTGCCTTCATAGAGAGCCCTCTATAGAAGATCTGGATATGTGAACATCTCAGAACTCTCACCAGCTCAGGTGTCCATCACACGTTCTTAGGAAAATTGTTGTTTATGACCTTTGTGTATCTGAACTCTGCCTGTGTTTTATCTCTGCATCTTGTATTTCCATTTCTTTTTTTCATTAAAATGACCATAAAATTATTCATACTGATGTTACAGCACAACAGCCAATATATATGCACTGTCAGCATATATCTAGTTGACACCAGTGGACTACAGTGAGATGGTTTCATCTATTTTTTTAATGTCCATCAGTATTCAAAACTTAACAACTGAAATTTATTTTGAAAATTGCAAAAAGCCCCTAATGTAATCTTGTTTGCATATTTGAATTATCTGTTAGCTGTCTGAAAACTCAAGAAGACAGTGTTCTGTACACAGCTACATTTACTTATTTGTATTAAGTTATTCCTCTATAAATAAATAAATAAATAGATAATATGTATATATGTATACATATAAAAATGTAAACTCTGAAGGGCTACAATAATTCCACTGTGCAAACCAGGCATAATTTTCCAAGAACCTGGATCTATATGAGCTCAGGCACAAGTGATAACTGGATAACTACTACAATATTTTATTGATATTCATCTCCATGTATGTAGGTAGTTTTGAATAAAACACATCATTTAAATTTACAGAATTAAATCTATCTGAAGGTACTTAATCAAAAATTTGTATGAAAAAAATTGGTATAAATATTAAATGTTATTTTTTGATAATATTCTTGCCATTTATTTCAAAGTAAAACACTAAAATAAACCCATTAAAATTACATCTAGAAATTAGCTAGAAAGGTTGCAGAGTTAATTTTTGGTTTATGTAAAAGTAACTTTAATTATCCAAAAGCCTTGATTTCAAGAAAGGGTAAAGTGACAAAATTCAGAGATGCATTTTAGGCCAAATGCAAAAAATGTAGAACAAAATGTAAATATATTTATGTAATGTGCTCATAAATGATTCAGTGTTTAGACACCAGTCTAATTTTGTTTAAACTGTATCACTTTATTGTAGGCTACAAGATTTTGAAGTTTGAATTAAATTAATGGGCAATATAGATTTAGCTTCTGGGTGAGTTTTGTTTTCTTGATTTTGCTCTCTGTTATTTTTCATTATGGGGAAAAAACTTAGCTTTTGGGGGAGGAGAAAATGAAAAGGTCTTCCTGAGTAAATGGATGTTCCTGGATTTCTTTCCATTTGACAATCTATAACTATAATGGTAAGTCCCCTCTTAGAGTAGATGTTCTAGCTTTCTCTTTGGTCTTCCTCTTGTACTTAGCACTTTTGGGTGGGCAGGTGGAAAGTATTAGCCTTTAGTAAATTAAACTTGAGATCTTCACAGGCTTGATTGATGGGCTGACAACAACTTTATGAGGTTCAATAAGGTGAAGTGCTTGGTCCTGCACTTGGGTCACAACCCCATGCAGCACTACAGGCTGGCGGTAGAGTGGCTAGAAAGCTGCTCAGCAGAAAGGAACTTCAAGTTGCTGTTTGACAGCTGGTTGGACATGATCCAGTAGTGTGATCAGGTTGTCAAGAAGGCCAATGACATCCTGGATTGTATCAAAAATAGCATGACCAGCAGGACCAAGGCTGAGGTCACACTTCAAGTACTGTGTTCAGTTTTGGGCTCTTTACTTCAAAAAGGGCATTGAGGTGCTGGACTGTGTCCAGTGAAGGGCAGTGAAGGTGGTGAAGGCTCTGTAAAACATGACTTGTAAGGAGCTGCTGAGGGAGCTGTGATTCTGCAAAACTAAGCTTCTCAAAGTGCTGTCCAAATAGATGTAATAATAATGAAAATCTGTGAAGATATGGTGCATGAATTAGTTCAATCGATGCAGTGGTTCTCTTTAGGTAAGTATGATCTGCAGTTTGTTTTTTCTGCATACCAGTCTCAGAGCTGCCCATGATTTTGAAGGGACACATGTTTTGCAAATGTCCTGTATTGTACAGATATACAGTGTCAGATTGTCCCTGAGAGAAAATAGCTAAAGAAAAAAAAAACCAAACAACAAAACAAAACAAAGCCAAATGCCTGAATGCATGCCTTTTCTTTTAATAGAAAAAAAAAATCCACTTTTGGAAAGATGAGTTTTCTTGGGTTTTTTTTAATCAAAAAAAATATACTTCAATTAAAAGATACACAAATGTTTTCTATCCCTAGAAAAAAATTACTTCAAGAAACAGAAAGCACTCCTGAGGACCAAACTCTGAAATTAACAAGAAAAAACTCAGCATGAAACCTCCAACCAATTCTAAAATAGGTGTTGTTTCTCATTTGTCTGGTTTTGTTTGTGTTACAGAAGAGGGTTTTTTGAGGTTGGTGTTGGGGTTTGGGTCTATTTTTGCTATAAAATAAACATCTCTAGATTATTAAAATGGATTAATATGTGAGTAAAATGTAAGTGACTGACCTAGGATCCAAAGAAAAACCTTAGTGAGATGCAGCACAAGTTACTTGATGTCACTGACTTTTTTATCCTTAGGGAAAAAAAGGAAACAAACAATACACTGATATAATGTTTGAGACAGGACAAACATCCAGAGAAGTAACCAACAGAAAGATCATAACAAATGGTGGATTGTAAATGGCAGATTGTGAATGACACAGTCTTGTGCATGTGTGGGCCACCCTTAAAGGCCATCTGGGTGCAAAGTTCATGTGCATAGCTTTACCTTGACCTTCAGTTTGGTAGTAAAATTCCTGAAACTATACAGCCTTCAAGGAGAAGCCAGTTATAGGAAGTTCACTGAAACTGGGCTGTCAGAATATGGGCAATAAATTTTGAGGTGGGTAAAAACTTGGTAATGGGAAGGAGACCTGGGTGTCTGCTTCCTCACTCATTCACAAGAGGAGAGTGAAGGTCAGGATTATTGCGGGATGGTTCTATTAGCTAATCATACTTGGGTTTTCAGCCTGGTGTGTGGCTATTCCCCTTATGCCTTTACACAAATTCTGTTTGATTTAACTTACGTGTCATTGGGAAGGAAGAATTGCTAATTTCTGAGCATCCAAAGTAGAGAGATGTTTCGATACTGAATCTCAGCTACTAATTTTGTGCATACATTTTCCAGCTATTAATTAAAGCTAATATAGCTGAGCTATAATGTCTTTCATTCCTTAAAGAATGTACCAGCATAAATATCTGAATAGGATATATTTGCTCTAAAAAAATGAATGGTGGATAGGGTAGAAATATGCTTGACAATCTTGTTTTGTGCTAAGGAATACTGCTGGCATGAGAGCAAATGGGTCTAATAGACCTAGGGAATCATTGGAGCAATAAGGCTGTAGTCTCCAGTAAAAGTTGGGCAAAATACAGTGAATTCTAACCAGATTTTAGATGAAAGAGGATTCACTTATAAAAGTGAAACAGTGCCATTAACTCCCTGTTATACTTAGAAAACATCTGAACTGTCCCCTAGTCTTACATGCTGAAACTTGTTCTATTAATATTTTGACTTTTCAATTGGTAGTTTTCTATTTGGTATCACTCAAGTTCTCAGCAGATGACTTCCATTGAAGTATCTTCACTCTCTTTTAGTTTTACTTAACAAATTAACTTTATTTTCTTACATGAATCACTATCTTCTAAAATATACGGCATTGTGTGACATACAAAAATGTAATGTAATACATGGTGATCCATCTGATATCTTGCCACTCTTTTCTCCAGCATAAAAAAATATCTATTCTTGTCTCTTAACTCTGCTAAGTTTTAGTTTTCAAATCAGGGTGCATATTTTTTATGTTTTGGAATATGACTTTTTTCTCTCAGTAAAATGAGATCACCTTTGAATTTGTAACAAAATATTGCACTGTAGAATAGCATTCCTGACTTTCCTTTCACTGTAAACCTATCTCACTGCTCAGTAGTTCCCCAGTATTTCTCAATAACCACAGGGTCGCCTGTGGCCTGAATTCTGTAAGTCACAGAAAACCTTTTGCTTTCAAAAGCACATACGTATTCACTCACCTTTTTTGTTTGTTTTGGTTTGGTTTTTAAATATGTAAAATGTAATTTCGTTAATTCACTATAACTTTCAATTCGTTTTAAAGGCCTGTCTCTTCATTTCCTGAAATTGTCTCAGGAAAAGGCTGTATTACTGAATACCATTACTTTTGCTTAATGTGCATGTTGGAGAGGGCCTTTAAAATACATTTAATGGTCAAGAGGCTACCATTATGTGAATGTTCCCTTCTACTCAATATTGTTAATATCTTGACATTTCCACTGTGCAAAACAGGGACTGAAGAGAATGTTCTGCTTCAGCACTCACTACAGTCATGTTTTCTGTGTAATTGAGTCCCCATAATGGAATAGGAATTTACATATGAGAGATTTTAGTTAAGATATTAGAAGTTTAATGCAGAAAAAACTTTAATATTAAAAAATTATACATCCAAAGGTCTGTTATTTCAAATTCTTAACATTTCATATTTGTATTGCAATATCGTAAATGTTTCTGAAGGGAAAGTCTCAGTGAGGATTATTAGCTCATCTGCAGGTTCCATCTAGATCGAGATGAAACCTGTTCTTGTAAATTACGTTGCCTACCATGGCTTTCCCTCACTACTTCTGTCCCAGCTGGAGTTCCCTGTGTACTCAGAACTGTATGGAGTATTTCACTGGTAATTCTACAAGAGCCTCATGCAATGGCTGTACTCTGAAACTGAATACAGTATTCTTACTCTGAATATTGTATTTGTTTTCTTTCTTTTGTCTCTCCCTCTGAGCTGACCAAAGGAAATGTTCTTTGTGATTTCAGTCATTTGGAACCAAATTACAATAGCTTTGTAGGTCTCTTTTGTAGATCTGTTTTCCTGAATTCAGATTTGAAGTCTTTGAAGCCCACCTCTGACAGTATGAAACTTTTCATAAGGGAAAGTTTTTGTTCTTTTATTTTACTGTTATTTTTTTGTGCTCCCAACATTTTAATTATGGTCTGGTTATTATTGCTTTTCCTTTTCCCCAAAATGAACTCTGTGGGAGCCAAAAATAATTGGAAGCATGATAAATCTAAAAAGGAAAGGAAACTGAAGCTATGATCTTTTGCTTGTTTCTCTCTGTAGACTCTTAAATCTGATAGGCAGTACCTTCAGACATTAACATCTGACTAGACTGAATAATTCTGACATTTAAAGACATCATAAATAACCATTTAGCATAATAGTCCTTAGAGATTTGAACAATTCCTGAATAAAACTGTGTATGTTTCAAATCTGAATTGTTGGTTTCACTTGTTTGCTCAGACTTATTCTAAAATGTAATTTCCATTTCAACTTCAGACTCAGAAACAGGTATTATTTATTATAAGAAAATACTAAAAATTATTTTTTGGAGAAGTCTGTCATTGAAGTGAGAGAAAAATGAATTGGACTTTGTAACCTTGCATAAGGTCTGACACTCCAGAAATAGTTGGGATATCCGGGAAGCTTGATCTCTGGCAACCTTTAGCAGTTGTGTTAGACTGTGTTTTCTTTGATTTCTTGTAGCATGCAGTTAACTTTTTTCCAGTTAGTACTATGTTAACATTTGTACGTGGTACAGTTAATGAACCTTGTCATTTAGCTGCCTAAAGTCCCATTACACTTCTGTCATTATTAAAAACATCTCCTTTCATGATCAAAATTGATGTCTATGAGAGAGCAGTAAAAAGAAAATAAATTGCATATTAGCAATGTCGTTTTGGGAAAGATTTGTTTTATTACAATATACATCAAAAGAAATAACATTATGCACAGAGTCTTTAATTAACACAATTGCTTTTAAATGTTGATGTTTAGAATTAATTATATTGGCTATAAAGTGTCATTTTTTTCCTGCCACAGATATAGTATGAAGGTTAGAAACTGAGCATTGATGTGTTGACCTTAATTTTCTCCAGGGCAAAAGAAAGCATTATGCTGACTCAGTACCTTTCATCTTCATACCAGAAGGACATAGACATTAATGTTTTGGGTTGGGGTTTTTTGGTTGTTGTTGTGATGGTTTTGTTTTTTTTGGTTTTGTTTTGTTTTGTTTCTTTTTTTTTGGTTTGGTTTGAGTTGTTTTTTTTTTTTTGCCTAATTCACTATGTAAATTGCCATTATTTTAAGTTTGTGCTGCTTTCAGCTACAATATTTCAATGTAAAGTTTATAACCATTGTTGAATTCTAATGCTTTGGATTAGAGAAAAAGAAATAGGAGAAGAGAAAAAAAGAAAAAAAATTGTCCATATAGCTCATGGTAATTAGGGGGCTTATTAAACCACATTCTATTGAGCCCTTAGTACTTTCTAAAGTCAGAAGAGGAAAGCAGAGAGAGATTTCTTCAAACCACTCTAAATGATGCCAGCCCTTAATGTGAATTTTATGATCATCCTTCCATCGAGGACCATAGTATTTAGCCTATAAACTCTTGTTGAAGGAAAAGGGAAAGGTATTACAAGGTAAAAGTTCTGCTTTCTTGCTTTACACACCTTTAAAGAGGGTACACAAGGAGACGATGGGAGCAAACTCATGTCAGCCTTTTCTAATGTACAACTTTACATCATATTGTGTCTGTTCTGTGAAACCGCATTGAAGGGTTCAGACATGAAAGGTGCAAGCTGCCACTTACTTCATAATATTTCTTTTGAAGTTAATCAAGTCAAGTCTTCGTTGTTTTCCTCAAAGTATGAGGTCTAACCCAACAAAATGTGATATTGTTACAATGATGTGTTGGAGATATCCGTGGATGTCAGTCTCTTGGGTTTTCCCAGTAGCTTAGTCTTGAAATGAAGGATAGGTGTGTTGTACGTTCTCTTTGCATTGCTCCTCTAAGCTTTACAATGGTGATCTATAATTCATAAGTTCAGGAATATGAACTCTCTGCCCTGGTTATTTATAGACTTGACTCTCCATTTTTGATATGTATTTTAAATTAATAATGTAAAAATCTATTGATTGTATTTATGTGTTTCATTTAATATACAGGAATGCTTGCTGGGGCATTTATGGGATAGTAGAAATATCTCAAAGGGAGAGATGATGGCTGACATTTAAAATCTGCACTGAAGAGGAGTTTGGATTGTTGTGATTTTAAATTAATATTGCATCTTTTGAGCCTCAAAACAGGGTGACAAACACTTGGAAATGTTTTAAAGTATTGTACCAAGTTAACTCTCTCCTTTTTTCTGCTGGTGTTAGCATTCCCCACAAAAATTAGACCTTACATTGTGAGATATTAACAGAACACAATGGATGATGGTGTCACTTATTACAAATTTACAAGCTCTGTAGCTGTTTTCTCTAAATATTGAATATAAGAACTAAGCACTCCTTGAAGAAAACAAGCACCAGGTTTATTCTAAGTCAAAGAGCAGCTAAATATCATTGCATATTTGTAAAACCACTATTTCAGATGATTATAAGCAGGAACATTATTCTGGCCTCACTAGTCCTCTGGTCTATAGGAACATCTATTAGCCAAAATGATCTGTCAGTTTTTTTGGCTTGTGATGCATAGTCATCCAGCAACCCATTTTGTATTGAACCTCATGGGTTAATATTTTGTAAGAGTTAGTGCAGCATTCTGTGTATTGTGCATGAAGTAAATCCTAAACTGTGTTATTAATTACTTTTTTTGGAAATATGCAAGACTTATGATGAGTCTTTATTTTGCAAAAAATTACTGAGCATATAAATTAGCTCTAAAGTGAATGTGTTTAAGTTAATAATTAATATGATGCATTTCTGTTATCTCTGAATAATTCGTATTGCCTTGTGACCTTACTCTTTGACAAGCTGTTCAACTTGAGTCCAAAGAAGGTTCAAATGCAATCTCCACTACTTTCTATGGACCAATCTCAAACTAGTGGTAAAACTCATGTAATTAAACTCAGAAGAGCTCTGTAGAGGGAAAAAAAAAGAAAAAAAAAAGTTAGGCCAAACAATTGTTTATAATCAATTATTTGATTTATTTGCTTATGTACATACTTACTGTGACATTAATTTGCAGACAGTAGTGACTACTACTTGCCCATAATGGTGTTATGACTACAACACCAAACTAGTCACACCTTTTGATTTTCTGAACTCTGTAGAAGATGTTTTTATTTTCCTCCTTTTCTCCAGTGTAAATGCAACCAATAAAGTACAGAAGTATTAAAAAGGTTTTACCTTCAAGTACCAGGGTAACAAGATATATATAGTTTGGNTAATGTTGCAATCTTTTTGCTGCTGCTGAGCAGTGCTTGCACAGAGCCTTAGGCTTTGTCTGCTTTTTGTAGTGCCACACTGGGGAGGAAGTTAGGGGTGTGTGGGAAGCTGGTAAGAAACAAATGCAGGACAGCTGATCCCAAGTGACCAAAGGGATGTTCCATACCATATGACATCATGCTCAGTATGTGAAGTTGGGGGAAGAAGGAAGAAGAAAGGAGGAAGGAAGAAGGAGGATATTTGGAGAGATGGCACTTGTCTTCCCAAGTAACTTTTGCACATGGTGGAACCCTGCTCTCCTGGAGATGGTTGAACACCTGCCCATGGGAAACAGTGAATTAATTCTTGTTTTGTTTTGCCTGTGTGTGTGAGTTTTTCTCAACCCACAAGTTTTCTNGCCAAACAATTGTTTATAATCAATTATTTGATTTATTTGCTTATGTACATACTTACTGTGACATTAATTTGCAGACAGTAGTGACTACTACTTGCCCATAATGGTGTTATGACTACAACACCAAACTAGTCACACCTTTTGATTTTCTGAACTCTGTAGAAGATGTTTTTATTTTCCTCCTTTTCTCCAGTGTAAATGCAACCAATAAAGTACAGAAGTATTAAAAAGGTTTTACCTTCAAGTACCAGGGTAACAAGATATATATAGTTTGGTCTCCTTTCCTTTTTCCTGCCTGACACTAGACTTCATGTTGCTTTTCCTGTGAATGAGCTCAGATGCTCAAATTATTAAATATGAATATGAGGACACTTTAGCACAAGTAGTAAAACTACACTTAAGGTAAATTTATTTTTTTCACATTTGAAATATCTAAATATCTCTTTTGAGTCAGACTTTTATCTGGGGTTTGTGTGCATAGAGGGAAGGGTTTATTTTTATTTTGTGACTTCTCAAGCAAGTTTCATAATATGCTTATATGTGCTAGAAAATGCACTTCAGGCATTACTACCCTGATGCTTAGAATGGTGCAGCCAAATACTTTCTGGTAATCAATAAGGTTCCTGTAGAAGGACTCGCTTAAAGTATCTTGCTGATTTCTTTAGATTCATAATGTAAAAATCTATTTCTAATTTCCTTTGCTTTTGCTAGATTGTATGTTTTGAAAGGCTTTTTAATCTTGCAGCAACTAAATACTTTATATATCAATGTATGTGGAATGCCTATCAAGGGGAAGACTTTCAGTATCTTATTTTTAAGCAATGTAAAAGTGAATTTTGATACTTCTGATAGTTATGAGAGAAGCAAATTAATATTTCTATTTACAAGTGCACAGATTCTACATGTTTGGGTCTATATGGACTGTCTTAATGTTATAAGTTAGACAATATTATCCCATCAAGAGCATTGGAAATAACAAATCTTATTGTACCCTTTCTTATTAATATTGCAGTAATAACACTGGATGTTTTGTTTAATTGTCTAAAGACAATTTCCCTCCATTAGATTTTTGAGTCAGTTCTAGGGCAGAGAGAAATTAATTCCTAATTAATTCCTGTGTCCTAGTACACACTGCAATATGTACTGTGTACATTTTTAGAAAGTACGTGTATCACTGTGATGGTTTTAGGTGGGATAGAGTTAATTTTCTGCACAGTGGCTAGGATAGGGCTGTATTTTGTTTATGATTGTGGTGAACATGATAATGTTGCAATCTTTTTGCTGCTGCTGAGCAGTGCTTGCACAGAGCCTTAGGCTTTGTCTGCTTTTTGTAGTGCCACACTGGGGAGGAAGTTAGGGGTGTGTGGGAAGCTGGTAAGAAACAAATGCAGGACAGCTGATCCCAAGTGACCAAAGGGATGTTCCATACCATATGACATCATGCTCAGTATGTGAAGTTGGGGGAAGAAGGAAGAAGAAAGGAGGAAGGAAGAAGGAGGATATTTGGAGAGATGGCACTTGTCTTCCCAAGTAACTTTTGCACATGGTGGAACCCTGCTCTCCTGGAGATGGTTGAACACCTGCCCATGGGAAACAGTGAATTAATTCTTGTTTTGTTTTGCCTGTGTGTGTGAGTTTTTCTCAACCCACAAGTTTTCTAGCTGTGATCCTTCCAATTCTTTCCGCAGTCCCGCTGGTGGGGGCGTGAGTGAGTGGCTGCGTGGTGCTTGACTGCTGGCTAGGGTTAAACCACAACAACCATCAACATTGTTAAATAGCAGGCCTCCTTTTCTTTTCTTTTCTTTTTTTTTTTTTTCCTCTACAGCCTGTGTTCAATATTCCAAATGTTAAGCTATCAAGACAGACAATTATGTGTTAATTAGTTTTGTCAATTCTGCCTGATGTGGTTTTTTGACTTTGCTTACTACACTCTACGTGCTT
Source organism: Sclerurus mexicanus (assembly GCA_013396755.1). Classification (NCBI taxonomy): domain Eukaryota; kingdom Metazoa; phylum Chordata; class Aves; order Passeriformes; family Furnariidae; genus Sclerurus; species Sclerurus mexicanus. The sequence continues at coordinate 1,601,945 of VWZF01003010.1, forward strand.
TGACTTTTCAGGACATCTACAAATCTTAGCTTATTTTTATTGTACAGCCTCTGCTAACCAATATATTTTTTAATGAGAAATCAGGATCCCTCCCATCTCCATCTTTCTTATTTTATCTATACTATTTTATTCCCTCTTTGTTTATTTTTTTGTTTAATCCAGTTATGTTGTTCTTTTTTTATTCCTGCTAAAGTGACCAATTCAATATAGAAACCCAAGATAATGAGCTAAAGGCTATACAATATGTAGTATGATTCTTAATGCCATGTTTCAGCTTCTCTGGCCTTTTCCTGACCTTTCTCCAAAGTAAAAATAAAATCTAAACTCAAAATCCTTGATCAAACCCAATGTAACAGTTTTTTCCCCTTCCCATTATAGTTGACAGAATTCAGAAGGAATTTTATCTAGAAATTAATTTAGTTTCCTTCAGACTTATTGATCTGCTTGAGACTATGAAAAATCTGAAGTAGGTTTAGAAAAATGAAGAGCTTTAATTGTCAATAATTATTCAGGACAGTGAAGTGCTGAAACAGCTATTTGCCAGTTTTCACCTTTTTCAGTCAGATGTGGAAATATGCCTTTCATCTGGGAAAAGTACTGACAGAGTATCCTTCTCTAGTGGCTGCAATATATATTGACAGCTTAATTAATTATAAGGCAGGGTAGAAACCAGAGTCAATTATGAAGAAAAGAAATCAAAATTCCAACCTGTGATTTCCTTGTGGTTTTCTCAAACAAACCATTGTCTGATAAAATATGCACTGATGTCAGATAAACAGAAAATTAACTATTTGGAAGAAAAAAAAAAACCTAAATTGCACTTTTCAAGACCCTTCAGGCTCAATGCATGTTCATAATAATATTCCCTACCTTGTTGTTTGATTTAGAGTGCAAGCTGGTAGGTTTTGCCTGGAACATCTTCATTTTTCTGTAGGTAGAAAATGCTAAATGGGTCTCAGAAATTATAAATTTCATAGAAAAAGAATAATTCCCAAGATAGTGATGGTAAGAGCAGTTGAGGACAGAAAAGTTTGAGCTTAGCTTTTTCCCATTATGACCATTATTGACAAAGCTCTACAAGGTAGTGAGCTTTTCACTCCAAGTAATGTTCAGACTTTGTATTTTTAAAAAGGGAGTCAAAAAAAAAAAAAAAGAAAAAGTAAAAAGCATCTAGGTCTAAGATCATATTGCTCAAAGGAAACAATTTAGAACTAGCTCCTAGTTGTGTTCAGTACCCAGTTACTGAAGCTGTGGACAAGCTCGAAGAGCAAGAGTGACTGGGAAGACCCAACACAAATTTACCAAGGACAATTGTGTTTGGCCAATAATTGCCTTCTACTGAAGAGATTACCAACACTATAGAAGGGTGGAGCTCTGGATGTTGACCTTGATCTTCGCAAGGCTTTTGACATATTCTCCCATAGTATACTTATGGGTAAACTGATGAGATATGGATGAAATATGGATAAGAAGCTTGATGGAAAATTTCTGGCAGAAAATGTTGTGATCAAAACTACTAAGTCCATGTGGAAATTGGTTACAAAAGGCATTTCTCACTTTGCTACTGAACCAAACTGGGTGTAGCTGTTAATGCTTTGAAATGCAGAGCTGGTGTTGAGAGGCATCTCAAATGTAGAAGTGGGCTGAAAATAATCTCAAGAAGTTCAACAAAAGGAATTGAAAAATCCTACACCTTGGATGGAATAACCCCATACAACCATACAGGCTGGGACAGAGCAGGTCTTCAGAAAATACACTGGGCACCTAGATGGCCCACAAGTTAAATATGAGTCAGCAATGTGTCCTTGTAGTGACGTATTCTCCAGGTGCATTTTGGGCTTTATTAGCAAGAATTTAGCAGCAGGTGAGAAGCTGCTCGTGATGACGAAAGACAAAGTTGGTTATTGTTGGAGCAGATTCATCAGAAAGTGACCAAGATGGTCAATGAGGTGAACCACAAGAAGTACAAGAAGAGTCTGAGAGAACTGGTTTTGTTCAATCCTAAAAAGAGAAGGCTAAGGGGAGATCTAGATGCTGTCTTCAAATATATCCTGATAAAAGACAATCATCCTGGATGGGCTCGGTGACAGGATAAGAAGCAAGACAACCAATCTGTAACAAGTAAAATTCCAACTGTATACAGGAAAATGATTTCATTGTGACAAAGTACAGCACAAATCATTAGTTGCCTTTAGTCTAATTTTTCCCTGCTGTGAGAAGAAAGTTGAACCTAATAACCTCCAGAGGTCACTCCAACCTAAATTATGCCGTGATTACATCCTAAAACATATTCTCCCTTTCTGTGTGATTACTAAGCTACTACTCAAAATATAGACTTTTGTTAGAAGATAATCATCTAGGTATTTTACTAGTACAGATTTGTTTATTTAGACAGAAGATGCAGAGACAATATACTATTTCTTTGAACACATTAGGGGCAAATACCAGGAGGCAGTTTCTCAACTCCATGGATTTTTTTCTATTCATCTCTGCTAAAATAAATCTTCATGTTCCTTGTATTCACCATGCTAAAGTTCCTCTTTCCCCAGTATCTCTAGGGGGTTTAGTTTTCAGCACTCTCCAGCTGACACACCACTCTTTCCCAACCCATTCCCAAGTAGCAAAGAGTTAGTTTGAGCTGGCCTTTGCTCCAAGTTTTGTGTGTTATGAGCGCATCTGTCTTGTATCACATAATCTCTAAAAGTGTTTTTGTTTTTTTCAGGGATTTTCTGTCTGTTTGGAATGTTCTGTTTTGTTCTATTTGTAGAGAAGTCAGGTTTGGGTTTTGGTTTTTCTTTTAATATTTTTAGGAAAAAGAAAGTCAAGTGACATTCTTAACACAACTGTCTGTCTAGAAAACTTAACCTATTTTGAGATTGGGTGGAAGAGAAATTACCATAATTTAGATGAGACTAGAAGCCTTGACATTTCATAACTGCATGATTTCCTTATGGAAAAGTTGACATTCTCTCTGGAAGATGTGAAAATAATAACAGCCCCTCAAACAGGGAGCTGACTTACCATTGTGTCAAAATTATATCACAACATGGAAATTTCACTGTAGATGTGTTTTCCTATTGTGATAAGCACATCTTAAACCATAAATTCATATTCATTCCAGGCATAACATCAACAAATTCTGTCAAAATCTGTAATGCTCAGAAATGAAAGATATGATTGTATAAAGTAATCAGCAACCTTCATAACAATACAACAGAAATATAGCTCTCTTTTTCAATAAGAAGTTTGTTTCATTTGTTTGGTTTTTTTCTGGCTTCGAGTTTGGTTTTTTTTTTTTAAACATCCATAAAATGCCACAGGCTTTCAGAATTCAGTGACACGAAAAGCCACCAAAGAAACATTAAGGTGTTTCTTTCTTATTTTAAGATATAAAAAATGTCTGTGTAGACAGAATGTTTGTAAAGCTACCTTAAAATAAGGACAAGTTAAATTAATCTTACAGTTCTTTTACTTTTTAGTGGTATACTTATGTATACTTTAAAAATAAAAAAAAACAAAATAGGTAAATGAAACAATTTTAGCTACACTGTTCTTTGTCTTCCAGGCATATAGCTCCAAATAGGATAATTACTTGGAGTATAATTTAATAGACACACTTTAATAGACATAATTTATTGAGCATTTTTAAAAATCATTAGTGCATAACACTATCTTTCCCTTTTTTTAAATGTGGTTCATTGCTTTCTTGTTATATTTGAATGTCCAATTCATATTCTGCAATAAAATTGTATTATGTAGGAATCTTCTGGTTGGAATATAAAGGTGCATCTCAAAGACTTTTATGGTATGTACATACATCTCTTGTTAGCCACTGTTACGCTCTAGCATCATGTGGCTCCTCCAGTTAGAACTATAAGGGGTAAAAGCCTATCTTGGCTTTTCATCTCTTTTACTTGAAAGACAATTCCTTTCTTCACTCAAAACAGAGTGCATTTTGACATAAAAACGAAGTGTGAGAGGAAAGTTCTCAGGTCAATTTTTTCCTTTACAAGAACAATAACTTTGTCAAACTTTAAATGCTCACTGACATACAGAGTGGCAGCTATATTGCAAGGTTATTGCAGAAGAGCAATTGGGGTTGGAGAAAGATTTTTCTGGTTCTACATTCCCCATTGTTACTGAGTGTTTTAAAACAATACACCATTGCTGATTATTGGGGGGGGGGGTGTGGTTTACATCATGTCTTCACATGTGAATATTTTTAGGGAGATGTGTTTCCATTGACAAGTTATGATAGGCTTTATGTAGTCAGATTTTTTTTCTTTTGCAATACAAAGAGTATTAATTCAGTTATGACAAAATTTGTATTTGGTCCAGATTTGCATTTGGTCTAGAATTTTTAAGTGTCACAGGAGCATGTTACAGATAAATCCTTAGTATGTGTGTGGAAATTTGTATTCCTCTTCTGATACTAACTTTTGAAAAAGAATCTTCAACCTTGATATTGTGAGTATCAGATTTGACTTTAGTGGAGTCAGAGTTTCAATCCCAGAGGTAAAATGTTGAAGAATTTAATGTTATTACAAAATGCTTTTTCAGAACAATATTTAAGCAGAAATATTTCAGTTATGCAAATGATACTTCATTTCAAAACATTAAAGAAAAAAGCCTGGGTCATCTCCTTGCACTTTCACAGGGGAAAAAATGCTTTCAGGCATGGAGTCTGTGTTATGCTTGTTATAGTACAACAGAGCAGAAGTTTTGCACAGGAAAATAGGGCACATAGTATAATATTCACATGTTCCTTGAATCATAAAGTATTTCCTGGTTTCATATCATAAATTTCCTTTGATATCACTTGTGGACATTTATGAAGAGCAGAAATGGAAATATATTCAGAAACACATAAATAAATACAGAATGATACTTCTTGTTATAACCTTCTTCATTATTGAACTAAAACACATAAGCAGCAACATTTTGAAAAGTATTAAACTCTTAGAAAGTATTAAACTCCAAGACAGAGTATTCAGTCTGCAATAGATTTTGTTTTCAAAAGTATAAAGAATTTGTGAACATCTGGAAGCAATTAAACACTAATGTGATTCCTGTCATAACATTCATCAAATGCAAAAAAGGAGAAATAAGCAAAGGTTTCAGCAATTACTGATGTGTTTTCATACATATTTATAAAGTTCTCACATTTATACTTATATTACGTTTTGCACATATATCAATAAATATGTATAAATGTGAAAGTATGCATGTGTCCATATGTGTGTACAAAGAATTCATGATGTTGTAATACCATGCATATGTTTTAGTAAGATAAATTTGAGGGTCCATGCTAAACCAGATTTCTTAGTTATCATGAAATGATTTGGAAAGATCCCAGAAGAAATAATACATTCTTAAATGTAATAATTGTTCTGCGCTTAGGAGCAGTCTACTTTTGGAGACCATTATTTTGGGCCACACTGGATTTAAAAGCTATGATTAGGCCTATCAAGAAAGCAGGAATTGCTCCTGTCCAGAGAGCTTCTGCTTTGTGGAAAGTACAGAAGTAAGTTTGGCACAATATTCACGAAGATTTGTATAAAAGAATGAAATTATTTAAAATAGTACAGCTTCTTATTATCTCACAACTTCATGTCCCTCAAACTACTTTCACTCTTAGACCAACAAAACCAAGTCAAATCTGCTTCCTGTAGCCCTTTCATGCAGAGTTGCTGGACTGAAACTGAATTCTAAGATGACATTAACAAAAACTAAAGTACAGGCAAACTTTCTTAAGTTTATTTTAAAATTTCTGAGACAAAAAAATTTAGAACTAAGTGACAAGAGCAACCATAGCCTTGAGGACTGTTAAGCTGGAGTAGATATTGCGGCTTGATTATTAAATATATATAAGCATACCTTAAATATGCATATTTTAAAGACTAGTTTATGAGATCAACTATAGCTTTGATATTGATGCTAATATAGTACAGACACATTGATAATTGTTAGAATATGAACAATAAAAAGGCAAATATAACTGCAGAGAAGGGCTAATGGAGGTTTATAAGGCACAATGATAGATTTCCAGAGTTTTGGTTTAACTTTTACAAGTTCTGCTGTAGGATATACACCTTGTATGCGAAACCAGGCAGCTATTTATAGATGTGGCCTCCGGTATCTTTCAGGGGATAACAAAATAAACACATGAATTTTAGGAGTGAGACATGTTAATTTAAAGGTTTTTAATTTATGTGGTGAGTATCTGTCTGCTGACATCTGTAAAAGCTCATTTATTGTCATAAAAATACAATGACTCATAAATGACTTCTTTTTTCCCTCTTCTCTGTAATTCCATTTCCTCCAGAGAAAAACAGATGTCAGCTTCCTGAAAGAGAAAACAATGTTTCTTATCTTAAACAGTGGTTGTCAAATCAATGCATCTCTCAATTTGGCTCAAACAAAATGCCCTACTTGGAATCTATAAGTGGAAATGATAGAACAAATTTTTCTTGAATATCATTATTCTTATCTTTTCTAGGTCTTTCAGAGGAAGCAGAGTTTTCTTCTTCTGGAGCCGTAGAAAAATAATAAGACTGTAAGCATGTGCTATAAACTAAAATTGCCAGCTGGTCAAGGGAGGTGATTGTCCTGCTCTGCTCTGCACTGCACTGGTGCAGCCTCACTTTGAGTGATGTGTGCAGTTTTGGGAGCCACAATATAAAAAAGACATGAAGCTATTAGTGTCCAAAGGAGAGCAATGAATATGGTGAAGGGCCGTGAGGAGAAGCTGTATGAGGAGCATATTAGGTCACTTGGTTTGTTCAGCCTGGAGAAGACTGAAGGAGTCTGCAGCTTGCTCATGAGGGGAAGATGAGGGGCAGACCCAATCTCTTCTCTGTGGTGACCAATGACAAGACTGAGGAAATGACATGCAACTGTGCCAGGAGAGGTTTAAGTTGAGTATGAAAAAAAAGTCCACCCAGAGGATGGTTGGGCACTGGGAAAGGTTCCCCAGGGCAATGGTCACAGCACCAAGCCTGACAGAGTTCAAAAACTGTATGGACAATGGTCTCAGGAACCTGGTGTCTTTTTTTGGGTGGTCCTCTGCAAGACCACCAGTTGGACTTTGATGATCCTTATGTGTCCCTTCCAACTCAGAATATTCTATGATTCTGTACAAATCCTATGTTTTTCCTCAAAGTGATACTGCAGTGACAGTTTGAGGGTCTCCCTTTTGCTGGATGCATCTGCCTTAACATTTTAAATGGAAGAGCTAGTTGTGCTTAGTTTGGTTTGAAAGCTGTGCTTTTCAGACTGCTTTGATTCTGGGAGTGGAGCAGCTTTGGGAGTGCATAATCTAGATTTCCTTCTATTCTGGAAGATGCTTGCTAGATGCCCACATTGAATGCCATCCAACAGCTATTGGGAAATCAGGCCCCAGTCAGTGATAACTTAAGTCTAATGTATGTATTTGGATAAGGATTTATATACATGTGTACACTTTCTTTACTAGTATGTCTGTTTTACGAGTGTTATTCTAGCTTTTGAGTGTTCTGTGGTATGTGAAAGGGCAGTAAATCAGATCTAATGAGTGTAAAGTGTTGAAATTAACTCTGTATGATGCCTAAGTACATGCATTTCTTCTAATGAAACAATAACTTTTTCCTTCTTATTTTGTCATATTACCATAATCTGAGATTGTTTATGATAATAGTAGGGTATGGAAAACAAACAAAAAAACCAACAAAACAAAAACACCTAAACCCAAACCAACAAACAAAAAATGAACAAAGAAAACCCCAACAAAACAAACCCCAAACAATTAAAAAAAAAAAAAAAGAGAGAGATAAAAAACAACCCAAAAAGTAGGATTTTAAGTAACATAATTTGCTTCCACAAAAGTAGCTTTATTCCTTCGTTTACATGTCAGCTTCCCAGCTGCCCGCTTTATGGCTCTTCAGGGGTTGTTTTCTTTAAAGATATACCAATCCATAATACACCTGCTGTAGGTGCACACTTTGAGATGAAAAAAACATAAATCCAAACTCCAAAAACCACTGTTATTTTTTTTTCATGCAAGTAGGGCTTTGAAATAAAAATTCGCCAGACAGAAATTGCACAATTGTGTCTGATATTCAGCCTCTTAGCAGTCATGTACTCTAGGAGAATAAGAAGTGGATGGCCTTTTTGTATGTGAAGCAGTGATACATTCTGAAAACCAATGGGGCAGGACTCCTTTTTCAAACATTTATGGACCAATTCATACCCTGGAGTGGTGGTGTGTCTGTATAGTCTCTATAACAGCAACATTATGTGTCATGAAACTAGCTACCTGATATACTATGAAAGACAGGGGAAAATAGGTTGGAATACAAGAAAAAGAGTTGTCCATGATCAGACTGTTTTTGTATAATAATAGCATTTTTAGAAAGGGGGAGGAGAACTCTAAAATAGCAATGTTTCTACATACAAGTTACTTTGATGTTTTTCATCAAATTACTTTCTTGTTATTTTCCAGCATATTAACAGAAACCTGTAGCTGTACTTAGCACATAAGTGAACTCAGACTATGTGGTTTTCACCATTTACCCTTTAGCCTGACATTTTTTTGGTGTAATTGTCCTGCTCTGAAAATTATCAAAACACTTATTGACTTGAAAAGATCACTCAGCTTACCCCACAAATACCAGGCTTTTCATGTGGTGGTATGGGTGACAGAAACTGTGGTCAGTGCATGAATGGGAATGGTATGAAATGACACAAATGCTATAAAAATCACTTTTAATGGGCATTGCCTATTAATAAATACTTCTTGAATTGGTTGTGCTTGTCTCTGATGATTAGCAATTTTCTATCTCCCTCTGTAGATGAGGAAGAATTGTATATTATGTCTTCAATCACAGTACACAATTGGTGTCCACCATCTTCTAGAGTGGTCATCACTACCTTCTATTCTGACAAGCTCTCAGGGTTTGGTGTTTGGTTTTGTTTGTTTGGTTGGTTGGGTTTTAATGTATCCTTTGTTGATTATATGCAGATATTGGCAGGGCTGGTTTTCAAGTTTTCCCCTTTTTGGGGGGGGGTGGTAGGGTGGGGTGGGGGATGGGATAATGTGGTGTTGCTTTGACTTTTAAAGTATCACTGATAAGAAATGCAATTTCTAATCACCATTTTAATAACTCTTTCTTACTTCTTTGAAAAGTTAAATGTCTTTGTAATTTAACATTACTTAGTTAAAAAATTATTTGGTAAGCTGGCTCTATTAACCTTCGAATACTTACTTCCAAAAACAGTTATTTCATTTTGGAAGAAACAGACTGCCCCTAAACTACAAGTAAGCAGAGAAATCAGTTATGTTTCCATGACATAAGGCCAACTAGAACATGTTGGAATATTAGAATTTACATCAGCCAACATTGATTTCATGGTCTCATAGCTTGTTTTATAGTGATTTGTATGGTGAAAAATTAATCACAGGTTATTTGGATTAAGAATTTTAAAAGAAATATTATATTTTTTCCTTTTCACTCATCTTTCTATACTAGGATGAATCAAAAGTAAATGGGTGTGAATTTTATTAATTCTTAGAACTCAGAAGAAGTTTCTGATTAGTGTTTGGTATTTTGACTGCTTCATGATATAATAAGTTATAAAGATGTACTGGTCTGAACAGAAGTGACTATGTTCTAATGTCCAGTCCTATGGAATAGATCTCACTAAGAACTATAATTTTATTGTGAGATGTATTCAATTCTGTCAATTAAAAAAAAAAAAAAGAAAAAAATGATTAGCCAGTGATTATTCAGATGGTTAAAAGAAAACATAATTAAGATTTTCTTTTTTTCAATTTTATTCAGAACTTCAGAATACCATACCACCTCAGTTTTGGTAGTTGATGCATTTAGGGCATTATTATTTATTTTTGAAGACAAAATTTTATACTAAGTTAACATTCTTGTGTTTGCTTTTCAAAAGTTAATTTAAATGAAAATAATTTTGGCATTTCCAAATATTATTTTGCTATAAGTGAGATTTTCCTGGGGAAAAAAATGTGGTTTATTTACAACTTTAATTTTAATTGGAGAAATTATATGAACAATTTCAGTGATATTTCCTTCTAAATTCAATGGTAGTTAGAATGATTCATTTGTCACTCAGAATTTTTATACAATTGTTTTAAGAAACTGAATACACAATACTGAGCATTTCTAACAAAATAAGACTATAATTGTTAGCTCACCTAAAGAAAATGGCCTACCTGCTGACAACTTCCTCTGTTCCTCTTACCTGGCTTCACTTGGAATCCTGAGTAGGGCTTATTTTGAAATTTAGGGGGAAATTTTTGAAACCTATTTTGGAGTAAATCCCCTTCTGCTGAAGCCTTTCTTTTCCATTGGAACACATCTGATAAGGAAAATGCCTAAGATTTGTTAGGTTTTTTCCTAAATTCTTGGTCAAGATAAAATTTCAGGACTATCTAGAAATACTGAAATGACAGGTAGCCCAGAAAAGAGCAGAAGCCTCAAAAGCTATCAGTGTTCTCAGTTACTCTACAGAGCAGAAGCAGCCACAACTGGAGAAGGCAACAAAATGCTATTTTGTTAACAGTTGCATGATATGAAATAAAAGTGCAGAGTTTAAGAAATGGGAGAACATGAAAAATCTTCTTTTAACATAATAAAAATCGTTCACTTGCTAAATTTTTCCTGGCACAAGCTCTTTGGGGAACAAGCCCCCTCTTCAATGAAACTGGTCTCCTCAGTCATAGGACGACCTGGGTTGGAAGAGATCTTGAAGTTTATTAGTTCCAATCTCCAACATGGGCGGGGATACCAAACACTAGATCAGGCTGCTCAAAGCCCCATCCAGTCTGAATTTGTGTATTTCAAGGGATGGGGCATCCTCAACTTCTCTGAGCAACGTGTTTCAGGACCTCAGTCTCCCTCACAGCAAATAATTTATTCATAACATCCAATCTAAGCCCATCCTCTTTCAGTTTAAAGCCATTGTCTCTTGTCTTATCCCTATCTGCCCATGTAAAAAAAGTCACTCTCTCTCTTTTTATAAGCCCCCTTTAAGTATTGGAAGGCCCCAATGAGGTCTCCCCATAGCCTTCTTTTCTCCAGGCTGAACAACCCCAAGTATCTCAGCCTGTCTTCATAGCAGAGGTGCTCCAGCCCTCTGGTTATTTCTGTGGCCGTCCTCTGAACCTGCTCCAACAGGCCCATGTCTTTCTTGTGCTGAGGCCCCCAGAGCTGGATGCAGTACTCCAGGTGGTAGGTAGTATTAGGGCTGAGTGAGAAATTACCTGCCCTGAACGAGTGGAGGAGAGAATTACCTGCATTAAGTTGTTGGTCACACCTTTTTTGAAGCAGCCCAGAATACACTTCCCAATTAGGTAATTCTCAAGAAATGGGCTGTTACTATCTACAACTGTGTCTTTCCATTATTCGCATTCTTTATCCCAGTGTAACAAGACCACAAATCTGTTCCAGAATGTGTCCATGTTTTGTTCCTGATTTTCATATACAGTGCAAATCCCGTCCTCTGCAAAATAGCTGTATGTAATGTTGCATTCAGAAACAACTGGCAACATATTCAGTCTCTCAGTCACTATAAAACATAGTATTATGCCTATAGACAGAGCAATAGCAAGTGATAGAAACAGCTTAAGGGTCTTTTATGTCCTTAGTAATATTTAAAATAAGAATATCCAAAAAAAATTCTGGTCTGAAATAGATTGCTCAGAAGATACTGTACACATCAGTGGTGTTCTGTTAATCTATGACTCACTGATTCCTCCCAACTGCCAAATAACTTCTGATATCCTGTAGGTTAATAAATAATTTACTTGCTGTTAATAGATCTAAAATCTGATGTTCCTGTTGTAGGACTATATTGAGCCAAGTCATTCAGACTTAGTAATGAAAAAGCCAAAGAAGTGATGTTGAATTAATGTTTACTCAGAGTGTCCTTGGACTATTCACCATAAGCACTTGACTGTCAGTAAATTCTATAAATCTGACTTTAATAGTTATTTAATATATAAACTTTTCTTTTATACAACATTCCCCCCCCCCAAATAAAAAATCCCCGTATTTTCTAATCATAGATATTTGGAATTCCATGCTTGTCACAGCATGTAATAAACAGGAGATGGACACAATTATCTTCATGCTTCCCTTCCAACTCAAGATATTCTATGATTATATGTTTAAGGAAGAAAGCAACCAGGTTGAACCTTTGACTCCATTTCACTTTGTAACTGCGACTATCTGCATAGCTGAAGATGCACTGTAAACACAATAATATAACCTCATCTTCATTCTTCTATTCTTTGTTCCCACAGTGTATGGGTTTGTTTTGGGCTGAAATGCTTTGTGTTCTAAATTAATTCCATCAAGTAAAGAGTCAGTCACAGTCTTCCTTCAAATGAAGGCAACTTAGAACAAATTTGTCAAAACAGCAACATTAGGAATATGTTTAACTAGACTGTGTGTATAGTTATAAACCAATGTAAGAGCTTTGTTGAAATATGGTTTTATTAAAGAAAATGTATTTTTATGTAGCTTCTCTCTCAGCTTCCTTCTTATTTACAGAAAGGTACATTTTTTCTGCAAATGTGAAACATAAATTTGCAGACTAATTTGTTCAACACTAACACAAACTTGGTTGTACAGTTTAACATTAAACTGAAACAATGACTAGCATCAGGAAAGGATTTAAAAACTTTTAAAATTGTGTTAATGATTGTGCAGTAATTTCTTTTTTCTAACACAAGCAGATGAAGATGAGCAGTAAGAAGGTACAATATTATGATTTTTTTTCCCTACATCGATATTATAGAAGTGCATTAAAATAAGTATATGTAGAGGAGATCAAATAAATTCACACTCAACACCTAATTAGCTTATGCTGAATTTGATTATTCTGGTTCACCAGGTTCTAAAATTAGGTTACTAATGTATAATTATATACTGTTTGTGGAAATTAAAACCAAAATAATGTAAGTTACAATATCTATAGTTTATTACTAGGAAAAAAAAAAAAAAGAGTCAGGAGCTGTCCAACAAGCATTAACAAATATGGTGTAATGGACTACACAAATGACTACCTTTTAGCCCAGGTTTACCTCATAAATAATAGATCCTTGCTTTTTTCTTCTAACCAGATTCCAATTAATTTTGTTTTTCCTCCTATAACCCCGAGAGACTTTATTTGCAAAATCACTTTTATCTGTCATGCAATGTGCATTAGGAGTCTAAATTAATACCAGCTACTTTCCTTGCTCACTTTATTCTATTATTCTCAAAAAATTCAAAATTTGTTAAACTAGAGCTAAACTAGACGGGATTTGTTAAACTATTTGTTAAACTAGAGCTGTTATCCCAGAATTCTTACTGATCTGGAATTTAATGAATTCCTTAATGTACAAACTACACTTCAGTTACCTTCAAAGGATCAGTCCTACAAAAGGAAGGGGTGTTTTAAAGTATCGAATACTACAAAAATTTATTCCAGAAATTACCAGCTTGGACAAATCTAGAGGACAATAAATTGCAAGACAATTCTTGTTGTTGCATCTCTTAATGCCTTCTGAGAATCTAGTGTTGCACATATATTTGTCCTACCAAGAACATCCAAATTAAACATCTATCACAATATTGCAATTATGAAGTGTCATAATTGAATTATAAATGAAAGAAAAGGAAATTAGTGTAGAAAAAAGTTAAAGACATCAGCAAACAATAATGGTCTCAGTCAGAATGCCTTTTCTATGTCCTTCTTTTAGAGAGTTTGAACAACGATAACATCTTAGAAATCATCCTGGAGTAACTCTTCATCCACAAGTCCAAAGACGAAGTGTATTTTTTTCAGAATTAGAAGTCAATTCTCCTTGAATATGTCATCATTAGGTAAAGAGTTTTCATTGTACAACAAGGGCACTCAGTTTTGTAAGACTTTACAACAACTTCTTACACACTACTTCAATAACTCAACACATGAAAAGAAGGGAAGGGAAGGGAAGGGAAG
>VWZF01003010.1:1616091-1635733 GCA_013396755.1 Sclerurus mexicanus
AAAGAAAAGAAAAGAAAAGAAAAGAAAAGAAAAGAAAAGAAAAGAAAAGAAAAGAAAAGAAAAGAAAGAAAAGAAGAAAAGAAAACTCTTAAGAGAAGATCCTGAAGATCTTATTTTGAAACAGTTAAGTTAGTAGAAATCAGGAATCTCAAGTTCAGAAATATGCAACTATTTCTTTCTGTTCACAAGGAAATGTCACCTTTGTAGAATTTGAAGTTTAAACAATAAAAACACTGTAAGATGAGGAGTTGCCGCCTTTTCAATAACAACAAGATTCAAGCCTCCATTTAGAGAATGACAGAAGTATTTTCATGACATTTTCTTTGTACTATCTTTGCAAAATACTGACATAATTGAAGCCATATGGTGTTACGTACTTGAAGGAGTTGGGGGGAGGGTGGTGTGTGTAGAAACAAAGTTAAATGTCTGAGACAAAAGTGCTACAGAAACTGAAAGAAGAATATGTTGCTGGCTACATCGGAACAGCTACTCTTTCTATTGAAATTAATGTTTTTGCAGGATTTTCTCATACAAGTACCCAAGTTAGCTTCCTCAATTTCTTGTGTAGCTATCAACATATGCTAATTCCCAAAATTCACTCTTGGGGAATATCACAGAGTGCATGTTGCTGAAGCCAGACTGAGTCAGCCAGTCACCAAATCATGTTAAACCTCCAATGATGGTGCACTCTTCAGAGTCTCGCTGAAGCTGCACAACACAAATGTTTAGAGTTTGACTCAGCATACTTTCAATCATCCTTTCATTGAATGAGTACGTGCACATGTTAGTTTCTTAGCTGGTGAGACATCCTTAAAAAATCTGCAATAGGCATTTAATTGCTTCTGCTCTTAAATGCAGGGAATCTCAGAATGTTTTTAGTTTGTGTTGTAGATTGTTGGGGTTTTTCTTAGTCTCTTTTTTTTCCTTTTTTCCCCTCCATATTCTGAAGGACTTTTAATGTCATGATAGCCTAATCAGATTTGTAATTACATTATGAGGAAGTTCCAATACTATTACATCCCACAGAAAGAAAGTTTCTAGTTTCAAGAATCATCTTTATTACTAGCACAATTCTTAAGGAAAAGGTTTTAAAGCTGAATTATCATCAAAGGAGTCTCTGTATGTTCCTGTCTTTCTCTGCAAATATTTCTTCTACTTTCTTAATTATAGCAAGAAATTTGCTTAAGCTCTACTAGAGACCTAAATAATTTCTTAATTTTTAACAGCAATTTATATGACATAAGCCACTTTTATACAGAAGACATAATGTACTGCCTAGTCTTCTTTCCAAATTGAACTGTTAAAGACTGTCGCACACACAGCTTTTTAAAATACTTTTAATAATAAAGTCTTCATTAGTTCTTTCAAAAAACTGTTCACTAGATATCAGGAAATGTCAGCTTGTTACTCCCTGGTCCTGAGGGGGTGAGAAAAGGAAGTAAAGGCCCCTACATAGTTTATTAAAATTTTAAGCAGATGCCAAGTTTATTTGTGCCTAAGTGAGAATTCTAGAGTTTGATTTTCCTAAGTACACTGCTGAGGGGGAAAAGAAAAACACAATATAACCAATCAACAGAGAAAACCCAAACTGAACGTTGGCATGCTACTTGAGACACTTTATTTCCCCAAAGTCCAAGATGTGGTTGCTTTTTATGAGACTTGAAGTGAAGGTAAGGTATCAAAGCTCCAAACCAGAGATTAGAACAGTGTTTGTTTCCATGAATGTCTGCGTTAGAGTTGGCAAATTTGACAGAACATCTGATGTCACAAAAGAGAAAAAAAAACCAAAAACAAAGTAACCTCTGACTCAGAGTCTGTGCTGATTTGAAAGTGAACCAGCAGGAGAAATGAACCCAGCTCAAGAGATATTACAAGTCAGAGTTACAATTTACTCAAAAGATTACAATAAACACAGTGATACAGACAAAACTGTTTTTTAACCCACAAAGATAGATGTATAACCCAGCACACTGAGACAAGAACAGAATTGTGTTCGTTAGCCACTGTGCTGAGCACCACGTGGTCCCCCTGAGTGCAAAGTAAAAGGAAAGGAAAGAAAATGTGTTGGTGAGGATGATGGGCACAGTTCTGTCAAAGACTGTAGTCTTATTAAGAGTGGCAGTCACAGTCCTGTTGAGGTTCTGGTCCTCCTCTGGATCCATTGAGTGGTACCAGAAGTCCCAAAACACAAAGATTATATATACTCAGGTTCAGGTGGGAATGCCCAGTACTGCCCTCTGGGTGGGGATTTAACGCTGTGAGTCATGGGATATTTTTTGAATCTTTGATGGTCTAGGTCATTGCAACTGCCTATTATGCCAGTCCATTTAGCCCATTAGCAGACATGACCCCTCAGGCTGGGTGTAAAGGTGCTGATGCCTCCCTGAAGGGGCGTTGTCATAGCTGAGTCACTGGTGTGAAGACAGAATCACTCCACCGTCTCACAGGGTTCTTTAACACCCAGCTTGTAGCCTGAGGGGTTAAGTGTGCCCTGGGCAACTGCTGCAAACAATCCATTATTAGCAGTTTAGAAGAAATTACACAGAGGGTGTAGAATACACAGCTTTGGTTATACTCACATAGTGATAAAATGGTCTTGGACCCTGTAACTAAGACATAGTCTTACAAAAGCATTGCTTCAAACTCTATAGTAAAACTATTTATTTGACCACCAAAGTGGTTTTTTTAGATAAACAGTTATGGGGAAGGAATATTAAACTACTAGTTATATATTTGGGAAAGAAGAATTTTAAACTGAAATAACTAAAAATTGCTTAAATTAATAAATATTCACTCAAAAACCAGAAGATCCTGAGTCTGACCAGGGAAAATAAAAATTTGAAACATAGTCTTTCTTTACAAAGTTTGTAATGGTTACATGGATGCCCTGCCCTGTGTTTTGAGAAGTTTCAGCATATAACTCAAGCAGAACTGTGTTTTTTTCAATAAGGGATTTTTATTATGTTCTGGTAGTACAACTGATAATGCTGAATTGATATTGATTTCAGATAAGAAGTTGATAAATATGAGAATATGTAGCTAACCCACACTTCCGAGTTTGACTGTCACTCTATCTATTTCAAATAAAAAAAATAGCTGTTCTTCTAAATCTAGTTGCTATTTATTCATTGACCAGTTTCTCAGCTAGTGAGAAACACCACAGCTTAATCCACTTCCGTACAAGTACATTTATTTTTCAAATGGCAAGGTTAAAATAGTTAGGGTGCATTTAAGTACCTTTCTTTCAATTTCCCTCATATGACTTGATTAATTTTAGTGGCCTAATTTCTCATTTTTTTGGGGACCAGTGTGTTTAAATTCAGATCTTAGTAGCCTAGTTTGATCCCTGGAATTGTGACCTCTTCAAGACAGTCTAATGACTTCATTGTAAGATGTTTTCAGGAAATGCTGCTAGTAGTTGAATCTTGATAGAATTGTATACAGAGGAACAATTTTTGCGGCCCTAAGGCTGTGAGCTTTGTATTTCCACAAGCATTTTATTCACTTCTTAATTTAGCTCTTTTAGTTTACAAGGGAATGCCTCTTGATACCAAGGCCAGCATAGACTAAGGATAGAAGCTATCTTTTATAAAAGAAAACAAGTAAATACAATGCAGGAAAACATAACTAGAATTTGGAAAAATAATCTTTTCCTTACTTTTTTACCATCCTATTACCACTTACCATTCTCTTCTCCTTACAAAAGCTGAGAGAATTGTTAACACCAGATGCAGGACAGGAAATGTATTTTAAAATCAAATTAGTTCACCTGACTTGACAGTCACTCTGTATGCTGAAGAAGGACACTGGAAGGCTTGATGCTCAAACTGCAGTGTTCTGTCATGTTTGAACACCTAGGAAATAAAGGGCTCCTGTGAGCTACAGATTTTACTGTTCTGGCAAAATCACTGGGGTAATGTAAATCCAAATATGATATTCCATGGTATATCAACATTTTTGTATGATTACTATCCTCTTACATCTCTACAAGAAATATAGACTAACCAAAACCAAATACAGAGACAATCCACAGTACTAAGTACTGTAAAACTCTAACTAAATAGATTGTTGCAGCACTCCAGCCCCAGAGCTGCAGGCTCATAGGCTCAGCCAGAAGTTTTACTTTAAAATATATATATAGGGTTCTTTAATACCTCGAGATAACATCAAGAGAATAAGCCACAGACTTGTTCCCAAGAGGTACATTTATTGATAATTTAGGGGAGGAAAAAAGGGAACTTGGCAAAAGTCCAAAAAAGCATCACACAAGCTAGACAAACACCACCATACTGACCCAGCACATACAAATCCACAACACTTAAGTCAAAAGTGCTAAACTACCCAAAGTATCAAGAAAGGAGTAAAGAAAGAGAAGAAGAGGGAGCATGAAGAGAGAAGAAGGAGAAAGAGGGAGAGACAGACTACATAGCTATCATTGGAATCTTATGGAAGACCAACTCTCACACATCCAGACAGTAGGGCCATGACACTAGGCAAACATATGTCTTTGGTTTTATCTGCTTTTGTCCCTATGGCAAAACCCCCCAAGGCAGGGCCTCTGACCCAATGGCCCTTCCAAGATTTCAGGCCAGGGTGAGGGGCAGTATTCTCTCTGTCCCTGCCAATCCAAGCTGGGTCAAGGGCTCCAGCTGTGGTGTGTTACAGTTTTCCTGGACTGCTTTTTACTGACAGATGCTCTGGTGCTTCCACACATAGGCTCCAGGGGCCTGCCATGAGGGATATGATGCCACTTCATCTCCATAAGGTTTGACCCAGCCCTTCTCCCTCCACACACACCCTCCGCCCTCTCCAAGGTGGTTCCAATCCAACAATTATTGATCTGGTGTCTAACAAATGCTATTTGTGTTTATTTAATTTCCACATCAGTTTGGTCCTAAATGGCAACAAGTAGTCATAGTTGTTCATTTTGCTTTCTCTTTTTACACCTCGAGTTGCTGAGAACCCCAGACATTCTAGCTTCTTACTGTGTATGACATACATGCACATACAAAATTATATAATAGAATGAAATAGGCAGTTCTCTGCAATGGAGTTATTCACCTAAAGCATATAAATTTTAAAGAAAATTTTCTTTTATCTTTAACTCATTTTATCCGTAGAAATGCATTCAAGTAATAAATGCTTTGTAATAATCTCCTAATGTAAACTTTTCCTCTGCAGAAGGGACCATACTCTTCTGCTTTATCTGATCTGTATTTTAGAAAGTAACTCCTGCAGAGGGAGAAGGTATCTAGTTTACATAGTAAAGAGACAGAGAAGGCTACTTTAAGGTGACTGACTCCAACCTGAATACTACCTAAGCGAACTTAACTGAAGACCAAGAAGTAAGAATGGTGCCTTTCTATACAAATCAGCTCTGAGTTTGAAGATTATGTAATCATAGAGTGGTTTGAGTTGGAAGGGACGTTTAAAGTCATCTAGTCCAAATCCCAAGATAACAATAATCTTCAGAATTGGCTGAAACTTCATGATCAGTCTTTTGTTATATCCAGTCATCCTTTTCTCTGAATTATCCACTAGGTCTTGGGAGAATGGCAATACTAAGATTGTGTGCTCTGAAGCAAGGAAAATCTGTGTCGGTTGTAACTGTCACTTCTTAAAGAAATCCTAAAGAGAACTACAGTGGACCACAGTGGGATTTACATATTACAAATTAGTGCTTGCACTTTGATTATCATTAATTTTTAGACATCCATCATTACTTATTAAAATTAATAATTATATATGTAACAATATGTGGTGATTAGGGGAAGCTTCCAAGGATTAGAAAGAAAAGATGTTTCAACCCCAAACCTCTGGAGTGTTTCATTTTTTGAAATATTACTATTATAGTGAGGAATGCCTTTGATACTCTGAGCAGGGCTTGAATTTATGTATGAATTATCCAATTAATTTTTCTATATGTTCCAGTGGTTATTTCATCCTGTATGCAAAACTGTCAAGTTTCAAAGAAGGACTAGAGATTTCAGTGTGATCATGGGCTAAACTGCCCTATATGGAGTGAAGTATGCTTCTGCTTCCAGTGAATTTGATCAATTTTCTGAAAGTGAAAGGTAAGTTTAATGGGCTTTGGCCTAGAAAAGGCTTATTCACGTATGGCCCCTTTGGAAAACTTACTTTAATGGCACAAAATCCTCTAAAAACTTCTGAAACTCAATTTGTTTCCATGTGAAAATTTCAAGGGGTTGTGTAAAAGATGTGTTTAGCATTTGAATAAATTATCTGTACCCTTATGAGTCAATATTCATCCTGACAACACAAAAAAATGTGAACTACTGAATGAGTGATGATTCAGATGACACATAGCCAGTTTTCAGAAGACTCTCTATTTCTAGACTTGTACATTACCCGGATATATTTGTTTTGTTTTTCTGTTTGCTGGGGTTTTGTTTTTTTGGGGTTTTTTTGTTGGTTTTTTTTTTTTTTCAACACAGCCTCTTCCCTTCTACATTCAACCTATTCTGGAATCTAAATTACTTGAAAATCTGAAAGAGCATGCTTTTAATGTTCTGTCCACATGAAAGATTGCGAAAAACTTTGAAAGAAATTTTGTCTTGTGGAGGATCTGAAGGTAAATGTTACCACCTACAATAATGTATATAAAAAGCCTAATGTTTTGTTTTTCTGTATAGAACTTGATCTTCATTATCTTACAACTGGAATATAAATATCAGGATTATATATCAGGATCTTATCCCACTGGTAGGATAGTGAAACCTCCATTATATACCTTGCTTACACAATGGGGTAAGCAAGGGGTTTGTCACGAAGTTTCCAGGGGTTGCCTAATTATCTGCCTAATGACTTTTTTTTTTCTTTATAGGAACATGGAGCTTCCAAAAGAGGGCCTAACTAGCTGTGTGGACCATTAGCTATATCCAAATTCAGAGAATCATGAAGATAACCTTTAGCCTGTGTCACAGGCTGCTTGTAAAACAGACATAAAGATATACAGTGATAAAGATATATATATGTTTCTTTAGATATATATTGCATTATGAATGGGATGAGAAAAGTAAAAGTTTAAGAGTAAAATGCTTGAATCAATGAAAGAAAAATTCAACAAATCTTCCAGGGGATCTTAAAGTATTCTTTATTTCCCATTTTACTGAATTACTTTTTTAATATTGAAAATGTATAAATGCTGAAGCCTAGTACACTCCCAGAAACTCTTCACAAACTACAATGGTTATATGCAAATGATGCTCAAAATGGTTCTGCTGCTTCAAACACCAATGCTACCTCTCCAACTCCAGTGAAATATAATTTTTTTCCCAGTAGTGTTGTTATATTTGTAGGGTAATGCAGTGAAAAGAGGTTGGAGAAAATGTTACATTTACTCAAGAACAGTGTGCACGCATAAGAAGGGAGGTGTACCTCACAGAGGATCAGTCACAGAGTATGACGATTCAGTCTTTCGTGGTTTAAGGGTTGTAGGTCTGTCAGCTATAGAATGGATGGATGGATGGATGGATGGATGGATGGATGGATGGATGGATGGATGGATGGATGGATAAGATATAAGCTATAGCCCAAGGGCTCCAAGGAGCTCCAAAACATACAAAAGAGTGTTTGAAGAAGTCAAACATGAGCAGCCCAGTTCCACTCAGTTAGCCTTTTGGCTTTTTTTCAGTCTAGTGAGACTTTCTTGCCTAATGTTCAGAGTCTGATGAACTAAACTGAATCTGAACTTAGGCAATATTTTTTACATCTCTGCATGCTTTTGATAAAAGCCTACTGTTCCTCTTGAGGCAGCCTCCTCCTTGCATACTGACGCTGTAGTTATCCAGTTTATATTTTATTCTGATTGCTGAGGAAAATATTGATTAAAGGTGTCATCATGAGTCAAAAAGACTTTGTTTAGGCTTCATAGTGAATTGAAATTCAATTGTGCATTTCTCTGCTTACTTTTATAAAATGAGAGCATAACAACATAATTTACCTTGGACTTTTTTTTCCCTGTGAGAAGCCATGGGATACTAGTAAAGAATATTTATGGCATTCTGAGGTAATTCACCTCATTATAGCTGGTGAAAATCTATAAAAGGACGATAATGCAAACTGTCAGAAGGAAGCAGATGGAGAGAAGATATGACTAGCAGCAATTGTGTTTCAGGTAGAAACAGTGAAATGTGGAGGAAAAATGGACACAACATTTTCGGATTTGAAAATATTCATTTGCATAAATTTTCATATAATTTCTAACCCATATGTGGGAAAAAAGTAATAGGGAGGAAATAGAGGGGTTATTCTTCAGCCCAAGTATCACTGGAAAGTAATATTTACATTTACTATTTGCTCTTAAGTAAGTTAAGCTATACTTCAAAACTATAATGAGCATATTGTGTAAGCAAAAGCCACCAACTGGATTGTGATTATTTTCAGTGAATTTATAATTTCTGGCAGATCAAGAATTATTTCCTTTAAAAATTGACAGAGGCTCATTACTTTTGGTTATTCTGATTTTTTAGTCTGCTTTTGGACAGTTTGAGGTGATAGGAATCTATTATTTATTTATTTACATATTGCCTTTTGGGGCACATAGTTTCTTGAGTTCTTGATTTCCTGACAGTGATCCTGAAAGGCGAAATCCCTGACTCCCAGCTATGACTCACCAGATTTGCAGCACTGTCTTCCAGTGCCTAGAGCAGCCAGTTGAATTTGCTCTGACTATTGTGTTTGTAGGACTAAATTCCAGTGTACAGCCAAGTCCTTAAGTACTGTTAACTGGACAGGGTGTGTGGGAAGCAGATTTTGATGGACTTAAACCTGGCCTGAAAATACAGTGTTGATGTAGCTTTAAATTCAATGTTAAGTCCTGAATATTTTAAGCTATCAAATGCCATCAAGTCTTTAAGAAACAGAAAAAAAGAAAGCCAATGAGAAAAAAAAAAAATCTTTTCTGTATGTACAGTTAATGCATAGAGAGACACGGCCTTGGGTAAATCATTATTGTTACCCGTCCACAAACACCCCTGCCCACTATCACCATAAAATCATAGAATCACAAAATGGTTTGGGTTGGAAGGGACCTTAAAGATCATCTCATTCTGACCTCTCTGCTATGGGCAGGGACACCTTTCACTAGATCAGGTTGGTCAAAGCCCTGCCTAACCTGGCACTGAACACTTTCAGGCATGGGGCATCTACAGCTTCTCTCAGCAACCTGTTTCAGTGCCTCACCACCCTCACAGTGAAGAGTTTCTTCCTTCTATCTAATCTAAACCTACTCTTTTTCAGCTTAAATCTATTCCCCCCTATCACTACATGCCCTTGTTAAAAGTACCTCCCCAACTTTCTTGCAGGCCCCATTTAGGTACTTGTTTGACTTTACCTGTGAGGAAGCTGCACATTGTGATTTTTGGTAAAGTGAGAGTTTGTCACAGTCCTCATGCCACAGGACACTGGAAAGAGGGTACACGTACTTTGCTCAACACTGACATCTCAGAACACATGACCTGGTCTCTGACTTCTCTTTGAAAGCTGATAACCTCAAACATGATTGCGTAGCTGTTCTCAGTCATGCCTGCCTATCCCTTGGTGGAAAGTTCTACACAGATAAAAGCACATAAGTAGCTTAAAGATATCTGTCATTGGCTCATGCAACATTTAAGAAGATTTGTAAAAGATATCAAGGAATTTTTCTTACACTGGAAAAGTGACAATTATAGAGATGCCAGATGTTTTGCAGTCATTGCAAAACCTATCTCCAGAATCAGTTTCTGCCTTTTTACAGAGCAGAATTGACATCTGAAAGACATGTCTGTGGCACAACAGTCTCTACAGAGCTACACTGAAATCCCTTTTGTCACCACAATGACAAAACACAATAAAGTAATAATGATACAGATTCAAGAGCATCACAAGCACAAAGTCATGAAAAGAAACACTATGAAATGCTTTTTGTAATTTTTCCCTTTGTGCTGTGGCTCCAGGCCTACAAAGGTTTATATACATAAACGGCAAAGTACAGCAGGACTGCTCATGTACTTCAAGGAAAACACAGGCAAAGTCTTTGTACACCTGAGACTTTAAGTTCAGGCTATCTCCACGTTAATTTCTCTAATACATATATAGAGTATATAATATATATATATAGAGAAAGAGTATATAATATGGCTACTTAATGAAATTATTTGCAATGTGAATTTAATTATATTTTAAAAACACATATTATTCTTATATTTGGCAAAGGTGTATCAGAGCTCTGGTTCATTGTTTAATTTAAGCTGAATTTAGTGTCAGTCAGTCCAATGTATCAAAAAAGCTTCAGATGTGAAATCCTTTGTGAAAACCTCAGTATTAGAATTGGAAATGCTAAGTCTGCCTCAAAGTCCCTAATGTAAATGTCTGAAATTCAGTATAGTTGTTTTCTATACTGAGTGTTTCAACAATTTCCTGGAAGGGCAAGTATAAGGGGAAGTGAATGACTGCTTCTGTGTCATCTCTTTTTGTATGTGCCTTCAGACACCACTATTTTTCTATGCAGTCACATGCAATAGAGCATGTTGGATGTTTGGTGTTTGGAACAAGTGCAGAGCAGGCCATGTGAGGCCCTTTACAGTGAAAGATTACGTGGGTCTACTACTCTGAGAACTCTGGCTAAATCAAATTATATGATCAGAGGTGTATGTGGTTTCCCAGAGGTATGGTGCAAATATATATAAAAATCTTTCAAAATAGTTCAGCAAGTTATGTTGCAAAAATATGTCTCACCTGTCACAACACTTCCTAGGAGAACAGGGAATGTCTAAACAATAATATATGCCAAAGGTTTGGCTCAGGACAGGAAATTCATTTTATATTCTTCTTCCAATGAAGCTGTTGAAAGTAAAGCCAATAACTATTCCAGACACAGTGAAATACACTCTCCAGGCCCCTGGGTTTGGCTCTCAAGATCTTTGACACTGAATATCTCAGCTTTGCCTTGGCTCCCCTCTCTATTCCCTTGAGAATCTCAGGCATTAACTGGATTCTGGCTTTGAGTTCCTGATTGTAAGGAGAGACAAATACTGATGTTCCCAGATGTCCTTATCCAGCTCAAATGAGCTTTCCTTCAGTGAATTGTGTAAGTGTTCAACAGGTAATGTTTCATCTTCTTTGATGACAACTGAATGAAGTAGTGACATGTCACAAGTGTTTTCAGGGACATCCAATTTAGCAGCCACTGAGATGAACGGGATAGGTCATAACTCATAATGTAATTGTTTAAAAATAGTGGAGCACTGCCATTGCATCTATAGCTATGGTTTGTGAGGCTACTGCTAAAAGGCTGTAGCACTAAAACCTTCTTTTGTTTGTTTGTTTTTTTGTTTGTTTTTTGATAAAAGCTTTAGGTTCTGGAAGAGAACAACGTAATGCTGCATAGATGCACAATGACTGGATCTGCACTGGCTATATGTTTCCTTTCAAAGGAGACAAAGATTGCTATTCAGAATTGTTTCTAATGAGGCAAGAACAGAAGTCTTCACAGACCTGAGAAAGCTAAAGGGGTGTGAAATTTTGTCATAAATGATGAAGCTGAAACCTATGGCAGCACAGAGATGTGATTGAAGTGAGATGTCTGTAATGCACATCAAGGATGTGACCTTCTTAGACAGTTGTAAATCTTTCTGCATCCTAGACAAAATTTCGACAGCCACGGACTACTTTGGATTTTCTCTACACTCACCGTAGATGAAATAACACTTTTTTAGGTTAGGATCAGATTTTAAGTGTTCTTTGGATGAGGAATTTCTGCCTTTCCCATTTCAAATAAGTGAAGTTCTACAGACAGTCCAAAACGTTATCTTAAAAATGTTTGACAGAAAATCTCACCAACATATTAGTCTAATTATTGGTGAAAATTATGAACTCTGATGGAGGAAAAGTGAAAAAAGCCATAACACAAACAAAAGGTGAAAGAAATACATGACTAAGTCATCAACAACCAGAGTTCTTTTTCAGTATCCAGTGAGGGAAACTAAGACATAAATATTTTGGGTCTTTCAAATGTCATCAGCGTTCTCAGCAGCCATGTGCTGGGTTGGAATGAGGATGCAAAAGTCACCAAACACATATGTTTCAACTCTCTAAAGCTATAGTCTCTTGGTTGCATCACAGATTTATTTATTTCAGAAGAAAAATGAATTTTAAAAGACTGGAAGCTAGATGGTTTTGCTCCCTACCTGGACAGTTACAGTTCTGTATAATAGATAAGATTTTTAAAGCAAGTAGCAATTTTTATAGCCCTATTTTGTGAGTGTGCAGCTTAAGACAATGTACAGAAGCTTGTTTGCAAAGCAGTTGGTTTCTCAAAAAAAAAGTATGGCTCTGGCAAGAAGAATTAAAAAAAAAAAAAAAACAAAGAAAAAAATGAAAAAACAAAAGAATAAGGCCAAAAAATACATGAACAATAGAGTTGCAGATTTCCTTCTGTGTATGTCATTAATGAGACAGTCTTCTACATCATTGATTTCAAACCTGATTTGTATTCTGAAATGTTAAACTCAGAACTAAATAAAATCATTAATAATATGATCTTCAATCTATGCTATACATTTTTATTTCAGTGGATTATTTTCAGAAATGTCAGAGTCTTCTCTGCTAATATAAATTATCATGCATCAGTAAAAACATGTGATCCAGTATAACTTTGTTTTCCAATTAGAACAGGAAGGCCTGCTTTGAAATCCAGCTGAATGAACTAGTAAAACAATGAACTAGGTAAAGTAGTTGAAGGCTGTATCATCTCTTTGTTGTATTTCAAAGTTCTGGTTTAAGATTTTCTCTTCTGAAAATAAACAGTCCATATTTGAGTTTTGAATTTCACATTTGTGTGACATTGTATAGCAACATCTCACCTGCAGCAAGAAAATAAATGCAAATATATAGTTTAACACCACCAGTTCTTCCCAAATCCCACATGGAAGTAACACATAATATCTATACATACCTAATATATACACCAATATTATCTAATATTTACATAATATCTAACTATGTGTATCAATATATTACTATGAGATAAGCTATATCTGTAATATTCTATTTTTTATATATATATATATATATATATATGATATCTATTGTCTAACATATATAAACTTCTTGGAAGCTTTTATATATTGGCCATGATTCTGAAGGCATTTCCTGTAATGAAAATTGCAAATATGTTACATTTATAGCAATGTTTTCATTAGAAATTTCATGTGAATTCTTAAGTTGCTGAACTCAGAAGGAGGCTCGGAAAGAGAATATTGGGTGGTCAAATACACTTTTGCAGGTGGAAGAGAATAAATTAAGTCTCTAATTCTGTTAATTAGGAGTTATATTTTTAAAAATATTCTTTTCTTATTTACAAAGTCAAGTTGTGAGTTTGTAGGAGTGAAAAGTGCCCAAAACTTAGACATGCAAGCAGTTTCAAGTGTTACATATAAAAGAGTTGAAAATACCCAAAAGAGGCAATGCTGAAAAAGAAATAAAAAAAAATAATAAAAGAAAAATAATAAAAGAAATAACTATTTGTACCGGCCAAGCCCCATGTCTTGCTGGTGTTGTGGAAAACATTTCTCACAAATGCCTTTTCTTTTCAGACAAAAAATATACAGTCATGGGAAGGCACATTGGGTTGCTGTCATCATTTATCTAGTTAAAAGCTGTTACTCCATGAAGATGTCCAGAGAATATCAGAGCTGCTGAACCTCATTGTAGAAAAGAGCTTGTTTCTGAGGATGCACCAAACCTTGAAAACTGAGCATAAGTTTTGAACCTGAAGAACACATAAATGACTGCATGTACATTGTCTGAACATTTCTGATTGATATATATTTAGGGAAAAATGAGATATTTGCACCATTTTTTTGTTTCTAATGATATGACACCTCCGTCTCTAAATTCTCCCATGGAAACATGACTGACCTGAAAATATTTTTAGTCACAGAGACTGATGACAGAGTCAGAACATGATGTTAGAAAAAAAGGCATTGCAAAATTAATTTAGTCTTACAAATTATTATTCTCCTCTTCTCCTGGAGATAAAATTCCATGAAATAAGAGGGCTTAAAAAGAGTATGGTGGCATGTTGTTAAGTGTTAGACATTTCTAGACATGCAGAGAAATGCTAGACATGCAAAGGCTATTTGCCAAACATTTCTGGTAGAGTATGTAAGCTACTGGCACAACAAACTTGTCTTAGGAGAGTGTATTTAAACATCAGTGTACAACCATATGCAAGAGCTCTAGTACCACTGTAGTGCTGTAGTGTTTCATGTCTATTCATCTTTATGAGGTGTACAGGGCTGTATTTAACAATATTTTAATAAAACTATTGTCACACAAAAATTTTATGGAGGACAAGTTTTGACAAAGGTTCAGTTAAGATGCAACATTCAGAGAACAAAACATATTAAATGGTATTAAATCAGAGCTCTATGATGAATAATTAAATCAGAGCTCTATGATGAATACAGCAAAAAAAATCTGTCTTATTCTTTTTTTTAATATCATGCTTTCCCTTTTTATTTAATTATAATTTATTAAATATTTATCAATTAAAATATTTTATGAAAAAATAAAATTCTGTGTTCCAAAACAGACTGCAGTCTTCAACTGTTCTGAGAATTTTACATGAACAAACAAAATGTTCTTGAAGAATTACACTTACTTCTTTCAATGTGGAAAACATTTCTGAAAATTCAAACAATTCTGACCTTCTATCTGACATGATACTCCATATGAGAATGGGTCATGTAAAATCCACCATCTATAGTCCTCACCTTCCAGTGAGGGGAGACCCTTTGCAGCTGAGAACTGTCACCTGGGAAAAACTTAGTATGAATCTTCCTACGCGGGGAAAAATATAACTGCCTTGGTTTATATATGAGATGCTAAGATTCAGGAAATAGAAATGAAGTTTAAGTATCTCTGTGAATGAACTCTAACTTATTATGTAATTTTTCTCTGTATTGTGTATACTTGAGAATGTTGTGCATGTTATCAACAGAGAGTTATATATTATTGGCCATAGCTGGTAGCTGTAAAGTAATATGCCCTGGTGTACTGATAAGGTGGAGAAACAAATACTGATTTGAATTCACAAAGTATTCTTTTAGCCATGCTGACAGTCAAATTTAACACAAGGACAGCTTTAACACAGGGTAGATATACCTCAGCTGAATTATCCACAACTTGTGGTTAGTATGGATGTCATTACTGGGTAGGTACAGAAAACAGCACTTTTTCTACCATCAGATTATATTTCAAAGATGTGCTTGTAAGAAAATATAATCATATTTGTTAAATCACATTTATTTACAATTTATAGTAAAAAAAAAATAAAATTACAGGCCAAATAATCCATGAAGATGCTGTTCAGTGACTTAAATGGTAACATGTAAAATGAGGGTTGGACTTGATGATCCTTCGGGGTGCCTTCCAACTCAGCATAATCTGTGAATCTGTGACTCTGTGAGCAGGAAAGTGTTTTCATGTCCCTGCCACAAGCTTGCTCTAGCATTACAGGTAGACAAAGGAATGTTTCACATCAAATGAACATTTCTTCTTTCTCTGTTTCTGTATATGTAACACTGAGATAATACCTCCAAATATCTGTGAAATAATTTCAGGAACAGATGTGCAGTATTTTCTTTTGGAAAGGAGTGCCCTATTTTGTTAGGTATTATTGTAAATAATGTATGGGAAGCACTTGGGAGCTACTGATCAAAATACATTTCTGTTGATAACTTGATTTAGTAGATGAGACAAAAAGCTTTTTCCCTTGAAGCTGTTGGCTTAAATGAGTTCAAGGTGAGGGCTAGCTTAGGAAAGGCTCCAAAGAAATGAGTGGTTTCATTTCTTGCAGAACTCCTACACCATCAAGTTCAATATGTCCCTGGTAGAAATGTTGGTATTCTTGGCAAAATGATGAAAAATGGCATGAGCTTGATTACAACACTATTCTTTTGCAACTACAACCAACTTTTTTAACTCAAGAAAAAGAACTGCAAATATCTTACTTGCTAATTTACTTTAGAAGCTACACTTTCTGAAGTCATTCCATAACTGATTGAGGTGCATTTTTCTACGTTAATAATTTCAAAATCTGTATTTTTAACCTTGACACTCACAAAAAAAGGGGAAGATATTAAAGTAATTCCACCAGCTGCATAACTCCATGAAGACTGCAGTTTTATTACATTAAGGACAATATTTATTTAGAAGTAGTGCATGGAACTGTTTTCTAATACACACCATAAATGTCATATAATTAGATATTTTAATAGAAATAAATATTTTTCTTTTGTTATTCCCTCCTGCCATTCATGCTGTACTGATTTGTACTGACCATTCTTTGGCTTGATAGCTATCTAAGAAGAGGATTTCTGTACATGTGGGATTCATTTCTTGTACTAAAAAGGCAAGATTTAATATCTTTTTTTTTCCCCCTGTGGATGCACATTGGATTTAAGTACTTTTCAGTTCCTTTTAGTTCTTATGCTCATCTTTCTTGAAAACAGCAGGCAGAACTGATGATATGCCATCATTCCCTCACCGTTGGGCCTTATGTTGCAAGTCATATAAAACAAGGTACAAATTTTTTGGCTCTGCTTTCATTCCTTATTTATACAACAGAGTCATAATCAATGAGTAGAGTGATCTGAAGAGAAATAATAGCAGCTTCCCAGTGTAGCAGACCCATGTAAGATTTAGTGTTGATATCTTCTGGAGGAATTTCTATGGTCCTTTTCACTGTCTTGCAGAATAGGTGTTGTCTTACAGCCACAAACTTGTGCCTGCTCTGATTTCTGATAATTTTACCCTTTTCAGCTTTCTACTCTCATCCGTTCGTGAACTCAGGTAAAAAAAGACCATTAAACATGAGTATTTTGGGCTTAGTATAAATTTTTCATTTGAAATAAGGAGCTATAGGTTAGGAATTCCCTGCACACTGCTTAGCTGCAATTTCAGGCCATGATTAATTTCTCGGTGCAAATCATCAGGCAGACACCCTCAGGGGTTCCTTGCTTCTGCTTAAAGCAGAAGATTGAAACAGAGGAGTGCTCATTCATAGAAGAGATTGTAATTTTACTGTTGACATACACCTGAGTTTTTCTCTATATCAAGAGCTACTGCTTAGATATATATGCTGGTATTTTATAAGTTCCTTTCAGATTCTGAAGTCTGAGTTTCAAGATCTCTAGGAAAATGTCATATGCAACAAGAAACCCAGTTTCCAACAGAGAGAAATGCATAAAAAATACAACGCTTTTCCTCAAAACTTCGTTGTCAGAGCTCTGCCTCACCTTCTTTTGCATTACCGATAATCTCTCAGCAGCAGCCCCACTGAGACGCATGAAACAACATTTGCAGCCGGTAATATCTGATGATAACCTTGACTGTGACACAAATCATCATTACCGCTCCGTAAGGCAGGGGCGACCCGCAAACCCAGCGCACCCAGGCCCTTCAGGCAGCGAAAGGAGGCGGCCACTCAGTTCCTCAGACTAATGCTCTGCCCTTTGGGGTTTCCCCTGCCTCCCTGGCTGGGGTGCGACTCTCCCTCCCTGCCTCCTCCCTCCCAGCCCCGGCGGCCCCGCGGTCCAGCCCGGCCCGCCCGCACGGGGCGCGGCGCCCCACGGCGCCGCCAGGTGGCGCCACGCGACCGCAGTTGGAGCGGAGCCGCGGGTGGGGTCGGGAGCGGGTCGGGGAGCGGGACTAGTCCGGGAGCGGGTCCTGCTTCGAGAAGCTGGGACGCTCCGGGGAAGAAATAGTTGAATAAAGGGGGAGCTACCGCGGAGCCCTGGGCCCCCGGGGCGCGGGGGTACGGGCGTGGGAATGGGGCCTTTCAGTGTGCGGGGTGCAGCCTTACGGCCTGAAGTGCCCCGAACAACGTGTCCCTTTTTAGTCTATGAATTCCAAATAGTTCCCAGTCAGTGATGCTGCGTGGCTCGACTGCAGCAGCCACCCGTGAGCCACCCGTGTGGGTGGCATGTTGGTACAGGGGCGGCTCAGCACGACGGGTTTAAGTAGAAATAAGAGGAGGGGGCGAGGGAATACGGCTTTCCCCTGTCGCCGGTGACACCCTGCGGCGAGGCGCCCCGGTGGGGCTATCCCAGTGGGAACACCGCGCCTCGCCGCGACTGCTCTCGATGTGCCGGGGTGCGGCTCCAGGGAACGTGGCGCCTGGCCGAGGCTAGGGCCGAGGTGCGGAGTCGACGGGGGTGCTGTGGATACATTCTGCTCCGCTCCCGGCGTCTGTGTCCCTGCCGGGTGTTTGTGTGGGGGGCGGTATGTGTGTGTGTGTGTGTGTTTGAAGGGGGGAGGAGGGAGGAAGTGGGGTGGTGTTGGTAGCGGCTGGCGGGAGGGGGATGATTATTGGCAATGGGCGGGAGAGAAAGAGGCGACTCCTGTTTCCTTTTCTTTCTGCCAGCGCAATCTCGGCTCATTTTGTCTAAGCAATACAAGTTCACGGACGAGCTACCTACCCAGCCCTCCTCTCCCGTCATGGACCTCCCAGGTAAAAAGGCCGTTTTCCTCTCCTCCGGCTATTCCTTTTGCAAAATACCATTATTAAATGATAGCAATAATAAGATGCAGGGTTAGGGCACCCGTAGAGATGCCTCTGGGGAAGTGTAGGGGCGATCTCCCAGGAGCGAGATTGCCGGGTGTTCTGGTGAACGGAAAAAACTGAGATGCAACTTCCGAAGGAGATGCCGGGTGAGTCTTTGCTGCGATATGTATGCATGCCAGGGTGGCAGTCGAAAGGGTACCTGAGCCAGCTGCTTCCTTCCCGAGAGTTTCGGGAACCGCCGGGATCGGCGGCAGCGGTGGCAGCCTAGTCTGAGGGACAGAAGGTTGGGAAGTAAAAATCGGTGCCCGAGCGCAGCTCTCAAACCAGGTGGGGAGAAGGGCGGCGGCGGCGGCTTCCAGAGCCCGGCCAGGGAAGCGTCGCGGCGGGGTCGCGGGTTTGGGGGCGTCCCGGCCTCCTGCGAACTCTATAGATAGCGGGACAGCTCCATCGATGGGGGAGAGGGCGCGGTACGGATAGCAAGAATAAAATCTTCCATAGTGGATGGGACGCTGGGAGATGGCTAGAAGATGTAGTAAAAAGTGGGACCGTGGGAACTAGCCGGGTTTTGGACCCCCGTCGGCTGTGGTAGCGGGGAAAAGGGACTGCCCGTAGCGCTCGCAGGGTGCTCCACCGGGGGTCTGGGGATGCAATCTGCCGCGCTGCCCCCTCTTCACGCCTCAGAGTACGGCTGTGGCTGCGGGACCCCCGGCTTCTGGAGGACAGGAGAAAGAGGGGACTCCGGGCAGCGACATGTCTCCCAGACCTGTTGTGCCGGCTGGGGCTCCCGGGGCGGGGAGGGGCAGCCCGCGGCGGCAGGGTGCTGTCAGGCGTTGTGGTGCCGGCTCCTGCCTGCCCGCTGCGGTGCCTCACCGCCGCCTTTCCCTTTGGCAGGCTGCTGCGCGTCGCCCGTCCTCTGAGGAGGCTCCTTCGCCCCGCGCGGAGGAGGAGGAGGAAGAGGCGGAGGAGGAGAAGGGGAGGAAGGCGCGGTCGCAGCCGGCGCTGCCCAGCCGCCGTCCCGCAGAGCGCTGGCCGCGGGGCGCCGCGAAGGCAGCAGGCGCGCAGCCCCCTCCG